>CM061043.1:39559467-40036967 GCA_030762985.1 Adelphocoris suturalis | reverse complement strand
AACTGTAGGTCCTGAAATTCTCCTACTATAAATGCTACACCTCGGAATGTTGGATCAGTCTTTTTGGTCATGAGGTGGATTTCTGAGCTCCACAACGCACTGATCAGAAAGAGAACTACAATTCGACCTTGCTGGATGCGTTATATTATATGCGTTTATATTCGCAACTACCAGATCTTTCGACGATTGACTCCAAGTACTTAGGGAGGAATTCATAGACAAAGCCTGGGTGTGTGCGTTCACTCGCACTCATCTAAATGAAGGGTCACCCTCCACTCACCAGTAATGAATTCATAGTTGAGTGGGGGGGTTCACTAAATTGTTAGGGGCACACTCAGATTACATGAGTTTGACAGAGCACTCACACTTTCACCATCAGTTGGTGGCCTTGCCTTGATAACATGTTGTAGGGAAATTTTCCCTGTTTTGGGGGGAAAGGGACAGTGAAATTCTCCCTTTTCTCACTCTTTTGAAATTCTCACAGTTGTGAAGGTTATTCTTTTTGATTAGTGTGTGCCTTTACTATATTGCGTGTATTTGTGTAGTTTGTTTGGGGTTATTTATTGTTAGAAAAATGGAAAAAAAGAATAAATTTTCGTGACGAGGAGAAGGTAAGAATTATAAAATTGTTCTTGGAAAAAAAAAAAAAAAAAAAAAAAAAAAAAAAACAAAACGAAGTACCAAGTCGAGAATAAATCACAAGTTTGGTCGACAAAAAGAGGGCTTGGTCGGACGTCACCGACCAATTTAACTGCACGGGCTAACTTTTTAAATAATAATTTAAACTGGTTGGCAGACAGTTTAAACTATTACAGTCGGCATTTCTGATCTGGAGATGGCCATGTGTAGTCCATTTCCACTAACAACCAATTACTCGATAGTGTTAGAAGAGTTTCTGAGATTTTTTGTCGTTATCATCCATAATGAGAGTTTTTATCAAATAACTAGATCTTTAGTTTATCACTAACTTTATTGCACAAAGCAAATATCGATAAGAATTCTTCTGTTCAGGGTTGGCTGCTCTGCTAATTTAAGGTTATGCCTTTGTAGTAGCTTTCAAAGCGTGGCCCTTGTATTTCATTCAATAAAAATGCATGATGATGGCAAAAATTCAGCCAAAAAGTTGTATTTTGTTTGGCTTTGTGCAAAAAAGTTAGTGATACTTTAAAAGTCTTGTTATATGATAACCTCATTACCAATTACTTAGTAAAAAATGAAGCATAAGTACTCGGAAAAATAGGTACATGGTCTATTTAAATGTTGAATTTTCTGCAGTTGGTCTAAAAATGAATATAAATCAATGTTAATAATATTAAAACCAAAATGTGAATTTCAGCATTCATTACAGCTTGATCGGAAATTCCTGTAAATTATACATCTATCCAAGGGCAAACGTAGAATTGACAATAATTGTCGATTAAACGACCCTTTCCGAGCTTGGTAATCTCCATCTTTCAAAATGAACTCTCTCATTATAGACGGTGGATTTGGTTTAATGGCGAGGCTAATTTGATTTCTGCATTTCTAATTTACCCTTTAATACCAACTCCCCGACAGTTAAACCGGGGTTGGGAAAGGGTTGAAAAATAAAGCGGGAGACGTCGAAAGAACGAAATCAAGGACGGAAAAATCCGGTTGTTAAGGGATGATGAGAAGAGGGGAATGGGTAAATTGATTTTCGGAGCCCGCGCCCTTTTATTGGCTTTCACAATTATATAAAAGGGGAGGAAACGGAAAAATTCATTATAAATAGTGCTGACACAGGCTTTGTCTCCGTTCCAGAGGTTAATTTTATATCGTGACTTCCTCGTGTCGCTATGACGCACGTGTCTATTTCAATAATTGATATTTTTGAAGCCCTGAGTGAAAAGCTTCTCTTGAGTGAAAATGGATGTTTCGATGGTAAATTCTACCATGGAATATGAATGGAATATCAACACTTTTACTTCAAATTCAATTTATTATGAAGTGGCGATCCGAATGGTTTAACTTACTCTATACAATAGGATGCCAAACGAACCAATTCAAAGAAAATTGGTAACGGTATAAAAATCCGAAGGTATTGCTAGTTGAATCTTCAAATACTTTTTTACTGTATTTTCGTAAAAATTGAGGTATTGCAATGAGTCCAAAAACAAGAAAATTATATTTTCGTTTCCAAAACTGTCTTCTTGGATATCCGTTTTGAAGCATTCTGAAAAGATTCCTGGAGTTTCACACTTCTGGTTTATTATTATTTTCAATAATTAACCTTTGTGATCGAAAAAAAACCCTCCATAGGTCATTCCAACCGTAAAACGAAAGAAGTAATATCAAACTTATGAAGCTTCGAATAATTGAGAGTTTTTTCAAAAATCGAGAGTTTTGCAACAGTGTGCGGCGTACGGCGAAGAGACGGATTTTTTTCTATGCATCTTGAAACGTAATCCAACGAATTTCGACGGGGAGTTTGAAAAAAAAATTCTTGGTCAAAAACAACGGTTCACTGTTGAAAATAATAAACCAAAATCATACATCGGCTAGGGATGTGCCGATGGCATCGGTTTCAAATCTATGTGTCATTACAGATAACTCTCCTTAGGATTCAGATAAAAATTTCGTTTTCGCGCCAAAAAATCAACCGTTCCAAAATAAATGATGAGTTCGTTCAGTAGCAGATGTTGTTACATCAACAGCATTCCCCTACGATGAGTAGTTCTCTTCCTATGGTTATTCGAAGTTTCAGCACTGTTAACGCCAGAGCACTCATCTCACATTTGCGGGATCCCCCTGGCCAATGGGACCTCACTAGTGCAGAAAACTTTAAGAAATCATGGAGAGAAAAACTGCATCATAGACGGGTGCGTGTACTGGGTTGAATGAAATCAATTTTAATTTACTAATATAAAATGAATACGTGGGTATCTAACACTCTTAGGTGAGTTTGGCAAGATTCAGAAAGTACTAAGTATGCCTGATAGTTATTGAACAGACAGCGCTAAATAAGCCGTACATTTTTTAAACACCAGAATTCGGGAAACTGAGTCGGGGTGTTTGAAATCTCAGTGGAGCGTTACAGGGTTAAAAATGGGAGAAAATATTATTAAATTTGAATTTTCAGGATTTTTGTCAGATATTGACACGTATGAAACACAAATGGTGTGCTAAATAGTGTTTGAGTGAATCTGTAATGGAAAGCAGTTTCTATTAGTGTGGACGTGAATATTCGCAAGTAGGGGAGCTAATCCTATTAAAATGTCATTCAAACCCAACTGATAAGGGCCGTTGGTTACGTTTCCCCCACAACAAACGCGAGGACACTCGGCACTACCATTGTGTTGTAGTCATTCATTTAACATCTCATTAAATTACGATGTAAATAGTTTGACGCACACAATGGGAATGGGCGGATATCAGTGTCATCTCCAGAGGTGGGTTCTCTAATGCGGAGGAGTAAGAGAGACGTCACTGACGGCTCTAAAAGTAAACAAGGCAGAAACTGCGGCATGTGGGAGGTTTTGTTCATGAAAATCGGAGTGACACTCCAGCACGTCCTACTGTGCCCGATCGACGTCAACGACGAAAATGATCCCTCTGTTCATTAGGTAGAATTGGACCGAAACCCATGATCATCAAACGTCATGAAATGTCGAGTGGGCTGAATCCGATCTGAGATCAAAGGTGCTGTAGGGGAAAAGACAAATAAAAGCTAACAGCGGTGCAACAAGTGAAACATTTAATCGGAACTTACAAAAACTGGGTAAAGCCCAATGAAACTTAATAATCTGATCACATAACTTGAAAACGTTCTCTTACAATCTATGATCCGAAAAACTGGCACCTAGCTAGGAAGTGTGGAATTTCAGACATCCTACAGTGTGAAATTCAACACATGAAAGTTCCCCATTCTTTCATCTCCACGTTGTTTAATCAAAGAAGAAAAGAAAGACGTGGACCACCTTCTCGCCTCCCATTTTGACAAAGAACAGAGAACGTGCCAGAAGTGCCAGACCTCCAATGGTACTTACCCATACTTGACCAATATATTGCTGAAAGGTACGAGAAAGATGAAGCCTGAATGAAGTTGAATGTAATTGCCTTGACCAAGACTGTGGCGCACTACACATTTTTCTCATACCTACTCCAATTTTTTTTTTTTGTGGTCGATTTGACCAAAAAAAAAAATGTACCTGTTTTTTAGTATTTCGATTGTTATCCGTTCTCTCAACTAACAGCAAATAACAACAATTTAGTTTGATCAAAAAGTACTGACTAACAAACTCATCCTTTAATATAGGTACGTACGTGCGCTAGTGTGTGTATGTGTATGTCTATTTGATTACGTGCTTGAAATAGTTCAACAAAGTTTTATCAAGAGGTGGATGAACCTAATTTTTTATCGAATTTGTGGGAAAAGAAGCACGTGTTTCAGCGTATTTCGTGCTGAAGCGATTCCAGGATTTTAACACTTCAGAATGTCACATAGCGGATTTCATTGAATGCCATAAATTTTGATTTTAAAATATTTAGAGCCATTGCAATGGCTTCAATTTCTACAAAATTCGCTATAAAATTAAGTTCATCCATCACTCTTGTCAATTTGTGTTGCACTTCTTCAAGCAAGTAATCGAACGTGGTTCATTCGAATGTAATCATATTGGCGGGATGTATTCGAAGTTGATCAAAGAAATGGTGAAATTCACCACGGACTACTAGTGATTGATTAAATGGATTGAATTTCACCCCATTCGCAACGACGGAGTTTCCAAAAAGAAATAATCGGCATCTATGCTAAAGTTGGCGTAGTGCCTCACTGACTGGCTTTGGCTTTGCTCACCACTTCTGAACACGCCATTTCTTTGCTTTCTTTGCTGTGCTGCACGTACCCTTGAGCACATCCACACTATTTTGGTGTCGGATTTGGTGAAGTGGTGGTGGTCCTGCCCCTTCGTCAAAACCCGTTGTACACACAGCTGCTGTTACTGATTCGTCACTGTCATCCAATATTTGTTCAGTTTTCAGATTCTCCCCACAGCTTCGAAACCTATTTTGAAAGGTGTTGTCGTTCTTTTTTTTCTTGAATAGAAATGATGGATTGATAGAAGAATAGGTAGAAGAGGATATTGTCAGAAGGGGGAATTCAACGGAAAGCGATATCCCTTCAAGATGGGAAAGGTGGGTAGTCGGGGAAGACGCCCCCTTTTTCAAATAACAGAGGCTTCACCCAGGGGAAATAAGATACCTACCTATGTTATCTTCAGCTACAAACTTTTTGTATTAAAATATTGGGGAATTCTTTACATCTTTTCTTTTCAAAAGCCTCGAAACTGTAAGCGCATTTTGAACATCGTCAATGTTCTCTCACTAGACTGCTGGCAAAATTTATTAAAAATCCTTGTTCTTTTTTATCCTACGCCGGTAGGAGGAAATTTTTTTCATCTTCTTCCTAGCAGCCCAACTAATTGGTGTGGATTCGTATAGAGAAGTTGGCAAAGTTATTATTATTGTTTTTATATTTTATTTTTTTGTTTGAAAATTATAATTCTGAAAAATACTAATGTTTATTTTCAGATACTAATAAATGAATAGGTAAATAAAATAATAAGTTCCAGTCATTCAGCATGATCCTATGAGCGAATTTTCCTAATAATTACATATCGTATTATACATACATATGTTATACATATGTTAAATTGTACTGAAATTTGAGCAATTTCAGTAGAAAGAAATTGTTACAAACCAATTTTATGGCAAAAAAACTCTTACTAAATAAAATTCGGAGATTCAAAAAGATTTTGGATTTTTAGGTTTTTTTTGCAGTTTTTATGGATTTTCATCAAGTATTAATGACATTTAAGTAAGTTTTTCAGCATAATTCTGTGCAACAAATTTTTAATGTCCTAGTTTTTTGTTCTTGATGTTGTTTTGCCTAAAATTCTGCTAAACAATATAAATTTAACAATTGTTGGTCGATTTTAGCCATTTTTTAATGATTTTTTAGTACATTTTTTTCTTGTTGACCAATTTAACCCATTTCTGCCCAGCGTTACATTTATGTAACACAAAACAGCTTCCGTTCAGGCGCCTCCTGCGACATGTTCAAACATGATAGCGTTATTCTGGGTGTTCGATCTCGTAGAGGGGGCCCTACCAGTCAGTTTCATAGCGTCCTCGTGATAGTTCGTGTCGTTTTGAGTTTTCTGTGTTCAATCATACAGTGCTCCCTCTCCGTTTTCCCCAGACTTCAGACCCAATGAATGAAAAGTAAGTGTTTCATTTTTTATATGCATTTTATATTATTCAATTTACTAAAATTATGTTCTCAGGGACCTACCCTAGCAGTTTAATACATATTATCAACAATTTATCGATTTTTGTGTCCCTTAGCTTCGCCTGAATTGTTGCGTTACATATTTGTAACGCTGGGCAGTCGCCCAACCAAACTCCTTTAGCATGGTTTTCCTTCCGAGACAACCAAGGTTGCGGATTTTTACTCCAAAATTGAAACTTCCTCTCCCATTTCGCGTTTCAAAGTTTTCTTAACAAATTGCAATCCGTGTCTTCCTGTCTCTCTGCCTGTCTGCAAATCCTCGTAACACGTCTAACCGCCACAATTTGTATTTGATATTCATGAAATTCTCAGGGATTGTGCGAGTTAGGCCCTAGATGAGCCCCTATTAATTTCATCGCATTCGTATCAGTCGTAGCCACTGCGCATGCGCAAAAGTGAAATCCTTGTAAAATGTACCTGATTTATCCGATTCTGCTCGAACTAGGATGATAGTTGAGGGCTTATCTCCAGATGGTCCCATATGAATTTCATTACATTCGAATCAATGGAACCTACCGATTGCGCATGTGAAAACGTGAATTCCTTGTAACATGGTAACTATCAACATTTTTTCTATGATTGCAGTGCTCTCAATGCCTCAATTGGAATCCCGAAGAATGATAGTTTTGCGTTATTTGAACAAGTAAAATACACAGCCCAAAGGGCCTGGAAGATATTCATCCATCGACCGGAATTCAAAATATGTGAGATTCGACCGCATTGACCACTGGATAGAAAAAGTTCCGGACGACAAGAGAAGGAGATGTCACGGCCAGTTTTGCAAATCTTTTGTGAAAAATCAGTGCAGTAAATGTGACGTCAGGCTTTGCGTCGAGTGTTTCCGTCAATTTCACCACCAACCATGACTTTTTTCTAGTACCTATTGTCAGTTCAGCATTTCCGTTACATTATTGTGAGTTCACATGTTTTATTTGATTGAAACTGTTTTGCAAGTTTGATATTTTTAGACCAATATAGGACGAAGTATGGAGGTTTCACCGCCTTTCACGACCTCTAGTTCCTCTATTTGTTCCATTTTTTTGTTGTTACAATTTTGATTTCATTTTTACAGGTTGTAGGCTTCATGTTTTGTTTAATAATGTAACGAAAATGTGATATTATTGAGTTAATAGACGAGTTTTCTGTGAAATTTGGTTGTGAGTAAATTGGACCCTCTACTGCCCAGTGTTACATTTATGTAACGGGCTTTTCTGACGCCTCTAGTACATGGAATTACATAATATCATCAATTATCATATCTAGGAAGGGTAATATATCATTTCTGAAAAAAATTTGGAAAAAATTCCCAAAAAATTGATTTGTGAGCAGAAATGGGTTAATGTGCTCAAAAATTTTTGAACTCATCGTTTCGTTTAGAAAGCTTTTTTTTCTTTTTTTTTGCGCTCTGCGCAAGAACGGAATTTCTATTTGGCATGACACACACACACACACACGCGCACGTATGCACGCACGCATGCACACACACACACACACACACACACACAAAAGCGCTACTTCAGGAATCGTTCCAGAATGCCTCAAAATGGATTTCCATGAAAAACCTTTTCAAACATTTTGATTTATAAATTTTCCGAGCCATTTCAATAGCTTCATTTTCTATGAAAATTCGATAAAAATGGGCTCAATGTTGGGTACACATTTGGGTAGCTCGCGTCGAACTCGTCTAAACCGCTTTGTGGGCAGATAATGGAGTGCTTAATCCCGATACTGCGTAAGTAGGTTAGGAGAAAGTCGTAGGCTTTCTAGAGTCGGAAATTGACCTCAAAGTCAACATGTTGGTTTCTCATTTTTCGTCCCGGCTTTACAATAAAGCGTTCAGTTGTTTTCGTTTGAAGTGACTTCTTTACTGGATTAATGACCGGGTTTAAGATGACAGATTCTATGGTTGGCTTAGTGCATTCTTCACTAGCGAGTATGTTCGGTAGTTTCCAGCAATGCGTTATTGACTGGCCGCCACCTGCGATCAGACAGTCAAATAATGTTCGAGCCAGTAGGTAAATTTCGTCAGTTAGGGGATCGAGCGAAGAGATGGATAGCAAAGCTGCTTGGGGGTCAACTAAAAAGACCACTTTGCTCACTTGAGAGATGGAGGAAGCTTTTAGTCTCCTTGACGCTTAAGAAATAGCTCTCAGCTCAGCATCAAAATCGGTTGATAAGCCACTAAGGGATGGAAATCAGGCCAGACGAAAAGAAACTGGCCTGGGAGAAAGAAACTGGTCTTCTGTCAAATCATCCATCAGTATAGGTACCTCCAGTGACTCTCTCGCGCATTTTGTTACTAATATCCCATCATGCAACCTACCAATTAGATTTTCCACTAGAAATGAGTCTACAGTTTTTTGAACATAAGAAAAGTTGTCGAAAGTGGTATTTTACATCGAACGAGATCACCTCTTCGATTTTTGGCGATTTTTAAGTTTTTTTTAACCTACTACCATGGAAGTGGGCAAGGTCACGAAAACTTTGACAAATCACTAAAAATTTAGGAATCGAGTTAGAGACCTGGCGGTGGTCTCATTCGATGTCCCATTCTTTCCTCTAACACTTTTTTTTGTACGAACGAAATTGAGGTCAGTTCTAAAGGTCAAAGTAGAGAACGTTTTTCAAAAGTCTAATTCTTGGGGTTAATTTAGGTATACGGACATGGGTTATGTTCAGAATCAGCACAAAATTTTCAATACAAATGGAGTTGAACTTGTTCCCCCTCGCACCATAAAAAAATTTTTGGTTCTACTGAGCGGCCCTGGGTTGCCATCAATTCGCCGGCAAACCGGACAAGATAGGCAATCCCTATCGAAGCTTAGTTCAAGCTGAGCGAAGCTAATCCCTAAGCGACGCTTAGTTTAAGTTGACCTTGGATATGGAGGTGACAGGTTCCCATGAAGGTCATTGCTGCGGAAACCAGCAGGTAGCCTCTACCCATACGAAAACTTTTGATCTATGTCACAATAATAACTTGGGTTTTAAATCGGAATTTGAGGAAATTGTGATAGATTGCGGTTTACTCCCCTAAAAATGTCATTCTGCCGGATCATTTTCGTTTATTTGACAAAGAGACTGAAATATATTAGAGCGGAATAACCATTTTTCAGTTACCTTAAATTACGGTTGGCCCAGGAGTGATGGGTCAGGGAGGGTTTGTACGGAGAGGGAGGGGTTTGTACAGCTCGGGGAAACAAGAATGTGACGCAGAACATCCATCACCCTCTGCCACTCGCCTCCCTCGGGTTATTGCGTGGCCCAGCGGACCGCGCCGACCCCGCGCTCACCTGATCTTCAAAATACAAAATGCCTGTCACTGGTGTTTCTATCTTCTCGCCGAACTCCCCAATGAGTGCGGCAGACCGCTGGAGAACGTCCCTTTCCGACGGCCGTCAATCGCGGTGAATAATAAACGGTGAGGGGTCAGCGATAGATAAATCGCGGGGGGAAGACGGTTTCGGGGCTCGTGATGTAAAAATCCGTTGATGAGCGGATCGTGGAATGTTTGGAGAGCCGTGTTCATTTTTGCCCGAAATGAGGCAATATTGCATTGACTCAAATAAACGAAATGAAATGAAATAATGAAATGAGATGAAATACGTTTATTCTTCCATATTTGAGAACAAAAAGAAACAATGAAGTAAATTAATTGGCACAAGGCACACAAACTATAGGCACTTGCTAAGTTGCCTCAATTACTGGAGGTACATACTCCATCTTTAAGAATCGAATCGAAAACCGAAAAGAGACCCAGCGTGAGTTCTTGAGGGTTAAGATTAGTAACTCATAATCATACTAGCTTTTAGTTTATCTCACCAATATTTATTGAGAATGAACATTTATCATTAAATTTTTAACCGATAAATGTATAATATCAGATGATTAGGTAGGTAGGTATGTCAGCGGTAATGGAGTTACGCGAACAGTAGTTGATGCGCTGTTGGAGTGGCGTTGCAATAGTAGATGCTGCTTAGTGATATCCTACTCAAAATATAAGTAAGGAGGTGTTAGTCCCCTTTGATAGGTCTTTTCCTTTAATTTCTTTCTCTTTCATCTTTTTGAAGAAAATCCGGGCCTCCTCGTGAAGGCCGGGCCCCGGGGGTAATATACCCAGTGGACCCCCCCCCCCCTCCTCTCTACTGGCCTGTACACATTACTAATTTGAGAAGAGGTTTGAAGCGAATTCTTCAATAATCGAAAATCGATTTCGACGAGTAGTTGAGGTCAGGTCAGCAACAAAAAATTATGACATTTTCACGGGAGACATTTTCATGTAGGTATTAGTAACCACATTCGTCTTAGTAGTAAGCCAACCTGGTAACTACCAAATTACGTTGTTATACATCGTGGATTGCTAATAGTTCAATAATAACATTGCGTGGCTGTTTTTATTTTCGGAGCGGTTTTGGCAGTGTAATATCTTAGCGTGAGTTGAGATCTTTCCAACGACTGGTGAACGATTTTTGAACGAAGAAAAATGGTAAAGGTACAGTTCCATATAGCAACGATCTGGCTGTGAATGAGAATCATAAAAAAAACCCACCCCTAAAAAGCGTCACTCCTTGAAAGTGACGCTTTTGCGGAAGTGTGCCAAAGGAAATACGTGAAATTGTCAATAAATGAAGCATTGTGGAAGAAGCTTGATTTCACCGAAGAACATTTGTTAAGCATAATTTCGGAATAAAAAGTGCTTCAAGATCGCTACAGATTGAATCAAAATAAATAAATAAACCGATTAACCAAACTGTTGGGAATCAGTCTCCTGGCTGAAGCTCGTATGGTTGCTTGGCAACACCGATGTAAACTTCTCCAACTTTTGGTCTAATGACATTTCTAACTTCAAAAGCTTAATTTTACGATTAATGTTTTGCCTCCTCGTCAGCGGACTCACTGGTTTCCCAAATAGACCGATATAGCCCCTTTGCACTACCATTTATCGAAAACGGGGAGTGGGTGACCTGAAGGCTGCGTTCTAGATGGAACGGACAGATGGACGGAGGGAACCATGCTTATTTTGAGCGTCTCAAAACAAAGTTTGTTAAGCTAAAAACGGCTTGAAATAGTTAAATTTATACATTCAGAAAATATTAGTTGACAATGTTGTACAACTATGAAATGAAACATTGAAAAAGTTCCAGTCATGCAGTATGATCGTATGAGCGAATTTTAGTATATTATCGTATGTATTATATCAGGTAAATGTAATTTGATCTGTTCAGTAGTGTACGTTTACCTGTAAAAAAATGTAGGTGCTCTTGAAGTTTCAGAAAAACAGTCAACCTAATTACGTACATAACCTGCAGCCTACCTGCAGGCTCTTACGAGAGTCGAGAAAGTAAAATGTCACCATCTCTTTATTTCACAAAGAAAATTCAATAATAGATACGATCTTCTGAACTCACTAGGCTCCTGGGTAAAAATAAAAATGATCCCGAGAGTTATAAAACTGCTTTCAACGAAAATATTCTTCAAAAACATCCTTTCGCTAAAACTTTAAAAGTTTTAATGACGTTTTCGTAATGATAATTTTCCTCTCTAACTTTCTCTCTGCCTTCTATTTTAGCTGAACGACGAGTCAGTAATTATCGCGGTAATCAACTTGGAGGAACATCGTTTGAAAGTTTCATTATTTTATCTTTTATTTTTACTGCAAGCAAGATCAGTTACCTATTAAGCTCTCTGAGCAGTGGTTATAGTTTTACTTTTCCATCGTGGGTCTCATTTTCCACTTTCTTGGTTATAAGTTATAATAATAATAATAATAATAGTTTTTATTGTTGTTATACAAAATGTACATAACAATCGTCAAGTTAATCGTCAAATAAATTTTACATTTCGTCATAAGGATTCAAAACTATATATTAAAATACAATATTATATATTAAAAAACTATATATTATATATATTAAAAACTCAATGTGAAATATTCTTGTTTCGTGTACAAGGGATTTGCGATAAGTTTCGTCTTCACCATCTTGTTAAAACTTCTCAAACACTTTTGACGAGTCGCAGCTGGAATGAAGTTGTAGTAAGCAATCCCTTGGTACACGAACTGATTTTGGGATCTGGTCAGTCTAAATCGAGGAATCTGCAGATCAGCTCGTTGGCGGGTCTCATAGTCATGCATATCTCCTCTTTTGGCAATGGAGCTGGAGTTCTTGTGTATACTGTTCAGAGCTGTCAGTATATAGAGGCCATGAACTGTGAGGATGCCAAGTTCTCTAAACAAAGGTCTTGCGTGTGCCTTATAATCCACTCCGGCAATAATCCTCACAGCTCTTTTTTGTAGCAGAAATAAACGCCCTGCTCCCGGAGAGGCCCCCCACAATATTATGCCATATGACATGACTGAACCAAATAGTCCATGGTAAGCCATTATAAGTACCTCACGCGAAAGGGTTTTCGAAAGTCTCCGCAACAGATAGAGAGCTTTCGATAATTTTCCGTGAACATAATCAATATGAGCGGACCATCTAACTTTGCTATCAATAAAAAAGCCAAGTAATTTCACAGAATTCTCGCTACTTACAGAATTTGAATTAGAAATGGATAAATGTTGGGTTTTACCAGGATTGAGTTTCAGTTTATTAGTATTAAACCACTCTTCTGCCAACATCTCCTTCTTGGCTGAAATGGTGGAAGCACCGAATTGATCATGATCACTTGTGAGAAAAGTTGAGTCGTCAGCATAAATGAAACAATTGTCTCCAACATAGTAGCTGAGGTCATTTATAAAAATAACGAATAATAGTGGTCCCAGTATTGAGCCCTGCGGAACTCCCTGTTGCACTGGTTCAATTGATGATCCAGAACCGTTCAAAAAAACACACTGTTTCCTTTCTGATAGGTATGAAGTAATTAGTTGCAGTGGCAACCCTCTTATTCCATAATACTCAAGCTTCTCGATCAAAATGTCGTGTGGTACTAAATCAAAAGCCTTGCTTTGGTCAGACAAACTCATTTCTACATGGAGCCCATCCTCCAATGCAGCAGTTACTTTTTTCATAATCTCGATCATCATGGTTACTGTTGACCTCCCGCGCCTAAAACCATGCTGAGAACTGCTCAAAAGATGGTTACCCTCAAAGAAATCCCGAATACGAGCAGCCAGAGCAGCCTCCACAATCTTACCCAGAATTGGAACCTGAGCGACTGGTCTATAAGTGGGTTTGAATTCGTTAACAGCAATCATACTTCATCACCGACCGTAGGGAATCTTTGTTGTTCTTACTAAATATTTTGCCCTCAAAAATTAAAATACCAAATCGCTTTTAGCGATTCAGAGCTTGCTCATCAATAAATTTTGAATCCGTGATTGACTGCTCGACTTTTGTGTCAATTCCTTGGAGCTTTTCTTTTTGGACAGTTTAAATTATTACTTTCTGTCCGTAAATTGGTATTTGATTTATATGCTCTTGCCAAGACGAAAAAATGTTCAAGAAAAATTTAATAATTTTTTAATTTTATTTATGCTGTGAATAAATTAGATTAGAACAGATATATCAGAGGATTTTATAATTATATTTTCATTTTCATTTGTATTTTAATATTCGAGATAAAGGGGGCAGGTTTAAGGAGAGGGGGGGGGGGGTAATTATTACGTTCTCCACTTGAATGAAACCTTCCTGCAATACTGAGCAATTACATTTCCTAAATTAGTTTTTCTTTTTATTCATCGAATTAAACGTTTTACAATGGTTTGGTTTTTCAATGAAACCTTCAGTCAACTTGAATATTGTTTTTACATTTTGGTTTATTATTTTTAATAATGAAGTTTTGTAATCGACCAAGAAAAAAAAATTAACCCCCCCCCCCCCCCCCCCTTGAAAATTTGTTGGTTTACGTTTCAAGATCCGTAGAATAAAAAAAATCTAATAGAAAAGAAAAAAAAAAAAAAAAAAAATCCGTCCTTCCGCTTTTTTTCTCCGAAATTAATAGACCAAACCTCATGACACTTGCGTCAAAAATCTCATTTGGAGTCTAGATGGTCATAGAAGCTCGGAATTAATTTTCGCCAACCCTAAAGGGTAGCATTAAAGGGCTAAACATTCACAAATCGAGATCTCAAAAACTTTTAAGGTTACAGTAATGATTTTTTGCTTGTCAATGATAAATATAATCACAAAGAATCGATTAAAACCGCCCACAACGCTGTACGTTGAACGGTTCTTTCCCCTAAAGGCTCTAACATCAAAAAACACCTTCGAATTTTTAAGCACAATTCTAATGCGCTGCTAGTGGGTCTATTGATTAGACGATCAAGCAATAAATTCCATCAATAATCGCTAGATAGTGATTCTGGGATACATAAAAATTGCCTTGTAAATATCAGCTGATATCATGCCAATAATGGAATTATCAGGTGATATGATTCCACTGGAATGTATTCTATAGTAGTCTCCAATAAAACAAACGGTTTTAGTTTTTATACAGTGGTAAAATTTCGACTCACATTTTACGTTTTAGACCATTCTGAACAACCTTCGTTCCGTGTCTTTCAGTGTCGGTGTCAGTGTGTATATGTGTGTGTCTGTCGCGTATCCGCAAATTTTCGTAACAAGCTTAAATTCCACAATATTCAACGGATTCTTATGAAATATACATGGAATGTGCGAGTTAGGATGTAGATGTCCCTTATGAGTTTCGTTGTTCCCAAAACAATAATTCACTCAGCGCGTGCGCACAAGTAAAATCCATCAAGTATGATTTTCTCAGGCCTCCGTCATCCTTTCTCGCTCAAATTTGGAGGATAGTTGGCAGAGGTTAATTTGAGCATTCCCTGGCGATTTCAACGTAATCCTATCATTAGTAGCTACTGCACATGCGCGAATGTGACTTCCTTTTTAAACGAGCCTGATATCAACAGTTTTCATCCGGTTTTGATGACACTTTCAGGGGATGTGCTGATTAGGCTGTAAATGGTCCACTATCAATTTCATGCTTCTAAAATTATTGTTCCATTTCGAGCATGCGTAAACGTAAATTCCTTCAAGCATCATATGTATTCGCCCTAGTCCCAATTCCGCTCTTGGTGCATAGTTGGGGGGACAATGGTTTAATTATTCCATGTTAATTTCAACATGATATCATCATTATTAGGTCCTGCGCATACGCGAAAGTGTACTCCCAGGAACAAGGTCTAGTTATCATCAGATTTTAATTACATTTCCTGGGAATTTTCGGGTTAGGCTGTAGATTGTTCCCTACCTATTTCATTTTTCTCAAATCATTTCTCCATTCTGCGCATGGGCTAAGGAAAATTACTCCAAGCATCATTTTCCCGTTTCCTAAATGACAGAATTTGAAGTTTTACGATGCCTTCATCTTGATTGACTATATTCTGCTATGGAGTTTTTAATGATTATTAAAACCATTTCAATGATCCATACATTTATGTTATTGTCAATTGTTAGGTACCTTACTTACTTAAAAAACGGACGGTAGACCTACGGTTCTACAGTCAGATCATTTAATAATGATTAATTTTACACATCATTAGTTCATTATGGTTACTTAGCAATAGAAGTTTATAACTGAGCGTAATAAATCAGCTTTCCTTGACAATACAGAAGCTTAGGGATTATGAGATGATGTGATAAAATGAGAGCATTCCGAAAACTGGCTAACGATTTTCCTGCTATGAAAACTAAGGGAGTTACACTTCCCTAGTAACGCATTGGTTGTACGTGAAGATCAATAGAAAACCCCACCGTGACGTGGCGCTCGTGACGTGACGAAAACAAATGGAAACGTCCTGTTAATCATTATTAAATGATAAAATTGTTATACTGAGATCAGGGGGACCAATAAAATGTAGATGTTTTAACTAATTGCAATAAGTTTTCCTCTGTTGTAGGTGCCTATATCTACACAGGCATATTGATGTCAACGCCGAATCTGCGATTTGAAATGAACCTTCTTCGTAACATCAAGAATAATTTCAATATCAGTGCACACTGTTCAGCTGTGGGGCTTCTGAGCCTAATTTGTTTTTTAATGGACTTATTATGCTCAAACCTGAAATTTGTAGATCCTTTTTGGAGATCAGGAATACAATTAAAATGGAATTATTATGAAATAGAAGTATTATGGAATACAGATAAAAACGGAGGGACTCAGATCAGCTTCGGAGCCTCAGAGACTAAATTTCCTATTTGACTCACGGTGTTGTTATTTAGATGGAGCTCCTCTAAGATTGCTCGGTAACAATTACGAGGTATGGAGGCACATGATTAGCTGAGGTGCCTCTGGACCTAGATGTTCTTTCCTTACCCATCTACCTTTTTTTAAACATTTTCACTGAGAACCGAAAAATTGAGGGGTATTGGAACTGTGAAAATGATAACTCTTCTCGTAGTCACGATGAGCTATGTTCTGATAATATATTACATAGGGATTCAGTAATACATTACAGGCCTATGATCTGTGTAGAAGGGCTATCTAACGCAGGAATTATAAACCAGTGTGTACTAATTTGCAGCGTTTTAATTAAATCTCATTGAGAAAATGAATGAGGAATGGAAACGTACAAGACTTAATTTCACCATTTAACCAGTGAAAGTAAGTAGGTACGCGAGTCACTCATTTCTTATAGTAATTCATCGGGCTAAATATTTTCGGAGACGTTTTAGACTTAAACATGAGATGTGATTTTCTTGTATACATAGGTGGGTGTTAAGTTGTGTTTCCAGTTAAGTACCATGAAACCTGTTGAGTCAACTTTAGTTCCTGTAGGAATATAATATCATGTACCAATCTAGGTCATCTCATTGCGCCAATATTATTAAAAAGTTGGTTAAATATTAATAATTTCACCAATCACGTATAGAAACCGAGTGCAAACAAGAACGGTATCATGAATAATGTATTTGTAATCATTGATACCTAAGGTTTGTAGTCAATAAAGCGGTTATCAGTCAGCCAATAATTAATCATCTCAATGAAAATTAATAACCACTCGCTCTCAATACTGCGGAGGATCGATTATATATTGTCGTCGAATTGCGATAAAATCACCAGTGGGATGGCCTCCCAAGCATTGAAATCGGTTTGATAGGGAACGTTATCATAGATTTGTGACTGACTAATTATTAACCCAATTACGACCAAGTGGGATGCAGGCAGCCCCCCCCCAAGTACATTATTTTCCCACTACCACGTACCTATCTTACCCACACCATACCTGAGATTTTCAGGGGACCAAATTCTGAAAAATCATATATTTGGAACTAATAAAGATTGACTTAAAAAAAAAACAAAAAAAAAAAAAAAAACTATGTACCTCCTTTTTCAGCAAAAACGCAAAAATCCAGAAATGACAATAACTCAATTTTCGTACACATAATAATATGCAAAATAGGACATGATTCGTGTTTGGCCACGCGCGCACCCAACCATCATTCGAACGGCATTCATCATACAACCAAGAGGAACCAACTAAGAGGTAACTGGCTCAACCCCTCAAAATTTCGTCAAAACCCGTCTATTAGTCTCAAGTTGCAGCGATTACTAATAGGGTTTCAGCGACCGCTAAGTGGTATTGATCCACTATGATATCAAACCAAAAATCAATCATTACTAAATTTCGGAAAATAGTCGAATGAAAAATCATTAGCTCCGAAGAATCGAATTATATTTTGAAGGAAGGGAGTAACGATAGGGGAGAGTGAACACGCATTTGCATTTCAATATAATCCCCTCGAGGGTAGAGGCGAACCACACCACCCCGGAACAACTCAATCCCGGACGTACCCTCCTCAGCTTCCGGTTTTTCGATTAGACGACCCTTTTTTGATTATGTCGGAATTCTTTCATGCGTGAATGATCAACCGAATCGGTTTTACGTAGGTTTTTTTAGAAACTCTAATCCGGTAACGATATTGAATCAATTCTATTAACTGTCGCATTAGGCAATTGAAAGGATGCCGTAATGTGGAACTCTCAGGAATTTTGCTTGAGAGTCTATAATGCTGCAGAAAAATAATTTCAATTTCTGTTCAGCACAGCCATTTAATTCATAGGTATGGATTGAAAGAGATACTTATTTTGATATTCAAATGGAAGTGGATTTTGACGCTTCATGTATTTGCTTCGTCACATAAGAAAACCAGTAACGCAACCGGTAAACAAAGAGACCTTCACCGCACACATACTTCAATGAACTTTAGATGTTCATAAAATAAATCAAGAAAAAAATGACGAAACTCATAATATTTTTTAATCAACTGACAGATCAATATTCGTCACTTCAATAAAACTTCAAACGAAAAAAGTAATTAGAAAAACTCATCTTCGTTTGATTTTTGAGGTTTGGAAGTTTTTGGAGCTTTTATTGATTGTAATTTGGTAGGATTTGATTGGTAGGATTGATTGGTTAGTAGAATTTGAAGTCGTCATCATTTCTTGTATATCACTGGTCAGAATAAATTTCAAATGACTCCAGCAAAGGGCTTGCGCTCGCTCACTGTATTTCTTGGTTTTGTTTTTATAAGATTGGCTCTGCTAAAATCTCTCTAGCACTGTTTATTAGAGGGTGGTCTGGTTAATATGTTCAATACATGTGTTTTGGAAAAGCGTATGGAAACACATTCCGTTGAGTAAATGTAAAAAATCGATTACTCGAAAACTAAGCAGTTATTGGGGGAAAAAATCCCCCAGGCATATTTGGTTGGAAATGGACCTAAGAAGTTTTGGACAACGCTTAATGTAACACGTCCTGTTCCTTTGTAGGTACTTATATTGAAAGAAAAAAATCTAGGAATTGTTTCCGAAATACCCCTAAATGGATTTCCGTGTGCCAATTTTTCAAAACCTAACGTGATTTTCTAAAATATCGGAGCTATTTTCCTATGGAATTTTTCATTTCCAATGGGAATTTGCAAATTAATCAGAGAGATTGTGATAATTATTCAAATCATTCGCGGCTGTTGGTTCAGTTGCGATTTCGGGCATGACAAAAATGAACGAAACGAAATCATCCTTGGCCGAAAAACTCTTCTCAGAACGAGGCGCAACAATTATTCACCCGATATTTACCACCAGTGCGTCCCCAGAATGAGGTAATGCCCTCGCTAACAGCCCGAGTCCGAAATTAAATTCTTTCAGAGACATTAATTAGAGGGGAGGTTCAGTAAGTTGGCGTTATCGACCAACACCGCCCGAACTTTTTCCCGCTCTCGAATGAGTTTTAGGGCGAATGCCTCCGGGAGGACGGAGCTTCATTAACTTTTTGAAAAACATTGACTAACGAGAGACAGGCACAGTGCGAATAGATCACGAATAAAGAAACATGTACCTACGACCTATATTCTTGTTTCATTTCAACGATGCCGTGTTTGTTGTAGCTCTTCACCTCATTATAAATTCTGTGGTGCGTTGTGTTTCTGAGATTGTTCTCATTACTGTATTCTCATTGAATTTATTATTTTTACCTCATTGATATGTTCTAGAGGTTAGGGTTGAATGTCTCACATTTGTTACAAATGTCTTCTCTATTAAATTAATAGTCCGTTTAGACTCTACAATCAAATCGAGTCACGAGACTCTTGATCCTGACCAACTAATCTGAATTTTGATTTATTAATTTCTATAATGAACCTTTGTAATCGACCAAGAAAAAAAAAATGTAACCCCCCCGCATTAAGTTTGCCCGCATTAACTCGACTTTCCCGAATCACATTTTTCTAATAATTCATCAGCCTATGAATTTCATCGATACTGGATTCGGTTATTAGGATTCAACAACAACCATGAACGACTGTAGTAGGACTACCTTACTTGATTCGAAACTTCGAGGTTAGACCAGAAACCATAAGTTCGGATGTCCACCTTGTCGAATTGAATTAAGCACGTCAATGTTCATTGTCTATCAGCATTTGCAATTCAGTTTCCATGCCTCCAAGAGTGATTTATTAGGACCTTACTTTAATAATTTTCTCATTTCACTTTATTAAGGAGGCTGTCATCTTGAGATTTCCTTTCATCGTCATTTCCCGAATGTTTCAATTTCCTCACTCCCGAATATCACCGAGTGGGTGAGAAATCTCAAATATTCAATCAACGCTACGTCAAAGAGGCGGGGCGGGGGTGATATAAACGCGTGCGAGGTATTCAAAAATGAAACCGTCGAGAAACCTCCTCCCGCTATCGCCCAAGGAAAATTTACCGACGGTAACAGATTTCTCGGAGATTTCATTAGTGAAGCAGTTTTGGGACTGTGGGTGGAACTGGAGGTCACGGCCCTGCAGTGTAGGTTTCCACCCCCTAGCGACGGTTCGGCTCCAGAAAAACGGCGGTTTAAATGCAAAACTGGGCTACATCTACATCCAAGTTTATTCCACTTGACGCCGTCGCTCCGCTCTTTTACGGGAATGAACTTAAAAACTGTTCAGCGCAGTATATACGAAGTGTCACATAAATTATAGCGACGGAATGACTGGTTGGCTATGAAACAAACTTAATAAGACTGAGACGTACAACAGCATTTCACAAATATCACAGAATTGTTAAGCTTCTTACCATTGTACTAATATACTCAGAACCCATAGATTACATTTCAGTGGGGGCAGGGGTTTGTAAAATAAACATTATTACACGAGAGTTAGTTATTTATGTTTAGTAATAGAGCCCTCCTACATAAATAAATAAATACTTTTTATTTGGAGTCTCGTAAGCTTGTGGTATGCAGGCTTGTGAATGGCATTGTAATTTTTAATCCTGTCTGGCTCAATCGTTGAGGTTGATGTTGGGAGGCCGGATTTATTCCATTATACAGTATTCAAATCGGTAGCTTTTCCAACACAGAAGTTTCTGGTCTGATCTTCTGCACTGTGCTTACAGATTAGCTTATAGACACAGATATATGACTGACTCTCTGTAGATCCTTGACATTTCTAGAGATGAAAGGTATTTGGAGAGGTGAAGTGAGAGTCTTCTGCAACTATCCCACACAGTTTGCACTTTTGACGCACACTTAGATACAATTCAGGCAGCCGCACTTTCCAAGGCTGAACATGTGGATATCTGTGTGAAAATATTCCTCCCAAGTTACGTCCTTGTCGTTAAGTCAGTTGTGGCATGGCTTTAAACTAATCACAGGTCAAAGGGCTTAAGTCAGGATTTGATGTAGTTCCTAGGAAAGCTAATTAGATGAAGATCATATTCTCGACGGTAATCGATATGAGCTGAGACAGCTCTAACACGCATGATTTCTTTTGGATATCCTCTCGGTATCAACTTATCCCAAATCACAGACAAATATATTCCCAACGTTTTACGATTGTTCGAGGTGACTAAGTCCCACTGCGGAATCGTATGTTTACTCAACCTGTCAGCTTCAACCTAGTCTACAGCGGTTTCTTTGTGCTGTTGGCCAAAATAAGTTCTCATAGAAAGTTAAACAGTGGCTTTCATTTCTCCTACGTTTTGCTAAGAAAATGCCTTCTGCTGACCAAGTAACTGAACACATTGAAGAACTGCTTACATGAGATGCTTACATGAGGCTTACATCGAAAAGCAATGATTAGCACTGCAGTTTGTGATCTACCGTGAGAATTTTCTTCTGCATGCAGAAATTGCACTAGTTCTAGCCTAAAGCAGACAAGTTGCGCTTGAGCGCACAATTTCCTGGTGGCAGTTCGTCACCCCAGTTGATAAATTCACATCGAACCAATATATATATATATATGTTTATGTAAAATATATCCTCATAAAGAGCTTGAAAAAAAAATTAATGCTATCCACATGAATCCGTATAAGTATAGCCTACTTATGCATGTGAAAGCACTCAAATCATAGCTGTATTGTCTCAATTTTTTTCTCCAAGTATGAGGACTGATGGAATTCTCTCAACTTTGTTAACCGACATGTTTTTCGGCTATGCTATATTTGGAACTCACTCATGGGAGTAGTTGAAAATCCATCTAAAAACTGAAGCGTTTCACTGTCCTAAATGTCAACCCATTACTGGAGCTTTTGGATCGGTTTAGACCTGGCAACTCGTTTACACTACAGATGCCACGAGCAGTTCTCCGCATGTGGGAAAACGAGGGCTGACACTCAACACTCAAAGGGCCCTCCAAGCAAACGTCATCGCCAATTTAATCCCCGAAGTTCCCTAAATGAATTTACTTGATCAATTCTCAAGTTTGACAGAGAGGAATGTTGACTTTAACTGCTCTGTTGAGGGTAAACTGATTTCTACATTATTCACGGAAACCTCCCTGGGAGCTTGAGGGCTCCTCAAACGGGGATCGCTTGCTTCGAGGCGGATCTTGGAATTTAGGTCGATTGAATAAATAATTTCGTCTCGATCCCAACGCAGTTTGGTTCGCGGTCAACTTCGAGAGGTATTTATTGATTTAGCGAGATCTTACCTCGGTGAATTACCCTTTTCTGAGGTGCTTATCTACCCACCAAACACTTCTACTTGGAATTAGTACGGTTACTAAATGCGACGATACGGCCTACATATTGGAATTCGGTTTAATTTACAGCCTAGGTACGGAATCTCAAACCACAGATGAAATGTACAGAGATGTAGGTAAAATTCCGTTGTTTCAGTATTTTTCAAGGTTAGTAGGTATGTACTTGTATCAAGAATACCACTAATGAACGTAACTGCAAGATTAAGCAGATAACAATATCACCAAAGCATGTATTACATTTGGAAATGGAATACCTTGAAGTTTTGGCGTACTCAATGGTGAATCATTTGACCATGAAATGTCATGCTGATTCAAAATTGCAGCAGAAATTCTCATAAGAAAAACAATGGTGGCGCTAATTATGCACGTTTTTTTTATTGCGCATACACAAGCTCATAAAAACGTAACATTTGGGTTTTACTCAAATAAGCAAATTTTTGAAGAAAATAGAGCTATTGCAATAACTTCATTGAAATCCGTTTTGAGGCATTCTGAAACGAATCCTGCAGACAGTTTAAGACTTCATACTTATATATATATATGTGTGTGTGTGTGTGTTTGTGATTTTTGTGTGTGCGCGCGCGCGTGTGTGTGTATGTGTTTTAATCCAAACGATAACTCTCCTTAGGATTAAAATGAAAATTCCATTATTGCTCCAAAAAATCAAGCTTTACAAACAAAAAGGTGAGTACGTTGGCCAACAGATTAAGTTAGTCAAATTGCCAAAACGTACTAATAAACCATTAAAAAATAGCTAAAAACGGCAAATAATCGTTAAATTTATCAGTTTTAGTAGAGTTTCAGTAAAAACTAAATTATCAACAATTAGCTAAGACATTGAAGATTTTATGTACAAAATTATACCGAAAAACACTTAAATTTTATTAATATTATCAATAAATAAGTGTGTACCTATGTATTTCCAGACGATAACTCTCCTAAAATACGGCAAACAATCGTTAAATTTATCACTTTTAGTAGAGTTTCAGTAAAAACTAAATTCTCAACAATTAGGACAAAATTATACCGAAAAACGTACTTAAATTTTATTAATATCATCAATAAATAAGTGTGCATGTATTTCCAGACGATAACTCTCCTAAAATACGGCGTGAAAAAATCGTTCCAACGCAGAAAAATCCGTCTTGGGAAAAGACAGGTCGAGTTCGTTGGCATCAATGGTTGGCAATGGTTGGCCTCAATGATCGAACTTTAAGCGTCTAATTTAATTTTATCCTCAGATTTTCGTAGAAAATTCTCTATTAGCCATGTTGCATGACCTCTTACTGAATTGGAGCAGTAGGTCGGCTCCTAACAGATTAAAAAAGAAAACGATTTTTTAAAATTTTTTGGGTCACTGAATTGTAAATTTGCACCTGAAATTCAGAATTATCTCCTGGGGGCTGAGTTTCGTTCGAGTCTCATACTTCTTTTATATCGATAAAATTTTCAGGTTTAATTGGAAGATTAGTACCTATAACTAATATCGTCGTGTAAATAAGTAGGTAGGTTCTCACAATTTATTGCGAGCGAAAGAAAACTTGATTTTTATTTAATTTCATTCAAATGTATCCTCAAAGGACATCATTGAATAAGTAATTTACAATCACAATAAGAAAAGCGATTTAAGTTCGTTTTCAGGGTTTTGAATCCCACAGAAATTTCCATCCATCCACCGCCCTTAGGCAACCGAACGAGGTTTCCCAGTTTTTCTCTCTGTAACACCAGACGCAAACGAAGTTTTCGCCACTGAAAGAGTTTTTTGCCGAACGTAATAATCAGGAGAGAACGAGGGGACAAGGGGTGGCTCAAGGGGTCGGGTATATGTCCCCGGCCTAAAAGATTTGTCTCGACGGAACGCTGAAGATATTGGTCCGAAAAGGGGCACGGGGATAAGAAAGAAAATAAAAGAATAAAGAAACGAAAAAAAAGAAGAAGAATTCTCTGGAGAATGGATACGAAGAAGAGTGACAAAAGAAGAAAAGGGAGAAACGGCAAAAAAAAGAGAAAAACTCGAGAGTAGGGGAGGTTGGAGTCCCGAAATTATACAATTTTCTCAGATGAAGATGGAGTCAAGCAAGGAGTGGATTTTCCCGGCCTTTTCCCTTCAGGGGTCTTTCTCAGCTTTTCTTTAACGGGATCAAATCGAACGAAGCCCAAAGGGGTTCGATCGTCGGTAGATCCCGTTTAATCCGATAAGGAGCGGTTCAGTTGATTAAAAGCATTTCAAGAGAGTCAACCGAGACCGTTGAGGTAAACAGAAGTCGGACAGGATGGAATCTGCGAGCAGGCTGGAAATCGCGGTTGGAAATCGTCATCGGGGGTGTTTTTTTAACCCTCTACAGGTGCACCGGTATTAGACGATTTCAAAATCGAAATTATCCCAATAAAAAGTTCTAGCGTTTCAATTGGGTACTATGACGTTAAAAAGAACTATGTGACATTAAAAAGAACCAACTACCGTTTTGATATCAGGTTCAAAGTGGCTAACCTCGACGGTTTTCCAATTAGTTTGCTCCTCTTCAGGTTTTTGGAAATAATGCATAAAACACAGTACGTATCCAAATATTTCTTCTTGGTTTAGTTTTTATTACGTCCCTCTAAAGCAAGGTCATACATAGGCAGAGGCTTTATACTTAAATGGGACGACCCATTGAAATTTATCGAAGGGGAAGATGGACAAACCAACCATAAAAATAATAATAATAATAATAAATAAATAAAATCCGTTCCAGACCGTTATAATTCGTGAAAAATCATTGTTGTAGTATGTAGAGTAAAAATCATGTGAGTAAAAACCTATGTGGGAGTCACAAACTTCGTCGGCGCTGCTCAGGCTTTCGAAGGATTTCAAGGATTTCAAAATTTTATGCACTTTTCAGGATCTTCATAATTGATTTAATGGCTATATTTGATCACATTTCCCAATTTTCAACTCTAATCCCGATTATTTGGATGTTTTAGTTTGCAAGTACAAATGTGCTAGTTTCAATAAAAATTTGAAATATAGTTTTACAATACTATATTACCCAAACCAACCAAATGGATTTTATCGAACGCTGTCTACATTCAAGGGATAATAGGGGGCCAACCCCCGCTATGGCGGCCCGCGCATTTTGACCTGACAGGCCGACCATTGCGCTCTGATGCCAATCAGTATCCAATAATACTGTTTAATAATAATCCAATATATACTGCCCATCCCATTGGCGAGATTTATACTGCCCACCTCCTTGGCGAGATTTATAGTGCCCACCTCCTTGGCAGATTTATACTGCCCACCTCCTTCGTAGATTTATACTGCCCACCTCCTTGGCGAGATTTATTCTGCCTACCTCTTTAGCGAGATTTATACTGCTCACCTCCTTGGCGAGATTTATAGTGCCCACCTCCTTGGCAGATTTATACTGCCCACCTCATAGGCAAGATTTATACTGCCCACCTCCTTCGTAGATTTATAGTGCCCACCTCCTTGGCAAGATTTATACTGCCCAACTCCTTCGTAGATTTATACTGCTCACCTCCTTGGCGAGATATATTCTGACAGAGTGCCCATTACGGCCAATGAATAATTGTTCCTCCCTGGGATTCATGAATCCCAAGGTTGATTTGTAAGGGAGTGTCCCAGCACACTGTGCTTACGTCCTCCCCCCTCCTTGCAAGCAAGGAGGAAAATTCCCAGTATGGGAGACTGTTCAGCCCACAGTCAAGGGCTTCGCAAATGCGAATACCTGTTTGCACGTGGCACTACAGGCGGAGAAGGGCGTTCTAGCTCGCCCTACCAACTATGCAGTTTGGTACCCGAGTTATTGTCAAGCCACATAACTCACATGCCGTTACTATCCTGGGGGACGAATCTACCAGGAGAGTGCCTCCCCCTCAGCTTTCAGGCGTAGCCTTCCGGCCTGGGTGATCAACCACTGCCACCACGAAGCCAACCGCTATCGGGGGGGCAGGCAAGTGGCACTTTGGCGGCGAGCCGCCGGTGTGCCTGTAGCCTGGGGCTCCCCCCGCCCGTGGTACCAATTTTGTGTCTGAGCTCTACCAGAGAACTGGCCTACTCAGGCACCAGAGACCGGATTGGTCGGAGGCCCGATACAGGGAATGTGGCCCTGTATCTGCCACTTCGTCCTCAGCTCTGCCGGAGCAGAGTCCAAGCCCATTACGGCCTGACGGGTTGTAGGAACGGCTCGCACCTTGGAAGTAGGAGGCGGGAGGAGAAGGTCACGCAAATCACTCTCTTCAAACAAAGGGGGCCACCCTTTGTTTTTTGATCTAACCACGTTTTGTGACACCCTTTCGCAATTAAAACAAATAGGTTTTCCGTGCATAAATCCTTTCAAACGCAAACAACTAAGTTGAAACTCAACCAAATGAAAGAGCATGGTTCACTGAGTGTTCTTAGACCTAAACGAACAATGTATCTCACTTAGAACCTGAGATATCAAAGGGGAACTCTATAAAAATTTGAGTTATTTGATTTTCAATGATTCATGACAAATTTATGCATAAATACCTTTCATTACAAAAAAAAAAAAAAAAAAAAAAAAAAAAAAAAAAAAAAAAAAAAAAAATAAAAAAAAAAAAAAAAAAAAAAAAAAGGAATTCGGCCGGATAGAACGCCATAAGATTTAATACATTTTTTAATATATATGTGCAGTATTCCTCGGGAGGATCCAAAATAAAGAACTCATCTTCTTGGGACATGGTTGGTTACGTAAAATTCCCGGTTTGAATAATGAGACTGTATTAAGTAACACGAGAACAGTAGGTACAATACAATGCCTTCACTCTAACTGATCTTTCTCTATTCTGTAGTTCCATTCTCTATATGGCGACGGTGGCGCCTTCCCGCAGTGAGTCCTTCAACCTTGGTAGCTTTCGGAGGGTCAGGTTCCCACATAAATAAGATTTAATGTACAAAAGCTGCTCATTTCAAGACGCTATACATGGTGGCAAATTGGGTCACCAAATCCGTAATACGTAGCCTGAAGTATCAAACATGATGTGCCAAATCGGGTAAAGTGGCTTCACCACGAATGCAAATATGGGCCAAACCACTTAACGGAGGCTTGTTTCTCGAATTTGATAACGGGAGACGAGAATTTACGACGAGGTTCGCCGAGATTGAGCCCAAAAAGCTGAGGCTGGGAGATTTGCGGCTTCCGGGTCTGTAGGGCAGAGGGAGGCCCCAATCTCGCATCTGTCTTCCCTACTCGGGTCGAGGCGTTTTCTTCATCCCGTCCCTGGGTCACCTCGGGCACTCAATCTGTTGCTGGTTCGAGTTCAAATCGACTGGGCCGGGCGATCAGTTACAATCAGCTTAAGCTGGGTTGGGAGTGACTCGGACTCTTCTGTTTCGAGTTGGATTAATTTCCTTGTAGTACAAATCACTTTCGGCTCGAACCTCCCGAACAAACAGTCTCAATTCCAAACCTATCGAAACGTTTTATTCGATGGAGTTTGAAAAGAATACTGCAAGAGTGCATGGTATTTATAAATTATAATACACAGCAATGTTTATTGTAATCGCTAATCATGAGGTGTTTAGTTGTCATACTTAATGCGAGAAACACGCTTTTACCGGGACCCATTGCATAAAAAAACTTTGAAATTTCTCCCTTTATAACGGGAGGAACAGAAGGTTGAAGGATGACATTCCTTAATATTTTATTTCTCCAATTACCTATGGAGGATACTGCTGAAATGGATGCTGATATGGATGATGAAATGATGAAAGATCAAAACTCGGTGATCCGCGCCTCGTCAGGGGGCAAGCCCCCTGGACCCCTGGTTACCTCTATTTACATACTTCGGACGAAATTATTGAAACACAGAATGTGTTTTAACTCACGCGTTTCACATAAACCCGTCTTCAATCTTAGGTTGAAGATTGGTTAACTTCCAATAGTGAGATAATAACTTAACATATTTGTAACTCATAAACCGCGTCATAACAAAATATCGCATAGGTTACACCAGGTTTCACGATCCGTATCATCGGTATCCATGTTGTCGTCCCAGATTTTGTTACGAAATGTCGTCAGCTTTTTTGGCTAGTTAGTCCATGGCTAAAAGACATTCCATGGCTTTGGAATTCTGTCAGCTGATCAGTGAATACCCAGGCGTCTTCAGCATTCTCCCTTGACTCCTCCCTCTCAAATTTCAGCTTCCTGCGTTGAATAGGAATGAAAATGGCTTTGGAGCTGATCAGTGATTACCCTGGCGTCTTCAGCATTCTCCCTAGAACTCCCATCTCAAATTTCAGCTTCCTGCTTTGAATAGGAAAGAAAATGGCTTTGGAACTCACTCAACTGATCAGTAATCACCCTGGCGTCTTCAGCATTCTCCCTTGACCCTCCATCTCAAATTTCAACTTCCTGCTTTGAATACGAAAAAAATACCTTTGGAACTCACTCAGCTGATCAGTGATCACCCTGGCGTCTTCAGCATTCTCCCTTGAGCCTCCCTCCCAAATTTCAGCTTCCTGCGAAGAATAGGAAAGAAAATTCCTTTGGAGCTCAGTCAGCTGATCAGTGATCACCCAGGCGTCTTCAGCATTCTCCCTTGACTATCCCTCTCAAATTTCAGCTTCGGTTACATAGGTTACACCAAATTACACGATCCTTAGCTTATTTAACCACCGCTTCACAAATCAAACCGTTCTCGCAATATTCGGATCACCTGCTAGGTATGAATCAAATCATCGAAAAACCAGCTCAATGAAATCATCAGAAATTAACAAGCCGTTGCAATCATGTTCACAATATCAATTATTGAGAATAATCTCCTGAGTGTACACAATAATTCAAGTAACCATGCTCATAACTCAGCTTGTTGGCCACGCACTTCGCAGTAGTTAACATAATATGGTTGGATAAATCGAGAGCTTTCGAACGAATGGTCAACGAATTTCGGGGGATGAAAAACGACGAAGTACCGTTTCCCTAGCAACGACTCGGTTGTAAGCAGAAATCTTCAGAATGTTGTCGTCACAGATTTCATTCCACATTTCGTTTCAGATTTCGTTAGCTTTTTTGCCTAGATAGTCCATGGCTAAAACAATTCTGTGTTAAAATTAGTATAGAGTCCCATACAACTTGCTGGCCTTCCCATTTTTGAAGAAATTGGAAGGATATAACTATACCTTCCAAAACCTCAAATCAGCTAATACCGGTAGAGCTGTCATTTCAATTTTTTATTAATTTCCTAGAGGGTTCCCTATAAAATTTAATATTAGTTGTGGGGAAAGGAGAGAATATATCTCTGTCAGTTGATCTGGATAGATCGAGGTAACCACGTCGTAAATAACTTAATTAGAATGTACCTAATTCATGTTGCCGTCAAATACCAAATACTATTAATCTAGTCCAAGGATGGAGAAATACACTTCAATCCCGTTGAGGTATTCTCACGAATATTCAAAACATATGTACATGCCGAATTGATTACGTGTTTTAAGAATAGGGAGGAAGGGGTGGGAAAATGTAACAGTGTGATGTTTTGAGTCAAATTGAGAGCTTTTCAACGACTGGTGAACGTTTTTATTCGGATGATAACAGATGGAGTTACACTTTCCTAGCAACGGAGTGGACTATACGTCAAGATTGGGGTGTTTGATTGTTTATACTTTGCCAGCAGTTTATATAGTTGACTCCTCGAGTCATACTTTATACCCTCAGTTCACCTTCGCAAGACTATTTCAGCGTTGGTGGCTCTAGAATTCGAATTTCGCCAATACTAAATTAAAATCAACTTTGGGACAGCAGCAGGACATGCTTCTCGCCGACTCAGTGGAAATAATAGACGGTTTCGGAAATGAGGAGTGGGCTACAAAACCACAAGACAAGTCGAGGCAGAACTTGCGTGAACCCAGTGTGGGAGACATCCGTGCGATTGCAACATTTTTCTCCAATGAAAAATTCTGCCCCCTGCATCCTCTGCAAATATAGAGAGGACTTTTAATAAATTTAATAAGTTGCTGACGACTGAGAAAAAGACCCATTTAATTGAGGACGATATTAAAACTAGTGTGATTTTAAATTTAAACAATTTTCATTGGTATGTGGTTTTATTTGTGTCAATATTTCATTGGAACATGATAAATATAGATGTAATTGTAAGCATTCTATATAGTAGGTACCATTAAAATAAATCTCAGCTTGCAGAGAAACGGTTTTCGAGTCTCCCTAAAATTTTCTGCGGTTTTATAATATTTTGACGTAATCTTAAAATGATAATGTGTAAAATAGTGAAATTAGTCGAACTAATGACATACTCGTAAATCACAAAGATCGATTACTTAGAAGACATAAAATGAATGACCTAAATCTCTGGTGCAAACTAAATCACTAGCGATGAAGTTGTGGAAACCCATTTTAAAACGAAAGTTAGTGAAAAGCGATGTCTATTACCACGAAAAATAAAAAGCTAAAATGTTAAATCGATTTCTACGGTTAATAACTGAACACACATTAGAAAGAACACAGCTTATACAGTCACAGGTCGCAGGAGACTGAATCCCATTGGTCGAGAGAAAGGAAAGGAGGCTGGAGGTACAACTAATTAAGTGCAAGAAAAGTGAAGGGGGATTATAGCTAATAAGATGAAGTGAAAGGAAGGGAAGAATTATTGGTTTCAACAGTTTTAAGGGATAATTCCAAGCTTTATAGAAATGGACTAATCAGCGGTGAAATATTTCGAGAGGTATCCTCATTTAAACATTTATCAGATCTGTCACTTTTGAACATTTTGAATTTTCAAGTAGGTTAAATATAACCTCAAAAATTCAGAAAAAAAACTTTTCTTTTTTACTTTGCTTTTTTTTTTTCTTCAAAAATGAAGAAATTGTATAAACTGTATATCTGTCAAATCGAAATTGTAAGTATAATTGGATTCCTTAAAATGTTTAGCAAATGTAGACTTACCCTTATTTTCCCTGAAATCGTCCTGATGCTTTTCTATTCTTTCCCTGAATTTCCTACCAGTTTGAACGCAATATTCGTAGCCGCAAGAACATTTTAGTTTATAAACGCCACTTTTATCCTGAACATTGGTTTTGTCTTTAACGGAACCTAGGAATGCTCAAAGACTATTTCTAGTTTTAAAACTCACTCTGTAACCCCTCGATGATAGAATTTTGCCGATTTTATCAGAAAATTTTCCATAATAAGGTAAACTTATTCATTGTTTTTCTTCTAAAATTACGTCTTCCCTAACCAGATTGGAAACTTTATCCCTGCTCTTTTTCTTAAGAACCATATCTCATATGGTATCAACGAGATCCCCTCCATATCCATTACTAGCCGCTATGCTTTTGCATGATAATGAACTTTTCTTTTGCTAAATTTAGTTCACTCATTGAAATAGATAGTGCTCTGTTGATCATAATACGGAATGGTGCATGCTAATATATGGTGCTAATGGACTAAAGGGTGATTTGAAATACGATGGATTGTAATATCGCTACATGTATCTTTTCTATAAATTGAAAAATCATGCATCTCGTTTACCAAAGAGATGGACAGATCAAGAAAATTGAGTTTATTCCCGCAGAATTCGAAGGTGTATTTGATCTCTGTAGTATAACTCCTAAGAATATTATTTTAATGTCATTGGAATCGTAACGTAAACTCCTGTCTAGTAAACCATTCTGGTATTTTCTAATGAAATCATGCTTTTCATTTGCCAACGAGATGGGCAGATCAAGAAAATTAAGTTTATTCCTGCCGAATTAGAAGGTGTACTTGATCTCTCTGGTATAACTCTTACGAGCATTACTTTAATGTCATTGGAATCGTAACGTAAATTGTAGTCTAGTAAAGCATTCTGGTATTTTCTAATGATTCTCACCAAATTTTATTTTCTACATTAAACTTCCTTGTTTCTCCATTAAGTTGCAGATGAACGGTAGAGTTAAAAGTAGCGAGGTGAACCAGTATGTGGGAAATCCACGATTTCCATTCGGGGCATCAGACATCTTCAAGGGTGCATAATTCAATAATCTTCCAAGGAAGTCTAGACTGCTTTTGCCCTCTTTGGCCGAGCTGCAGTGACGTCTGCCCTACGTGCTCCAACAACCCCGATACTAAAAGCATTCGAATAGGACGTGGGTATCCCATGCAAATCTGATCTCTCGAGCGAGGAGACGACCTGAATATTCTATGCCGTCTGACCGCCGTTCCGTACCTTCAACTAAACCTCGGGTTTCCATACGTCCCGGATCCGCCGCCATTACCTTAGTAAACGACGTCCGAGTATTGGCCCCGGTTTATGCTAATTCTCGATGGAATCTCTTTTGATTGAGGTAGATGAAGTTTTTGATCTGTTTGGTCTGAATGTGTTTACTTCTATTCGGGTGTCTACTTTATTTTCATTGAGTCCGTTTTCAAAAAATATATCATTGGCAATATTGTAGTACACCTCTTGTTCAACTCTTAGAAGTTCCTTCATGGAGAAACTCTTAAGTAACTATAATTAGTATTGTTCTTCACTTAGCACTTCACTGTTAAACATGAAGAACATTCTTCAATGTATACGACCACGCCCATGGTATGCTGGGAATAGCAATCCATGATATGATGCGGCCTTACCAGTCGCTGTACATCTGGTCACCTAAAGCCTTCAATGGCAAGTGGGTTTTCATGATCTTGAATGCGTAGAATATAAATCGTTAAGTGTTAGGAAGAAATTTCGGTCAGTGTTTCAGGCCCAAAATGTTTATAAACTGTATCAGTTTTCACAAAATCAGAAGTGTGGATGATGCGTTTTTGTAATATACCATTTTGATATATTTCTAATCTTCTGAACTGTGAGCATGTGTAAATTCACTACAGTTTGATAAATACAATATTGCACATGTTTTAGCCATGATGACCTATCTGAGGGAAAACCCTTCGAAATCGTTAAACAACTTTGCAATTAATACTCGTGGTAAATTATTACACAAAAGTTTATGACTTCTTTATTAGATAGCGTTTCTGTGCAAATTGATGGCCTCTTCATGCACAGTCATGTATCACTCGTACATAGGCAGTTACAACAAGAGAGCCGAATAAGATAGATGCGACTGCGGAAAAGTTCATTCCCTATCTCCATTTTCGGCGAAGATTCGCTAAACCGTTAAACTTCAGTAATCGTTTCAGAATGTTTCAAAACGCATATCCATCACGAAAAATTTGAAAAATTGAATTATTACAAATTTTTTACCAATTACAATACCATTTTCTACAAAAATTGATAAAAATTAACACAGGACGTGGAAATTTTTGTTTTACCAAAGCACTCGCTTTCAAAAACGATCTTTAGGGAGAGTATCCCTCAATTTTCATTCACAATTTGGTATTGAGAACCGATTTTCCTGGCAGGATGTGTTGTGTATATCGGATCCAGAATTATAATGAAAGGTGTTCACGAGCAAGCTAGATTGTCATTCGTAAGGGGTTTCGATCCATGGGAAACCATAGAGGTATTTCCATTGTGTCCTCCACAGGGTGAAATTTATGCGGTGCTGCCCTACATGCGACAGCTGAGAAGCCTCTGCTTTATCAGCACGGATATTGGATAGCATTGACGACCCCTCAAGGCCTGGACCCCTTTGATCTTCATTACACTTTGAAGGTGTTGATACTCACGTATTCCTATTAACGAGCCCGAGAATGAAACCATACACGGCTAATTATTTATATCGATTGGATACTAATAATACAATTATTATACCCAAAATAGAGTTTTCACAATGTAGCTGGACGAACGTAGGAGAAGGAGGAAGGAAAAGTTTCAGTCGTGCAACATGATCGTATATGAGCGAAGTTTCTTAAACTAATTGAATTCTTTAATCGTACTGAACCTTGAGCCCGAAGAAATCGTTAGAAACCATTTTATGGGAAAAAACCTCAGAATAAATGAAATTGTTGATAACTGGGGCCGTAGATTAAGGGCTTAAAAAGACCTAAATAAGTGCAGAAATTTGTGGATATTTGAATAGAACTCAGCTGCCACCTTGAGGGTTGAAAAAGGACTGACCTTTATCAAGTTATAATATTCGGTTTTAATGCAGAGCGACCTTGATTTTGGCGAAAATTCGTAAACAATAGTTATATTGTTTGATTTGTGCTACATTTGAATTTGAAATTAGTACCAAACCCTTATTTTTTTCGAATAGAAATTGAAACTGTTGCGTTGAAACTGTTGTGCTACATTTGAATTTGAAATTAGTACCAAACCCTTATTTTTTTTCGAACAGAAATTGAAACTGTTGCGTTTTCGAATAATGGTGCTACTACCCTAATTATTTGTTTTCCTTTGGGGGCCCGGGGGACATAATTTGTCCTCCTGAAATTAAGTAGTTTGCGGTATACAGGGTGTAAATACTTTTGGTTACTTACCTTTTATGAGACTATTCTACAACTTATTTTCAACAAAAATGCCCTCATAGACTTTTTTTAGTGGCATTATTTTCGAGTTATTCACGATTTAAGATTTTTTCTCGTGTTTTCAACCTTACATCACAAAATTGGCTGTTACTCCCTTCTGAATTGAGTAAATACGAATTTGAGGATACCGTTCGAAAGAACGTTAAATTTAGTTTCAGGTAGGCTACCAACGTGTGAAAATATGTGGATTTGGTAGTAACGAATTCACACCAAAGTGAATAAATTGTCGAAACTTGAAAATCTTGTATTTTTAAACCGCAGGACGGCGTACAATAATCTCCTGAATTCCGGCGCACGTTACGGGGAAAAACGGCCAATGTATGACTTTTCCAACGGTATAATCAATTTTTATTTTACATTGCAAATTAAAGGAGAAAAGTATGTTTGTATGTTGAAAAACATGGTTTTTTAAATGAAATCGAGTGTTTTGGAGAAAAATGACCCTTTAAAAGCGGGGCCGGTTTCTACGCGTGAATTTGTGACTATCAAATCCACATATTTTCACACGTTGGGTAGCCTATCCAAAAGAAAATTTAACGCTCTTTCCAAATGTATCCTCAATTTTGTATTTACTCGATATGGAAGGAAGTTATAGCCAATTTTGTGATGTAAGGTTGAAAACACGAAAAAAATTTTAAATCGTGAACAACTCGGAAATAATGCCTCTAAAAAAAGGCTGAGGCAACTTTTGTTGAAAACTAGTTATAGAATCGTCCTCTGGGAGGTTAGTAACCAAAAATGTTTACCACCCTGTATGGGTGATATTCTCGAGACTTGGACACTAGCGCATCCTTACATCGAGGCAAGGCGAAATCGAAGTTATTTCACCTTGTTGTCATGGTGACGAGTAAACATATGCGAAAATGCGCCATTTGTAGCCAGAGCTGGACAACAGCATAACATAGTCTCACCTAGTTCCGAGTCAATATTTTCATTATTTGTAATATGCAAGGTGATAAATTGTATGCAAATTACATCAAGTTATTATCAGGTGTTGACTTCAAACGCTACGAACGCAAGATTTAATCTGTGGAGTAGAAATGTGTGTTGAAGAGTTGACATACAAGTGTTCTAGATGATTCGGACATCAGCCGCAAAGATGTTGTGGATTACCTACCTATCTAGTTTTAGAACTGTTCTTTGAATCAATTGAAACTAAAAATCTTTGGAGTACTGTGAAAGTGGTCTTGTGAAAGGATGTGTTATGAGAGCTCTGTTAGGCAGGAATAGTAAGTTGTATCACATGTGGAAAGGTAAGTACCTAGAGGTAAGGTATACCTACATATTTCCCGTATATTATTAGTTGTTCATGTAGGTACTTCATTGATAAAAAAGAAAGTAGGTACCTAATTACCTTTTTTATCCATAAAATTTGCGTAACTGCAAAACTCGCGCAATAACTGCACTGCCAATGCCGTCTTTATGAAATCTTACCTTCAGAACAATGCATTTCAAGGTTTTTTCCTTGCAGCTGGTTTTTAATTTATGTTGCATATTCCCTGAATCGATATTTGACAAACTTGCTAATCAGCGGTTGTATTCGTCGGCTAAGTAACGACCCACCTACTTTGTTTAGGCACTTTAAACCAACAGCAAATCTGGTAGGACGTGCGTACCTACCTAAGTAGTTTCGTTTCTTGGTGTAGCAACAACCTGCCTTGTTTATTTTGACAAACTATCAAATCTCTCCTTTTATTCATTCAATATAACAAGTAAAGCTTCCTCAGTTAAGCATAGTACTACGAACTTATAATAAAACGCTGATGAAACTACTTGAGCAATGACTACACAGCAGTACGGACACCTAAGGAATTTTCAATCATCTTTTCTTTACTATTTTTCAGGTTAATTATTCTCAAAGCCTAAGCGAATGAAGTTCTTTAGTTTTCTGACACTGATTAACTACTATAGTTGGTAGGCTCCTAGTCCAAATAAAAACTCGTTCACGTTAGATTGGTATTGTTGACAGCAATCTACAATCAATTATTGTGCTGGCAGGCATGATTATTATAACATTTAGTCGAATTTTGTATTGAACTGTATTGAACTTTGTATTGAACTTTGTGTTGAACATTTAGTACGAATTTAATCGAACTTTGTATTGCTACAATATTATACTTTTTCAAAACAAAACTGTTGAAAAATGGCCTTATAACCACGAATTATGTTGACGTGAGACGGCAAACTTCTTGTGAGAAATAGGTTGGTTGAGTAGCGATTCATTGACGTAGGGCGGTCTCATGGCCGACTTTGGCTGAAACGCGAACCTACTCCAGGCGTGACGTCACGAGAACATGGGCCATAGGTATATACTACCAAATCGTTCAAGACACTGATGAGAAGAGCTTCGTTCTCATAGTGCGTTCTGCCAGTTCGGAACGGTTCTCAGGAAGCGAAGTCGAGATTTGTCTTTCGCAGTGCCAGAACGCCCATTTCCGGAACGCTGAGAACGCAGTGTTTTGCGAACCTAGTTCCGAACGGTTATGACAATCCCCGATTTTTTCGGAACTGTCAGAGCTTGAACGCAACGACGTAGTTAACGCATGCGCATTTCACAATTGTTCAAATATCGAGGAGTAAACAACTCTTTTCTCCATCATCGAAATCATACTTTAGTCTCTATACGTTTGTATATGTACTTCTTCTATGATCAAAATGCCAACTGTCGTCAAGTTCGAAAAGCGATAGTTTTGACGATGGTTGTTTCATGTTTTGTAGACGTTGAGGACGATATTGAAGTTATAGTTGGATCTCGTCTACATCCACGAAACTAATTTTTTTTTTTTCGAGTTTACTCCTCAGTAATATTTGAATTTATTCAATTTTGTTATTATTGCCGTGGGGTAATAGTTAAGTAATATTTACGAGCATAATGAGTGATATATTCAGGAGCACTAAAAATATTCTGAACAGGAGCACCAGAAGGTTACACGAGTTGAGTGAGGTTACAAACAACAACACAGGCTATTCCACTTCCAAGTTCTGAAATCGTTCGCAGTGCAGAACGCGGTTCCAAGAGTTCCGGAACGCCCGGGGATTTCTCGTCCCAGTTCTGATGAACTGTCAGAACGAGCTCTGAGAGCGAAGGTATAGGTTAGAAGATTTGTCAGAAGCGAACTCACATAAGTATAACAGAAAGGATAGACAAGTGTTTGACAAGGAAAGATAGATGGTGTTTTCTGTAGTTTTGGGACCAGTGTAATAGCTTGACTTTCTTTTAAAATCCAAAAATATTGGAAAGGGAAGATAGTTTCGCCGATTCGGAAGGCAGTTTTGACGGTGAGTTGAGATGAAGACAAATACGCGGTGTCGTGTAAGGACTGCCAAGTTACCGGGGTCGGCTACACTAGACTGCCTTCGGTAATTAATCTTCGGGAAGCGTGCGGAGTTAATGATTAATAGGAAGGGAGCCAAAGTGATGGGGGGTGGAACAAGAGATGTGGCAGGGAGAGGGGTATCGAACAGGAGATGTGGCACGAGGGGGGGCAGAAGATGTGGCAATGGGGAGTAGGAGATGTGGCAGTAGGTGGGGAAGGGGAGGAGGACAGACTGATCCGACTTCCATTAGCCCGTCTCGAGGGGTGAAGGTAGACGTCCGACGACGAGGCCTAATGGAGCAACTCAACACCGGATGACGGAGGCAGCTGCAGTAGCAACTTCAATTGTTGGCCAGTCTATGGAAACTTCTAAATAAGACCATTAAACGGTAACAATGTACAAATTTGCGAGCCGTAGCACCACGTTATATCAATAGAGCCAAATCAAATCAAATTCTTATAGAGGCAGGTAGATTGCCTCCTACGAACTAAATCACTCGCGACGAAGTTGTGGAAAACCATTTCAAAACGGAAGTTAGTGAAAAAAGTCTATTTCCACGAAAAATAAATATTGGTTATAGATAATTGCCTTGTCCTTAGTAGGTTGGGTTGGTTGAGGGTAGAGAAATTTACAGGCTTCTCTGATAATGTGGTTTGATGCATATGCTGAGCGCTTTCGCCGATGTATGGCCTCTTCAGAGCTTATTATTTGATAGATGAACTGTATTATGTTCAAGTAAAAACGCTGTAAATTATTACATAATGGTTTATTATTTCTGAATCTATTATTTCTGTAACCAGCATGCTCTGGCTTTCGCCAGTCTCTTTTCTAGTACCCACCTCTGTTCTCGTGTTACAGGCTGCGCTCCCGATGGGGAGCAAATGGATGATCGTACAGCCACCCGAGTGATCTAATTTCTATAGGAATCAAACTAAAACCGTAGGTACACTGGATTCCAAAAGCATCTGGGACTTATCCCAGTCGATTCTGCGTCCGAAATTACTTGGGTGACGACACCCCACTTACCTAGGTAGAAATATTAGTAAACAGCTATTCATCCAGAGGGTTCAGACTCCAACCTGCCCATGTAATGCAATTTTAATTTAAAAACGATTTGCTTCGAACTATCAGAGAAGATTTTGGGAAGAAGAAGAACAAAGGATTTTAGATGGGCTGGATCAATTATTTTTGTAACACACTAAAGTATGATATAATATACGAAGTATACTAGTGTGTTCAAGGTAGGTTAAATGTTATATGGGGTAAAAGTAATAAAGTATAATATAAAATGTATATTATATCCGTTCCGATACGCCCCGGACGCCTTTCTGCTACTCCACTATGCCCCTAATGCCGCACCCCCCTCAGGTTGGCGCGGCGTATTATATGGGTATAACACGTAAAACGCTGCAAATTATTACATAATGGTTTATTATTTCTGAATCAGATAGCCAGCTACAGTAACCAGCATGCTCTGGGGCTTTCGCCAGTCTCTTTTCTACTATCCACCTCTGTTCTTCCTCTCACTCCCCCCCCCCCCGCTCACCCCCATCACCACCCACCGTGACCCCCTGCCAAGCGTGCCAGGCGTGCGCGCGTGCTTAAGTCTAACTCTCAAAGTCTCGAAACTTTTTCGCCCGTTTTTGGTCCATAGCATCTATGCGAGTAAAGCGATCGGGATGGTTAAACGTTAGGACCAACTAGACCCCAAATGGAGTCTATGTGCGAAAGAACGGGTTTTTAAAGTCAATTCTTAGGACTTTTATGGCCCGGACGGTGGACGGCGGACGGACATTTCAAATTTGGATTCTACGCACCTTGAAACGTAAAGTGACAAAGTTTGAGGGGGTTTATAAAAATTTTTTGCTATACTATCACATAGGCTTATTATTAGAAAAATAATAAACCAAAATTGGGGATCCTCCTTGAACTTCCTAGTCATGGCCAGTTATGTTTGGTGATGTTACTAGAGTCAATTATGTTAAAATCGAGGGAAGTGCAATATTTATGTGGAGAGACACACATAGTCTAAAAGTTTAACCTCTTGGTCTTGACTTTTTATATTTGGTATTGTTTACTGGGGTCAATTTTGTACTCAAATTGAGAAATATTCAAATTTTATGGGGAGAGGTGCACATTGCCTGAACTGATAAACTTTAACTGTAATTGAATATAATTATCTCAAATTAACTGGATACTGTCTAGACGCTAACAGGCGATATGAAAGAGGAAAAATCGAGAGATAAGGAAGGTGAAAGGCCGAAGTTTGGCGTTTTGTCTTGAGATCGCATCCAGATCTTTGAGATCGAATATTGGAGGTTGAAAGTGCACTGAGATCGCATATACAACTGGTACCTAGTTACCCCTTCAAAAGGTAGACGCGATTAACCTGCTGCATCCAGAGGGTATCCTGAAACTCGAAAAGTCCAGAAACTATCCCAAGATGCGGCAGTGGCAAGAATCAAGAACTACACACATCTAACACAAAATTCCAGAAATCACTAGCAGCTATTCAGTCGAGCTTATAAGTACAATTTAAGCCCTGAAACATTATGATTTCATCGACGTACCAACGGGATCAAAATATTGTAACATGTACAGATTCACTAAGATCGTTACTAGTAATGTCCTCACCATGTCATCCTAAACTCAGAAATCATTTGGTTGCGGAGGTGGTTAAGCTTGTCTACAATTGCAAGGTTATTGGAATGAATCGACCTACGGGCGGGGGATCTATGTACCAGCGGTGTGGGTTAGATCTAACACGGGATCATTATATAATGAATGGTGGATATGGTGGCGAAACATGCGGCCCTCTCATGTGATTCTGTAGTCTAATCAATATTTCACTGGAAGGGTTGATGTAGGATTTATTTTATTTTGGAGATGCAAGCTTGCGAGTATCTAAACCATTCAACTATTCAAATCATTTTGATAGTTTGTCTTCATACCTACTTGTTATGCCTCCATAGTTTGTCAACTTAAAAACTATCACATAACCACCGGCGTTTTAGGTACAGTTTCCTCCATTGTTTACCTAGTTTAAACTACCGGTGTTATTGGGTAGGATTAACTGGTGTTTTTTGAAGTATTTGAACAATACACCAGCGCTATTGGGTGGCAACCAGTAAGGAACATCGCGCTCTACCTCGAGCTTCTCATACTTGGAGCCCCATTGAGCCCACGATATTGCAGATCCATACATGTGGTAACCGTTGAACTCGGCACCAGTAATATTCTGTAATCTGTTGACGCCAATCAAGTAAACATTACGATCCAAGGACTCGGCGCCGCCTCGGTCCAGCAGACAAAATGAGATGTATGAATTCGTCACTGCTAATCAGTTAGCCAACGGCAGTGAAAGCAAATAGAAGTGAAACAAGTGTTGAGTGAACGCGGTCGAAAAATGTTAGACAGAACTTATACTATGCTAGAAAGAAATTGCGCCCTGCATTACCGACCAATATAGAAGAAACTTGTGAACTTATCGACAATTTTAGTTGTAACACAGCGAAGGGTGAACCTTTCATTTACCACGTTGACAAAACCAATAAAATAGTGATTTTCTTGTCACACAAATATTGAATCCTTCAATAAGACAGACACTGTGTTTTTTGACGGCACATTTGAAGTACTTCATGCAAATGTTCACGATCCATATCTTGAAATTGGGGCATTACGTACCAGTGGTATTTTGCTTGTTACTCGACAAGAAAGAGGCTACATACACGACGTGTTTCAATCTTTTGAAGTCAAAGTGCCAACATTTCAGTCCGCAAGTTTTTGTTATTGACTTTGAAGCTGCCATTCACAACGCCGTTCAGATTGTTTGGCCTGGTGTGAAAATATTTGGCTGTACATTTCACCTAGGTCAAGCGTGGTATAGAAAAGTTCAAGAAATAGGACTTGCACGTGACTACCAGGATGAGACTGAGATCGGGGAATGGATTCAGTTCTGCTTTGGTTTGCCTTATTCATCTCCAGAAGATGTAGGTGACTGTCTCGCTTTCCTCCTCTCAATTGGGCTGAATGTTCAGAGTCTGTACAACGTTTTTTCTTCAAGTGTTTTACAAATGTACATATATGTTAAAAGTGTACTATATGACGTGATGACAATAAATTCTGTCGCTGTCGGATGCCTTGATGCTGACGAATCCCACTGGTGCCGAGTTCAAAGATCTCAAATCTCTGGACTTCGGTGCCGAGTTAAATAATGTTAATTCATTTGCTGACGAACGTAGGTGACGAATTCAATAATCTTTCTTGGGGTAGGAAATTGATGGTGACGAGTTCAATAACGGCCATACATGTATTACATGTTTGAGGGAAAGTAGCGTTTAAGCCTGTCACCTGACTTACTCTTCTCGCTCACCACCAAATGGGGTAAAGGCCCGTCATCCAGCTTCCAAACCTCGTGGCCGCCTCCGGAAGCTAATCCTCCGACAACTCATTTGTCATCCTCAAACCACCACAAACATAATTATATTCCTCCTCCATCCCCTAGGCATTTCGCTCTGCGACCACCAATAAACCTCACCCTATCACCACAGGCCCGATATCTCCCCTCCCCACCATCCTGCCCCCTTTCTATTCTCATCCGAGACCGGTCAAGCCCTTTAATCCCAAGGATTAAAACCCTCCGGAGTTTCCGGGGTAGGGTAATCCCTCTCCCGATAAATTACTTAGCCGTGGCCATCCACGAGAAGATATTAGCAAAATATATGTTTATTCATACAAATTGGCTTTCAGGAATATCCGAACGGGTAGTGAAAGAGCACAGGTCGGGTGCATCATACAGTTTTGCCAGCAAATTTCAGTTTGTATATTATGACAATCTAATGATTGTCGTGACTAAATTCTAATCTTTAATGCTCTGAATATATGTATTTTAGTTATCAATTAAGGACGAAGGTTAATGAGAGGTATACAGAATTTAATCACCGAGATAAATTTATTTTTCGATTTCTTACGGTGCTCCAAAAAAAGGTGACTAAAGTGTAGTTTCTGACGAAGTTGTAGAGTCGTTGTATTTTAGTATACTTCAATCGAAGTTAGAAATACCGCAAGGAATTTCAGAGTATGTCTGAATAGGTTAAGGTATATGGGTAGTAGGTAACAATACTTTGACTATGTATGATTGCTGTATGCAGACAAGGAAAGTGAACTCACCGCTTGTGAAGACAGGTCTAAAGGTGTAAATTCCTAGACGCGACTCACGACTGCGACTGCGGCTCACGATTTTTGGTCGACAGACGCAGTCGCACGCCGCAAACTTGTCACATTCCTAGGTACGGCTGGCCGCTGCGTCAGTCTGGCTCAAGATGTAAGTGAAGAAGGTAGTTCTTCAATAATTTAAAATCAACAACCAGCATTCCTTCAGTAGCGACACAAACTTTCAATCTAAACTCACGATTCTCATAACAATATACTGAAGTCCTAGCAGGCACCTGAATTCCGTAACAATATACATAATTAACAAAATATTTTTTAGAAAAACAATAAGTTACGGTACAAAAATAGTTTTGTTATATTTCTGTTTAAATTTATTTTTTTCAAAATACGAGAAAATGCATACGTTTTTAAAGGAATTTCGACGTTGGTATACAGAGACTTGCCGTGGAAAAGCTGGTTAACCCGGCTAACGCATTATGTTTAAACCTGGAGGATCGTATGCGCACAAAACATTTGAATGTGCCTTTACCGATTGATGAAGCATTCCTTTATCTTCTCTTGGCCTCATCTTTTCCAAAATTTATGCCAAAACAATCGTCAAATGTTGCATCATGTTTTATCGGAAAAGGCACATTCAAATGTTTTGGGCGCATACGATCCTCCAGGATTAAACATCAGGCATTAGCTGGGTAACCATATTCTCTATGGCAAGTCTCTCCGCATATCAACAGTTGGGATTGTTGGAAGACTTGAAACTATATTTCTCGCCAAAGGGCAAACTTAGCATCGGCGCTTTTTTGCTTGGAGCTGGTTCAGTTATGTCTGCCAATGGGCCAGCGGGGGTTATGAGGCTCATTTTCGTTTAAATCCATAACGGGGAAAGCGTGATTAATTTGTGAAGAATTTTTTGGTTTGCGAGACGAGCGGGTTTGCATACCTCAGTCGCAGACGGCGTGCGGCTGGACTGCTCACCCTACCAGTCATCGGCCGTCAGCCGCATTGAGCCATGCGGCGGGGAACGCGCCTAGAAATTTACACCTTAAGACGAAGAGTCTACGGCGCACAGTGGTTTTTTTTTTTTTTTTTTTTTTTTTTTTTTTTTTTTTTTTTTTTTTTTAAACACAGAATGTGTTTTAGCCATGGACTAACTAGCCGAAAATGGAACGCGGGATGGTAACGAAATGTGTGACGGATGATTTTCACGTACAACCGAGTCGTTGCTAGGGAAATGGTACTTCGTCGTTTTTCATCCCACAAAATTCGTTGACCATTCGTTCGAAAGCTCTCGATTTATCCAACAATATTATGTTAACTACTGCGAAGTGCGTGTCCAACAAACTGAGTTATGAGCATGGTTATATAAATAATTGTTTACACACAGGTGATCATTCTCAATAATTGATATTGTGAACATGATTGCAACCGCTTGTTAATTTCTGATGATTTCATTGAGCTTGTGTTTCGATGATTTGATTCATAGCAGGTGATCTGAGTATTACGAAAACGGTTTGATTTGTGAAGCGGAGGTTAAATAATTTGAATAGGTAATTTCTATACTTTACACTCTAGGAAGCTGTAATTTCGTTTGTAGCCTCTTTAGGACATTTACTTGACGATGCTCAGGGTCCGGATCAGATGTGTGGCTCTTAAAGCTAATTTCTATGCTTTACACTCTAGGAAGCTGTAATTTCGTATGTAGCCTCTTTAGGACATTTACTTGACGATGCTCAGGGTCCGGATCAGATGTGTGGCTCTTAAAGCTAATTTCTATGCTTTACACTCTAGGAAGCTGTAATTTCGTATGTAGCCTCTTTAGGACAGTTACTTGACGATGTCCAATGTCCGGATCAGATGAGTGGCTTTTAAAGCTAATTTCTATACTTTACACTCTAGGAAGCTGTAATTTCGTATGTAGCCTCTTTAGGACATTTACTTGATAAATCGCTCTTGATTTATCACGAATTTATTTCGTATTTTTTTCGTAGTTTCATACTATAACTATATAAATTGATGTTATAAATGAATAGTAAACAATGACGCTTGTTTGGTTGTCACTTGGTTGCGCGACAACGCAAACACATTCTGTGTTTCAATAATTTCGTCCGAAGTATGTAAATAGAGGTAACCGGGGGTCCAGGGGGCTTGCCCCCTGGCGAGGCGCGGAGCGCCGAGTTTTTTTTTTTCATATTATCCTACAAAATATTCTATGTCTGCCAAACGTGAACTTGGGTTATTTTAAACAAGATCCTTTTATGGATCTCTTTAGTAATGTTCCAGTAGAGGTTTAAAACCAAAATCACCTGCTACTACCGGCAACTTTTCATGTTTAAACTGTTTCAGTGTTGCAAAACGGTATTTCATGGCTCCTGTTGTACCAAGCATGGAAGCAGGTAGATAAAGCCTCGGCCAACAAAGTTTTGAGTGTTTTAAATTTAATAAGAGACAAGACCAACACCAGTTCTATAACTGTTTTTCTCGATTTTTGGCAATTTTTCAAAGTTTTTGTAACCTACCACTCACTTCTTGGGGATTTCCACGGAAGTGGGTGGTATGTGGTAGGCTGCAATAACTTTGAAAAATCGCCAAAAATCGAGGAAAAGAGTTAGAGAGCTGACGGTGATCTCGTTCGATGCAGAATTTCTTCCTCTACAACTTTTCTCTCTTACGATAAAAATTTAAGGCAGTTCCAATTGTCAAAAAGTGAGAAACATTGTCAAAAATTGATTTCCTGGGTCGAAGAAGCTATTTTAGGTATAGGAGCATAGGGTATATTCGGAATCAACGCAAGATTTTCTATAAGAATAGCTCATAAAATAATTTTGTCCACCTAGCATCGGTTTCTGGCCCACTGTGCGTCGGGGAGGTGCTAGGTACCAACCGCACTCCGCTCTGTTGAACGGTTCCCCGTAACAGTTGTCGGAACTGTTACAAATTTTTTGGAGTCTGTGCGGATCAAAACGATCGTACGCTAAACGTACGAACTTACTGCGCTTGTACGAACATCGTACTAACTATCACTAAGAGCCACATTCACCGTTTGAGTCGATCAAGAATTTTCATTAACGCGGCATCTCTTAGAGCGATTTTCCTTTCAACAACCCCCGTCGTTAGTAAACTCGACCGTCAAAACTTTGCTATCCGATTACCAAAGCTGATTAGCTAATTACTCGACCCTCGAGGAATTAAGAGGTTATCGACTAATTATCATTAGGGTAGCGGCACCAGTATTCGACAGTGAACCAGTATTCGACAATTTCAATTCAAAAAAATAAGAGTTTGGCGCTACTTAGAGATTCAAACTTGGCGCCAATTCAACAATCAATCATTTTTCTACAAATTCCCGCCTAAATTAAGGTGGCACTGGACAAAATAACGGCGGTATACAGTGGTAGTGATAAGTACTGTGTAAGGAGGTGACTGAAGTATTTGTTGTTCTCCATCAATATTCTTTATTTAGCGTTGTTTTGAATTTTATTCATGCATCTACACATCCTGTCGTGTGTTTACGCCTTTGAAAATCCCTGTAACTGTCGATTGAAGGCACGTGGGGGGGTGTCGGATACTGGGAACTCATAAAGACCAGAAACCCAGTTATCGACGCATGTGTCGATTACTGGATTTCAGGATAGTTTTTTGTTCTTCACGCAGTCTGCATCGTTTTTAAATTCTAAGAATGATGGCGTTTGAATTTTTCAAAAAAAATGACTAGCTCCAGAGTTCGACAGGGGGTGTCGAAAACTGGGTCAATGAAATGTCGATTACATGGTTGAGGATTACCCAGTAACCAACACCTTATTGACCCAGTTTCCGACACTCCATCTTGCTGTTCATTTCTTAGCAAATTGTCGAAGAAATTACGGGAACTGGGTGCCTAATCAGATGAAGGAAATAATGTAGTTATATAAATATGTTCCAGTTATCCAAATGTCTAAAAAAAATGAATAAAATAATGGTGCGAATGAATAATGCTAAAAAATGAATTTTAAAGACTGATTAATAGCTGCGTTAAATGCAGGGTGATTCCCTCGCAGATGCAAAAAAAAAAAAAAAATTGGGTAAAACTTTTATCTCAATCTTCTCGAGATATGATTTTTTAAAGGTTTTTTCAGGAAAACCGTGTTTTTTTCCTTTTAAACTCGAATTTCTCCACTTTACTTCATTCAATTTTAACTTTTGACCACATTTTCGGAATCAGCATAAAATTTATCATAAGAATAGTGTACTTGGGTTCTTAAAAAGTACCATCCAAAGGCCCTCACATCAGCTCAAACATTGACGATTTTGAAAAAAGAATATTTCTGAAAATCTTTAAAACTTTACTACTCTTCCAAAACGAATCCTGGAAACTGGCAAATCTCATGAAAACTGCTTCATCTAATACTCTTTCCAACAGTATAATCAACTTTACTTTTATTTTGTTATTTAGTGGAGAAAATTATGTTTTAATGTTAAAAAATGTGGGGTTTTCAATGAAATTGTTGGTTTTCTCGAAAGATGACCCTCCATGAACCTACGAGTATGGGGTCGGTTTCTATGTATTTTTTCACGCTGTATCGAATGGTAACATTTATAGATCTCTCCAACTCCGTTATAACCGAGTTTTACACTTAAAATCGCAAATGTTTAGTTTGTTTGTAACGTTTAAATGTATGTGTGTTATGGGGTAAAACTAGTTAATTAAAGTGTAAAACTCGATTATAACGTAGTTGAGAGATCTGCAAGAGTTTCCATTCGATCCAGCGAGAAAAAATACATAGAAACCGACCCCATACTCGTTGGTTCATGGAGGGTCATCTTTCGAGAAAACCAACAATTTCATTGAAAAACCCACATTTTTTAACATTAAAACATTATTTTCTCCCCTAAATAACAAAATAAAAGTAAAATTGAAAATACCGTTGGAAAGCATATTAGATGAAGCAGTTTTCATGAGATTTTTCAGTTTCCAGGATTCTTTTTAAAAGAGTAGTAAAGTAAAGTTTTAAAGATTTTCAGAAATATTATTTTTTCAAAATCGTCAATGTTTGAGCTGATGTGAGGGCCTTCGGATGGTACTTTTTAAGAACCCAAGTACACTATTCTTATAGGAAATTTAATGCTGATACCGAAAATCAGGTTGAAAGTTAAAATTAAATGAGGCAAAGTGGAGAAATCCGAGTTTAAAATGAAAAAAACACGGTATTCCTGAAAAAACCTTTAAAAAATCATATCTCGAGTACGGATTGAGATAAAAATATGCGGTTGGTGGCATTTTACTCCATTTTTGATGTAGTTTCACCCAAAAAATTTTTTGCATCTGCGAGGGAATCACCCTGTATAAATATTAAAAAACTGTTGAAAAATGAGGTGTCGAAAACTGGTTCATCCCCCTGTCGAAAATTGGACTTCCTATGTCGAATACTGGGGTAAAAAACCACCTTACGTTTTATTGGCTCAAACACTTTAATTTTGGTTTGTTTATGAAAACAAGACCTGTGTCCACATCTCAGAATGTTGGCCAACTGAAAAAGCGGTGAAAGTTGTCAAAAGGTTGAAAAATAAGGAATTTCTTGTTAAAGAACTGACAAAAATTCCTTATAGTGTCGGATACTGGTGTCATTACCCTATGTTGTCAGTGTAAAGAACCTTCAATTTCCAAATTTTTATTACCAAAAATACAGGGTAAACTACATTAAAAAAGGAGTACATTTCCACCAATTGCATATTTTTATCCTAATCCGCTTTTGAGATATAACAGTTAACCTTTTTTTCAGTAAAACCGTGTATTTTTTCTTTTAAACTCAAATTTTTCCACTTCAGTTCATTTAATTTTGACTTTCACATTTTCGGGATCAACATTAAATTTTCTATAAGCATGAAGTACTTCGATTCTGAAAAACTATCATCTACATACCAAAACAGCAGCTCAAACATCCGAATTTGGAAAAATACTATTTCTGAAATTCCAAGTTAATTTTCCAATAAGAATTCTGTAAACTGGGAAATGTCGTTGAAACTACTTCATTCAATACTCAATCCAACGGTATAGTCAATTTTACTTTTACTTAGCTATTTAGGGGAGAAAAGTATGTTTTGATGTTGAAAAATGTGGTTTTTAAAATGAAATCAAGGTTTTCTTGAAAAATGACCCACTATGAGCCTACGGGTATAAGGTTCGTACGGTTTCTACGTTTTTTTCGCTTTTTCACTTGCTGAGGACTGTTTCCAAAAAACAACAAGTTACAAGTGTACAAGTTAAACAAACAGTACAAGTGTAGAAAAGTTACACTTGTAGAAGCTAAGATTACAAGTGTAGCAGCAAAGAAAAATGGCGTGTGGGGACAAACGAAATGAACAACGTCAAGCGGGATGCCGAAAGAAGATTTGTCAGCGAATTACAATAAGAAAACGGTGTTGAGTACACGATTGGATGTTTATCGTACATGAAAAGGTGTAATGATTGGAAGACAGACAAATTATAAACTGAAAAATGGAGAAAGTGTGAATTTGATTTCAACTTATTCTAATGGCTGGCATAATCGGATTTTTCTCCTTCATTCAGCGGAAATGTTCATTCAGTTCATCAATTCTTAATGCTGCTGGGTTAAGAATGTCAACTGTAACTTCGAGATGATCTTCACACTTCACTTTTAATGATAGGGAGATCCTCAATACCCGATCAGGAAAAATTGCACATGGGCACGCACCATTTGAATCTTTCAAGGGTCTCGGAAGACATCCTGAATCTCTCGTTAAACTCAAAAATACCCACGAAATGAGCGTTTATTGGTGGCCGAAAAAAATCGTTGGCGTCTTCTACGCTGAATGCTTCTTTCTTGTCTGTATTCTTCAGTAGAAGATGATTCTTACGTATTAAACTACGAAAAATTGTCAACTCACAATGCTGGAAAATAACAAGTTTACAGGTGAGTGGACGTAGGATGTACAACTTGTACATAAAATCGGCTTGTAACATGTCACTTGTTGCATTATGAAATAGGCCCCTGATCTCTCCAGCTCCGTCGTAACCGAATTGTACACTTATGGTCACAAATTTTTAGTTTGTTTGTTTGCTTAAATTTATGTATGTGTGTTATGCGGTAAAACTAATTGATTAATGTGTTCCTATAACTCGGTTAAAAAACGGAGTTGGAGAGATTTGCATTTATTATTTGTACTGGATTTTATCCTGTTTGTATTAATTAATTAATAAATCGTCTGATTTTTTGAACTTTTTTTAGTCGAAGTTCGGTTTTATAAAATCTGGGACACATCGGATAGTAGCGGGTTTGATGGTCCATTGACACAAAATCGATAGCTCACTATAGAAGAATAATCGAGTCCCACGAAGAAATGGCGTGAAATGGAAAGAGAGAAATCGGATATATAGACATTCACACAGACGGACGTATATATATTATGTGTGTTCATACAGAGAGAAACACACACTGAGACGCGTACAGACACATCATACCTGAGTACCTACGTCAATCACATGCCCGCACGAAGAGGTGCGACCTAATGGATACAGCTCACCCATCTCCGATCCGCCTCCCGTCCTCCGCCTCCCGTCCGCCGCCTCCCGACTGCCACCCGCCCTCCGTCCCTCCTCACCAACATAACCGAAAGGACGTCTCCCCCCCCCCTCTCCCCCCCCCCAGATTATCGGCAATATTTCATACAAGTGAATCTCGGCGAGTCTCAGCTTTACATCCGGTCCATATCGGATCCATCGAAGCGGCAGAGAGTGGAGTTATAATTGTGAAATGGTGCACAAATGAGCCGTATATGGACTGTAAATATACGAATCTGACTTTAAATATATGAATATAAATAGATATAATTTATTTATTTTATTACCGAATTTTCAAAGAAAAAATTAGCTATTTATGGGCACTTGGTACCCCCCCCCCCCCCCCCCCCCCAAAATGGCGAAATCCGTGACCCATTATCTCTTTTTTTAACTGATAGATCTAGTAAAGATCTAAAAATCTGCCGAATCAGATTGAAAAAATATTAATTTGCTGCATTACAATATCGAAGCCAATTTCGGAAATATCGGGTGGTATTTCAGGTAACTTCGATTATCTGTCCCATAATACAATAACTTATTTCGAAAAACCATTCCCGCAGATTTTTGCAGGTTGAGAGGTAACTTTCTAAAGAAAGAAAAATGAATTCGGTTCAGTAGATCCCAAGATATAGGGACAGATTCGCAAAAATATGCTTCTTTTCAGGAGAGGCGAAAAACGAAAAAGTAACGATAACTAATATGACTTGAATATGTGTGAATGAGTTAGTAACCTCAATGAATTCACACAGTCAGAGCATAATACCAACGAACCAACCAACGAGAATGATAAGATGATAACAATGATAAAATTGGTTGGCTGAATTTGAAGAAGCAGGGGCGACCGACTATGACGCGGGCAACTTCTAAGCTGATTTATGAGACTTTTCAATTTTGTCAATATTACATGTAATATATTATCTTGTTCAGGAATGAATCTAGTTTTATTAAGGACCAAAAAAAAAAAAAAAAAGCTGAAATATTAGTATTATAATTTAGCGGAATAGACAAGTCCTTGGATAACTGATAATAATAAAATATATTTTCCCGAATAATATTCGAACTGAATTTCAACATCAAACTAAAATCTCTGGCGTCCACGAGATCACCTGTTGACAGGTTCACACCTGTTAACTTCTTAGGTACCTCGTGGAGTAGCTCGTTCTCCAATACTCCCCCTCAAGCTTGGGGTTGCAATCCTAAGCTTGTCCTCATCATCTGGTGCTTGTGACCTGGCAGCGGCTTTGTTAAGACATCGGCAACCATCTCCTCAGTCCGTAGGTATTTGAGCTTGATCCTGTCATTCGCTATTGCTTCTCTGACGAAATGATGACGGATGTCAATATGCTTCGTCCTAGCATGGTGTACCGGGTTTTTGGCTATTTCCTTTGCTCCGTTGTTGTCACTGTGAAGCGTAATCGGTCCTTCCTGTCCGTGTTTCAGTTCACCAAGCAAACGTCCGATGCATATGGCTTCCTTAGCTGCCTCTGTCATCGCCATGTATTCAGCTTCCGTGCTGGATAGTGCCACCGTTCTCTGTTTTCGGGATTCCCAGCTAATAGCTGCTCCCGCGAGTTTGAACACGTATCCAGTGTAAGACCGCCGATCTCCAACACATGAGCCCCAGTCCGCATCAACGTACCCTTGAACACATGACTCTCCGTTCTTCTTGAATGTCAATGCGAAATTTTCGGTTCCCTTCAAGTATCGAAGAACCCGCTTCGCAGCTTCCCAGTGTTCCTTGGCATAGTTGGAATTGAACTGACTTAGCATGCTAATTGTATGTGAGATATCAGGTCTTGTGCTTGTAGCGATATAGTTCAGGCTCCCGATTAAATTTTGGTATGGGTACTTTCTCATGTCTTCAATGTTCTGTGTTTCAGGTTTCTTCAATTTTAGATTTACTTCTGCTGGAGTTGTTATTGGCTTAGAATCCTCCATGTTGAACCTTCTCAGAACTTCATTAATATATTTTTTCTGTGACATTCGTATCTCCCCCTCCTTCTGGGAATGTGATATCTCTATTCCAAGACAATAATGGATTGCGCCTAAATCCTTCATTTCAAAATTTTCCTTCAATTTATTCTTCAATGCGTTCATCACTTCAATAGATTTCGTAGCCAGAATTAAATCATCAACATAGACGCCTATTATCACTGACTGATTTTCCATCTCTCCAGTGTAAACGCATGGATCGGCTGTGGATGGCTGTAACCCAATTGCCTTTAGGGTTTCATCTAATTTGAAATACCACAAGCGCCCTGATTGTTTCAGACCATAAAGCGCTTTGCGTATGTAGCATACTTTTTTCCCTTCCTTCGTCGACAATAGTTTCAGGTGTTCATTAATTTTCTTGTGGATTTCACTTCCCCTTTCAGTTTTCTTGCTCATTCTTTTCAGAACTTCTTCGTATATAACAGGAATTTCCATCACGATGTTATCTTTCATTTCTCCATTCAGATAAGCAGTTGTGACGTCCATTTGATGTAATTTTAACCCTTTTATCGCAGCTATCGCCATAATTGTTCTGATTGAGCTCATGCGTATAACTGGATTGAAGGTTTCTTGGAAGTCAATTCCAGGTCTTTGCGTGTAACCTTTTGCTACTAGACGTGCTTTCCTCCGTTCTAGTGTCCCATCCTTCTTGTACTTGTTTGTAAGTATGAGCCGATTTCCAACTGTCTCTCTATTGTTCGGTTTATCAATCAGATCCCAAACTCCATTTTTTAATAGAGCACGATATTCATTTTCAATGGCTTCATACCACTCTTCCGAGTTCGGTCCAAAAAGTGCTTCGCTCACTTTGATTTCTCCAAGTTGCTGCTGTTCTACGACTGGTTTTATTTCTGTTTCACAACAGGTATTGGTTTTACGTTTTGCGATTCTTTCCGACCGTCTCAATGTTTGCGTTGTCTCCGGTATTTCCGAGGTTTCCTGCATGTCAGAGCCCCTCCTTGTTTCCGGCTTCACACTTTCTATTCCTAATTCATTTTCCCATTCGAAATTTGTTGTTTCCATGATTTGTTGATTTTCTTGGGATCTTACAGGCTCCAAGGATTTCGATTGTTTATTTCCATAGACAATATTCTCCATTGGAGTTAGATCAATCTCAATTTCCATATGGTTTTCTGTAGGTGATGTTTCTAATTTCTCGTTTGTGTAAAACTCTTCAAAATTTCCAATTTCCACTGCGAATTCATCCAGGAATTTCACGTCTCTTGTTACTCCAAATTTATGTTGTTTTGGATACCAAACTTTGAATCCCTTGGTTTCGTCTGAATATCCAACAAATATACATTCGTTTGATCTCGGGTCAAATTTTCCTTTTCCAATTTTCTTATCGAGTGCATATCCAACACATCCAAAGGTCTTGAAATGAGCGACAATCGGCTTCTTTCCAGTCCACATTTGGTAGGGTATTCTTCCTCCAATACTACTTGACTTACACCGATTCCGGATATAGTTGGCGGTGTTAACTGCTTCAGCCCAAAATGTTGGTGCCAGGTTCGCCTCTAACATCATACACCGTGCCATTTCTACAAGTGTCCGGTTCTTCCTCTCGCATACCCCGTTTTGTTGCGGTGTATTTGGAACTGTCAGCCTTCTTGTTATCCCGTGTTCTTCCAAAAATTGGTTGAATCCGTTGTTAAGATATTCGAGCCCGTTATCTGATTGCAAACATTTTATATTTTTTCCTGTTTGTTTTTCCACCTTGTTTTTGTAGTTTTTGAACGCTTCCAGTGCTTCTGATTTGTGTTTTAAGAACTTCACTTCACACCACCTCGTCGCATCGTCGATGAACGTGATGAAGTACTGAGATCCTCCGATCGATTTCACTCGCATCGGTCCACAAATATCACTATGCACGATATCCAAAACGTCCGTTTTTCGTTCTGACTTCTTGGGGAATGGTGTTTGCACTAGTTTCCCTTGTAGACATGTCTTACATACCGATAATTTTTCTCTTTCCGGAATTTTCATTCCAATTACATCCCCTTTTGCCATTTCTTTAAGGTCATGTTCATTGATGTGTCCCAACCGTCGATGCCATAGATCCAAACTACGTTCATGTCCGCCCTCATATATGGCGCACGCAGTTTCACGGCTAGATTTCCGAATGTAGAATAGGTCTCCAATTCTGTCAGCAGTGAACAGAATTTCACCATTATCCGAGTATGCGGTTGCTCTGCATTTTTCAAATGTTACGGAGAATCCCCTGTCCACTATCTTTGATACTGACATCAGATTTAAACGTAAATCTGGCACGAACAATGTTTCCTCAAGATTCAGCTTTCTTGTTCCATGATCGTTTAATGCTTCCAAAACTACCGCCCCTTTTCCAAGGGTTGGTATTGATTCATCATTAGCGAGTTGTACTCCTTCCAGTTCTGATTTTTCAAGTTTCTGGAACATTCTTCTATCTTTGCACATATGAGTCGAACATCCGCTATCCAGACACCATTTATTTTCCGACTTTCCAGACATCAGTGCTGTAGCTGTCCCCGCTTGTTGTTGATTTTTCTTTTTGTTTGGACAATCACACGCTTTATGTCCTACACCTCCACAGATTCGGCATTTGAATTTGAATTCTTTTGTTTGAGGTTTCCCCCAATATTGCTGTTTTGGTTGATATTTTTTCTTCGTTATCAACGCATCGTTTTGCTTATTGTTTCCATTATTATTTTGCCTCCTTGCCTCACTCTCTTCAATGATTTTTATACGTAGAGCTTCTGGCGTGGGTAACTCGTCCCTAGATTCAATTGCGCATCTAAAATTCTCATACGATTCGTGAAGGCTGTAAAGCATCATAATTGTTAGCAAATCATCGTGGATTTTAACGCCCATATCCAGCAATTTGTCAACAGCATCCATGAAATGCGACAGATGTTCCCGGACATCTTGTCCTTCCTGCATTTTACTCATGATCAACTGCTTCAGCAATGTAGCCTTCCTAGCTGGTCCCGAGGATTGGTGTACCTGCTTCAGCCTAGTCCATACTTCATGTGCGGTCTTGCAGTACTTTATGTGTTTTAATTCTGATGGAGATAATGTAAGAATCAGGTCCGATTTAGCCTCTTGATCCTCTTCTTCCCACTTTTCCGTGGCTTGAACAGATTCCACATTTGTTAGGTCCAGAGTAGGCTTTTCAATTTTCCCAAGGACTTGATTCCACTTCTTATTTTTCCTAAGAAGTGCCTCAACTTGAATGATCCAGGTATCATAGTTGTCTCTTCCGAGAGGGTCGATTCTGACGCTGGTAGTCATCTTCCTTCCAACTATTCACCTATTCAGTTGTTTTCCGCCGCGCAGTGGAAGCGTGCTGGGCCCATAACCTATTATAATTTAGCGGAATAGACAAGTCCTTGGATAACTGATAATAATAAAATATATTTTCCCGAATAATATTCGAACTGAATTTCAACATCAAACTAAAATCTCTGGCGTCCACGAGATCACCTGTTGACAGGTTCACACCTGTTAACTTCTTAGGTACCTCGTGGAGTAGCTCGTTCTCCAATAATTTGTTATGGGGTAACAAGTGCCCTTATGTAGCTTTGAAATTTTAAAAGAGGGTTTGAAGGGTCGAGAACCCCTATAACTTCATTTCATACATCAAAGAACACAATCCTAGATTTTAACGTCGTATGTATGAATATTTTTATAGGGTGTATTTCCAGACGATAACTTCCTTAAAATCGGCCTAAAAAGTTCAAAAATCAATCTCGGCAAAAGACAGATCAAGTTCGTTGGCCAGCCCGATCGCTCCAGAATTTTAGGCTCAACTTTACAATTTAATGGCCCAATAATCTAATGACACAATGGTGTTGAAATTGACATAATACAATCACGTTGAAATTGACATTAGATGATCAAATTGTCATCCCCCAACTATCATCCAAATTTAAGCGAGATCGGCCATTTTGATTTGGGCCATGAAGAGGGTGCTCCTCTGCCTTTGCCCAGAAACTAAAATGTAGTAACCCCCCCCCCCCCCCAAATATTTAACCCATCCCTCAATCTATCTTCCTTTCACCTGAAAGCGTCTTCCATATCCTTCTTCACTCTGCTACTTGCTAATTGTCCAAATATTTATTCAACTCTCCAGTTGGAATTTTAGAGTACGAATTACAGTGATATCATCTAAGAATTGAGATATATCGACACAGATAGATACCAACCAACTGAAAATTAATGAGATAGTATAAAACGCCTAATTACCTACTGATCATTAGTTCATCTGCGGGTAGTAAGAGGTGTAATAAACTCCATTTTTTATAAGAGAGATAAACCGCGTTTTTCAGATTCATGGGTATTGCCAATTATCCGCAGAAGCCTCGCACCCCGTATTTATGAGGTTAGGGATTGCGAGATTATCGATTCGTTGTTCTATATAATATGATGTTTTTTAGTCTCGCTATGAAGGTTATTACGTCGTCCACATGTTTCTGTCTCTCAGATTCTCAGAAATGACTCAGAAAGATTTAAAGTCACCTATAAAGCGGGTATGTATAGTTAGAGAGTTTTCAATGCTTCTCAGTTCGAAAACCAGGACAGGATACCGGCAATACATTCAGATGTGAAATTACCAAGAATTAACTTCGAAAATTACGGTAGGTACATACCGGGAATATCTATATTCCAATATTGGGTTTACGTGTTGTGCTCATGTGTTTTCAATTAGACCGATTTCCTGAGTGCTTATATCGGTCTTGTCCGACGGGTGTCCCAATTCATACGTCGGGTCACTTTCCACTGATGTCAACCCGCAGGCTGAACCGATTCACGTGTCCCACTCACGTGGCGTCTAATGATACCAGAACCCCAGTCACATCGAAATGCGAGGATCGCGTTTCATCCCGTTTCGCTAATGAGTCGCGGGAAGGTTCAAAATACGCGGCCTCTCCGTAATCTCTGTCCAAAATCACTGTAGGGTTATAGTGCAGTTATTCAAGCCAAAAACAACGCTGCTAATTATTACACAAAGGTTTATTATCTCTGTATTTAGCCTGCTCTCATCTGCAGATGGCGTCGCACGTTTTACCAGAATCGCGTTTCATCCGGTTTCGCTGATATTTGTGTAATTAAATTCGCGATTTGGCTAAATCATTTGAACTAAGTATATGTTTTTCGAGATTTTTGCGTGTTAACATATGGAGAGTCACGAAATTTGATACCATCCGCACTCTCCTCCGTTGACTAGTTTTCGTTGTATCATTTTTCAGTTTGCTCTGGTGACGTCACACTGAGAGGCAGAGTGTTGCATTGACGTTACCAGTGCTCGAAACATAGAAAAATCTTAGAAAACTACTCATTGTAGGATAGTGTGGATGATGCCAAACTTCTTAGGATTTCCATCCAATCTTCTTCAATTCAAAATATAGTTAAAATACCTTTTTCGCACCCACGGGTAACGCTCATTGTTGACCTATCGACTTAAAATTCGAAGAGTAAGCATTTTATATGCACTGAATGTGCCGAATCTAACGCCGGGGTGCCAAAACCATAAACGTAACGCCAACGCCACATCATTTTTCAGAATTTTTTTCCCCTTTAACCACTGAACTAACAGGTTTTTTAAGGACACTGACCAACCTAAAACTTGTGGGGAATCAAACTTTTTACAGTTTGCTTATCATGAGTTTGTACGCTGGACTAATAGTTTGTGGGGTACAGCATTTCAAAGCTACCAAAATGAGAGATTCGTTCGTCAAACTTCAACTGAAAAAGGACCCTTTAAGCAGACTGGTGGCAAATGGGTTTAACTTTTTTGTGAGAACCGATATCCGTGGCGATTGAACCCCGGTGATAACTTTCCCCTAGACAACATAACCCTCGTGACTACACCACCTTTCCGTCTCCTGATTCCATACGAGGTCTGTTTTATGATCTTCCTGGAGCGTTTTACGAACAAAAGAAACGCGATCGTCATTCCTCATCTCTCTAAAGCCCCAATCTCCAGCTTTAAGTAGAGGGGGAAAAGCATAAACCTGACCACAGGGTTGGAGGTAAAATCGTGGAAATTTAGAGAGTATAGGGTAGAGAAAAAAATCCCCTTCAAAAAAGCCTGTGGTTGGGAGCGAAAGGGCGTTTCAATCTCCAGCCTAACGAATTCCTACCCCAGCTTCTTGTTCTTTTTCTTCTTTTCGAAGCAGGGAAAAAAACCCAACTTCAACTTCGGCCAATGAAAAAAAGCGGTTGTTTTGAGGCAAAAACCGATCCTTCCTTGTTTTAACTACGCAGTTAAACTCTGGTTTTATACAAGCAAAATGAACCTTTCTCACCCCCGCTTCCTCTTCTGTCTTCCATCTTTCGGCCTACTGTGAGTGTTTATGGGAATGAGACTTGGGTCCATGGCAAAAAAAGGGTTTTTGCAAGCGTCTGATTACACGTAGGGGAGAAATTGCGTTTTCCCCTCATCCGTTTCTGGAGGTTGATTTCAGAGTGATGAAAACACGCGTGAGCCGATGTAAAGCTATGATTCCATCGCGTTCCGAGGATGAAATTACTTTTTTGATGACATGGGACCTTGAGGCAAGTGGGAGTGAACATCAGATCTATATTTTTTTTAGCGAGTTTGTGTAAATACATTATACATCTGTTTAAAACCTCTATTAATAAACCCTACTAAGCGATTGAAGACGTGGTTATCATCATTATAAATATATTTGTGTGATGACTACTAATTAAACTTGTTACGAAAATCAACGATCCTATTCTATGTATATGTTACTGTAAAAGCCCGAAGTGCGGTAAATGTCAGGATTTACCAGAAAATCCTAGCATTTCCCAATATTGTTGGTGAAAGCCCGAAATTATAAGAAAAACGGGCATTTACCGCTTGACAGTTGGTTAATCTTAGGATTGACTGACCAATTTGGTAAATGCCCAAAAAACCTTGTGTGACTGAGGCATTTCGGACTTTTACCAATCTCTCTTGGCAAATGTGCGGATTTCCCACGACTCGTTGGTAAATGCTACTGAGGCTTGCATGCAGAGGCTTGTATTTCTTTGAAGAAATAAGCTTTCGTATCGCAGTTCGGAAACAATCATTGGTCGGCGGCCAGGGTTTCTAAAAATGCAATTGTTTTAAAAAGTGTTCCACTAGAAAATGCCTCAGCAAGGCAGCAAATAAGAAGTACAACTCGAAGTGCCATAATTCTCTACCATGTTGCACCAAGTAATCTATTGTAAGTTCCTTGCAATCATTCTACTTGATTTTACTAGGTGAAAATAAAGTTTAGAAGTTTACAAAGTTAGTACCGTTCACCTTTATTTCAGCTTTTATCGCCTAACGCTGGGAAATGTTAAGATTTACCACAATCGGTTGGTAAAAGTTCGAAACACGCTCTCTAACTGAAATAATGATAGCTTTTACCAAGCCTCTTGGAAAATCCTAAGATTAACTGGAAAAAGTCCGATTTGAGTGCCAACACTGGGCTTTTACCAACAATAATGGGTAAAACTTGGTAAAATGGGTAACTTCGTGCTTTTACAGTACCTAACATATACAAACGGTAAATTTCTACGGATATAATAATATATAATGTTCGTATGAAGAGTACTTAGTGGCTTTTTTCGTGAGTTATTCGACTGATGTTCACAAAAGGTGGTCAAACATCACGTACACCTCTTATCGGGAAGTGCATATTGTCTTTGGTGGAAATATGAATTCGTAAGTACTTACTTAGGTTCATGTAGGAGGTCAAGGAACAGTTTAGGGGGTAAAGTAGATCACATTCCTGCGAATACAGCACCTTCTCATAAAGTATGACCTTTTAGTATGACACGCAACATATCTATGACATATCAGATATATCTGACACGGAAATTCGAATGGGGCGACGTCAACTCACTCTGGTGGCTGCATGGGGAATGAAACATGTTAATGGCTAAAGTAGATAGCTTAATTCTGCATGTTATATAGTATAAACATTGCAAAAAGAAGCATTTTGAACTATTTGCTTAGACAATTTTTTAAAAGTATTTATATGACAAATTTAGCATGGACCTATGCCTAACTAAAAACCGCACTGTACAGGATGTGCTCGAATGAATGGATTCGTCATGTATAGTGTTATATTATTTTTGTAGAATTCATGAGAGTTATACATAGCGCTGAAAACATTCTTGTGGCCGGTGACGAAGCTGCGTTGCAGCAGGTATGATGACAAGACAAACAGAGGCTACCGAATCGAATGACATCAAGGCATGTGACCGATGAACGTCCACTAATTATCGCTAGTAGCAATGTTGTACATAGTATAGGTTATAATTAAAAATATTGATTAATCAATTGTCATTAAATTTAATCAACTTACAGTGATTGTGATGTTCTTATACGTTATGGTGAGATGCAGGGGTTTCCTCTCGATTCGACAACTTCTGAGAAGCGGTTGAAATCTCGGCGAGCTGCCCTCATCTATTAACAAAGAGAAACATACCGGTTATTCCCATAGAAACTATTACGAATAGTTGACACGGAAACGTAATTTGTTAGTATAATATTGTTTGTTCAGTATGAGATGCTATATTTTGGATTATTATTTTCAATAATGGACTTTTGTAATCCACCAAGAAACTAAAAGTGTATCTCCATCCTCAAATTTGTTGGTTTAGTTTCAAGATGATTTTGTCAGAAATTACCGGGCCAAAGTTTATGAAACTCGGTTCAAAAATCACATAAGGGTCTAGTTGGTCCTAGAAGTTCGGCATGCTTTTTCATCAACTCTAAATGATAGAATTGGAGGGCTGAAATATTTAAAAAACACGCAATTTGCGTAAGCAAAACCAACGTCTCGGATAGAGATAGATGAACTATAAGTAGGTGAAAATTCTCAAGAACACATTTAATTTTTATGAATCGGAAGAGAGGCAACATATTGTCAAAATATTGTCAAAGAGGAAAAAGTCTGAAAAGAGGAAAAATATTGTCAAAATTGGGATTTGTTATATTGAAGTTTGCCAACTGGAGCTCAAGGTAGAGCCCCTCATTTCATTCGTACCATGATGTCCGAGAGAGGCTCCCTATCAAATTTCTTTGTAATCTGGCAGACGAATTAACTTTTAGCACACTCAGCTGATCAGGATGAAGTCTTCAAGGTCATCCATCTCCTGTTGTACCCGAGAGGCTCCTTATCAAATTTCGACGTCTTACGGTGAATAGGAGGTATTTGAGCGTGATTTTCATTATGATTGGAATTACGGCTCATGGTAAGCTGATCCTCACCAAAGTAAGCGAGGCACAAGTTCCGACAAGGTATTACAACATCGGACCAGTGGTTTGCGTGAGTAGTGAGCATAACTTTTGTAAACACACACTCACACACACACACACACACACACACACACACACACACACACACACACACACACACACACACACACACACACACACACACACACACACACACACACACACACACACACACACACACACACACACACACACACACACACACACACACACACACACACACACACACACACACACACACACACACACACACACACACACACACACACACACACACACACACACACACACACACACACACACACACACACACACACACACACACACACACACACACACACACACACACACACACACACACACACACACACACATATATATATATATATATATATATATATATATAAAGAAATCTGAAAATTAGTGGCAATTGCGTAAAAGCGTCCCTGTAGTAATACCCCCTTTTCCACGAAAAGTTGGGTAAAATCATCAAGATCTCGAAAACTTCTTTTTTGGTTGTCATTGACAGGTATCATTCCAAAGAATCGAAGGAATCCACCAGGATTGCTGCACGTTAATCCATTCGCTCTCCCTTAGGGCTTGGAGGGGGATGAAGATTTTTGGGATGACTGGCACGAGAAAAAAGAGGTTTGAATTTCTATATTGAGGTCCAACACTGTCCATACAAATATGCACATACATCGCTCTCACACTTTTGCGCTGCCCCGATAAAGAAAATCCCATGCATTGGTACCGACAGTCGTTCAACCGGTCATAGAAACTGTAGAAGAGGAGGCGAAAAAACGCAATATTTATTGTTAGCTAAGCCCCGGTTCACTTCTTGTTAATTCCGCCCCAGCCTCTCTTTTCTATTCGACGAGCCATTTCTATTCCAAACGAGTGCCGGCCATCGGCCCCGTTTGCGACAGAATAAACAAACAATAGAAAACTGTCGGCGATGGGTGTATTTTTACCGGAAAAGAGGGGGTACAAAATCCTTTGAATTATAGGGAACGGGCATAGAGGACGTCAACCGCGGCGAGAACAACTCGGAGCCGGAAAGGCTAATGTGAAAAGTTTTGGCTGTTAACCAACCCGGTTTACGTGATGTTTTCCTTTCTCCTAGTAAACGAGGTGGAATTGTAATTGGTCATTGTGAGTTGTTGTGCATGTCGCATCTAGTTCCAAGCTGGGATTTTGATTAACCCCTAACCAATTTGATGAGGTAAACTTTCCTCGTGAAAGACATTAATTTATCCTTGTATGGTTGGTTGCCTTATTCCTTTAGGGGATGCTGCTCGCAAACGGTAGATCTCTAAGGGTAGGTTTAACTTCTGTAGGGGATGCTGCTCGCTTCGCTCGCTTGAGGAAGTTATACTGCCCACCCAACTTGGCAGACGTTTTTTTCAGTTGGGAATTATTACAAACAAATTAAATCTTATAAAACTACGTGGAACCACGAAAATTTTATTAGGGGATGTTGCTCGCTTCGCTTGCAAGGTATACCTGTATATCCTTGAGGAAGTTATACTGCCCACCCAACTTGGCAGACGTTTTTTTCAGTTGGGAATTCTTACAAACAAATCAAATCTTATAAAACTACGTGGAACCACGAAAAGTTTATTCGGGGATGTTGCTCGCTTCGCTCGCAAGGTATTGCTGTATATTTGTAGGAAAAAATCCAAATTTATTCTGTTGAAATGGCTCTCGCTTCGCTCGCAAGGTACCTGCTCGCAACACCCAAACACCGAAACCTGTACCTGAGTTAACGAACCCCAAAGACCTCTGTCTTCCCAGAGCCTTCTCGCGAACACGGCAAAATTAATTTCTGATGTTAAACGGTTCCACTCGCGATTTGACCAACTTAACGTCACTTTTTTCGATATCCGATTTCGGATTCAGATTCGGCGGACCCAAAGCTGTATTTCGCCCGCGAAAACCGTTCCGAAAAACGTACCTTTATGGGGTATATTTTAATCGGGAAAAACCAAGTTTTTCGGCGGACTTTTCGAGAAAACGGGTCCGTACTCTCGCATTTTTTTTACGCATTTCCCGATACTTTTTTCGCGATCCGATCGCGCCGTCGTCTTCCTCGTAGGAAAACCTACGAAACCCGTATTTTTCCGGAATTGTCAACGGCCGTTTAGAGGGGTAGGGGAAGCGGGGAAGTCCAAAAAGCGCACATTAATTATTACTCCGACCCCCCTCCCGCCCTACGGCCCATGGTTCGGGTGGGATTAGAAAATTTTAAATTCGCTTATACACCCTATCGGAAAATCCCAAAAATGTAGGTGGGTAGATTGTGAGGGTGAGAATTTTATGGACATTTTTTAGAAGAAGCTGTTTGTAGAAGTTTATTAGCTTTCGCCTTCAAGGACTCATCAGAGCTGTAACATTTTTTATTGACATAATTTAGTTTTAAGCAAATCTTATAGGTACTTATAGGTAGGTTATCATTATTGCATACACCTATCTTTTGGATAAGTTTATGATAAGATAGCATTGTCGGTTTTTGGTATATCATTTTCAATAATGAACCTTTGTAATCGAAAAAGAAAAAAAAAATTTACACCCCCTCAAAATTTTTTGGTTTACGTTTCAAAATGCGTAGAATCTAAAAATCGAAAAAAAAAAATCCGTCCGTCCGCCGTCCGCGGCATTTCTCCGAAAATACTAGACCAAACTATATGAAACTTAAAAATCACATTAGGGGTCTAGATGGTCCTAGAAGCTCAGCATCAACTTTTATTAAGCCTAAAGGATTGTATTAAACGGCTAAACATTAACAAAATATCTCCTTACGACTTTTCTTGCATAGATTTTCCTACGCTTCTAAAGCAGATTAAACTTTAAATCCACTATCTGCTTTACAAGCAGATACCATGTTACATGGATATGTCTTTGATTGGGGATTTCATAACGGTTGTCCTCGAGAGTTGCAAACAAATCCTTTAACTTTAAACAAATCCCTGGGCCGCATCCCGACTAATTCCAACAAAACAACGGTTTACTTATAGAAATGTTGAAAATAACTGTGGGGAGAAGTCACTACAATGAGTTGTTGTTAACAGTCGACTGTTGTCAAGAGGTTGAAAATGGAGTGGAGTAAATGGAGTGGAGTAAATGATGCTATTGCTTTACGTTAAGAATATTGTAACCGGCTTATTAAAATTGTTTATAGTCCAATCAACTTAGTTTAGGAATGTAGCCAGGTACGTAAGGAGGGGGAAATTGGTAGCTTGAGATGTGAACATTTATCACATAAATCAAGCGCTTTCCAACGAGTAGCGAACGATTTCTGTACGATGAAAACTGCGGAAGTTCCATTCCCTTAGCAACGGCTGGGTTGTACGTGAAAAACACTGAAATTGTGACACAAATTTTGCTTCACGAAAATTTTTGGTTGACCCCCCAGAGCAAAGACATATCCATGTCAAAAAATCGAGATCTCGAAAACTTTCCAAGTATTAGCTATAATGGTTTTGCTTGTCAATGGTAAATCAATCCCAAAGAATCGATTAAAACCAACCGCACCGTTGTACGTTGAATATTTAGCTTTCCCCAAGGGCTTGAATATTGATTTAAAAAAACCTTCGAATTTCTAAGCGCGAGAAGACAGAGGAATCAAGCGCTGCTAGCGGATGTATTGAATAGACGATCATGCTCGAAATTCCATAAAAAATCGCTGGATAGGATCACTGGAATACATAAAAATTGCCTTGTAAATATCAACTGATATAATACCAATATTGGAATTATAAGGTGATATAGTAACAATGGAATTTATTAAAACGTTGTGAAATCAAGTTTATCAACTATTGTCCGTGCTGGTGTACCTACACTAGTGAAGTATTGGAACATAGATGCTAAATTTCATCTCTTTAATTGCTCCCAAGTCTACCTATAGGTAGCGGAAGCACTGTTTTCACTTTCGAGAGATTTAAAAGTTGTGGTATCCACTAAACGGCTATTATTTTTTACAGTGGTAAAATTTCCACTCGGATTTTACGTTTTAGACTATTCTGAACATCCGTGTCGTTCCGTGTCTTTATCTCTGTATTTCAGTGTTTGTAATTCTCCCCTGTCCCTATCCAGGGGGGCGGCGGCTAGAAAGTAGGCCTTGCTGGGGCGTGTGCCCCCTTCAAGGTGGAGTCCCCCTGACCTCAACCAGGCGGAACGCGCTAACAGGCCCTAAGGTCTATGCGATATCCGACGGTAAACTGTATCTCAGTGTGTTTATCTGTGTGTGGATGTCCGCAAATCCTTGTAACAAGCTTAATTTGCACAATATTCAACCAGTTCTTATAAAATTCTCATGGTATGTGCGGCTTAAGGGCAAAATGGTCCCCTATGAGTTTCTTTGTTCCCAAATCAATGATTCACACGGCGCATCCGCAAACGTAAATTCTATCAAGCATCATTTTCTCACGCCCCTGTTGGCCCATCTCACTCAAATTTGGAGAATAGGTAGAAGAGGTAAATTTGAGCATTCCCTAGCAATATCAACATAGTAGATATTGCGCATGCGCGAACTTTGTATTCCTCTTCAAACGAGCCTAATTTCAACAATTTTCATCTGATATTTATGAACTTTTCAGGGAATGTGTGGGTTAGGCTGTAAATGGTCCACTGTTAATTCCATACTCCTCAAATCATTACTCCATTTGGCTTATGCGCAAACTTGAATGCCTTCAAGCATTATTTTGTTAAGCGCAATAGTTGTCCGATCCCGCCCAAATTTGATGTATAGTTAGGGGACAATGGTTTAATTATTCCATGGTAATTTCAACTTGATTGCATCATTATTAGCTCCTGCGCATACGCGAAATTGTACTCCGCGGAACAAGGTCTAGTTTTCATCGGATTATAATTACATTTTCGGGTAATTTGTGGGTTAGGCTGTAGATTGTACCCTACCAATTTCATTTTTCGCTAATCATTACTCCATTCTGCGCATGCTCTAACGTAAATTACTTCTAGCATAACTTTTTTTTTTCTTTCATCCTTACTGTGAAAGGAAAAATTGAGAAGTCTTGGGACTGTAGAAGTGAGAACCCTTCTCAGAGTCACGATCCGATTCTGATCATACATTACATAAGGGGTTTAATAATTATAGACCAATGATCGTAGAAGGGCTATCTAACGCAGAAATAATAAACCATTGTGTAATAATTTGCAGCGTTTTTTAGTAATGAGGTCCTCCTTTTTCACCATGTAGCTGGCAACCTGTTGAGGAGTATTGGTGAGTATTTAGTCATGTTGTATTGGATAGTATGGTTATTTAGTACTTAGAAGCAACACCACTCATGACTCCCAAACCCCTAACAATAAGAAGGCAAAATTATGTCCTCCACTCCTGGTCTAGCAATAACTGAAAACAACGCACAATCACTAAAACCTAAAATTAAAAATATTCTCTCAATCACCTGTCAATGTTTCTTGGACGTTCCCTTCTCAAAGATTTTCTCCTGAAGCCCGTTATCACTAAAAAGGGCCAATTTCTACCCCTATGGAAAAGCTGAGTAGATGTAATCACTCTTGTGAAAGTGATCTGAAAAGAACAAGCACAACGAAGTGGTTCAACGATTCGAATCCGCGAGGTCAACCCCCTTGATCTGCATTCGCGGGAACACTTCTGTTTCGTTCGAGCAGAAACTCGCGAGCTGCCACTTTCATTGTCTCTAGGCCTGATTGGGGCACCAACCTCCATCCAATAACCGGATTCCCATTGTCTTGAATCACAATACACGCAAACAAGACTGTCAAAGGCAGTTTCACCGTTGTAAGAGGAGAGTTCTCTTACAAGCCGCTATCACTATTGAAACGAAGGTTTGGCAATCGTGCTTCTATGGTGTTTGAAAACCCATTGTTTGCACGAACACAGAAGGTACTATTCTTGCTTATTCGGCCCTTCCATTTTCAATTTGTGTTGTTCAAGTAATGATGGTTAACATTTTGGAAAATTTCTAAAGAAAATGTTGCGATTGCTCTAAGAATGTAGGAACATGAATTTTTGACAAATTTCTCCATGGAAATGAGAATTTGGGAGTTGTAAAACAACCTGTTGCAAACGCTTCACGAGAAGTACCCGCCGGGTTAGTTCAGTATGGATTGTCGGCATTTAAAGTGTGACAAATATAGAGGTTCTACAACTAGGTGATTTCTAACAAAAAATTCCATTTACAGAATGTTTTCAAGATATTCACTTTTCAGTTTTCTAGAGATTTTACATTTGTCGCGAACGCGAATTTATTTATATAGTTTATTTATTGATTTTGATTTATATTAATTTCAATTTGGACATTAAATTATGTTATTTAGTTACTACAATTTTATCCCAAAAGTCCCATGTGTTATTTTTAAAACCCCAAATGTTTAATTAGTATATTCATTACTTCGAGAAAAATAGACAAGAAAACATCAAACGAAAAATAATTGTGTTTTCATTCATATTAACTTATTACTGAACAAAAAGAAAAATAAACTAGGTTGGTACGAAAGTAAATAGGAAAAAGAAGAAACAAGAAAACTGCCTTCCAAACAATTCCAAGACAACATTATGTATTTCTTTATTCATTTTAGCGAATTTTTGTGAAAAAAAAAAAAGAATAATAATAATAATAATGAAGATATTGCAATGGCTCAAAAATTTTTAAAATGAAACTTTTAGAAAAACTTCTTCATTGAAATCCGTTTTGGGGCTTTTTGAAACGAATCCTAGAGTTTAACACTTTTTCATATGTATACATATGTGTCATTATAGACAGTAACTTTTCTTAGGATTGAGATAAAAATTCCGTTCTTGCGCCAAAAAAACAAGCATTTCAAACGAAAGGATGAGTTCGTTGGCCAGCACTTTTTGAGCACATTGAATTGGTCAAATTACAAAAAAATGTTCTAAAAAAATCATTAAATATGGCTAAAAACGGCTAAAAATCGTTAAAATCATATTTTTCCGCAAAATATTGCTCAAATGAATCTATAAAAGCTATAAAATAGGACATTAAAATGTAAGTACAAAATAAAGCTGAAAATATACTTAAATTTCATTAAATTTTCATTAAAAAAAAAAAATAAATACTGCGAAAAACCAAAACTTGGTTTCGAATAGCAGATTATTATTTAGATTACGTTTTTTCCGAAAAAAGAATAGCTAACAATTTCCTAGATCTCAAAAAGCTCAAATTACAAAACAGTTAAACATTATACAATACGATAATTTACGGAAATTTGCTCATACGATCATGCTGCGTGACTGGACTTTTTTTAATTTATTTTTTTCATGTTTTCGACATTATGAATAAAAGGCAGTACTCAACTTCCATTAGGGACAATGCTCAAAATGGTATGCGTAGAAGAATATAGTGCTAGATTTCTTACTAGCTGACATTTTAAATACCATTTAGCTGAGAAAAAACTGTACCGAAACGCATATTTTATAAAACAGTTCAATTTACATACCTACCTTTTTCATATTGTCATGTGAAACACTGTCTTGTGATCTGAGAATTCCAACGATGGGATTTACCCCTTCCTGATTTTCAGAGAAAACTGCACCCACAAGTAAACAAGAAGATCAGTGCTCACGATGTGAGTCACATAATAGTCCATTTTCTCATAAGGAGATCCGCGTGAAATAAAAGCTTTCTGCGTTGAATGGGAGACAAAATGGCTTTGGAGCTCACTCAGTGGTCAGTGGCCTCTGATACATCTTTATTCTCGCCATATTACAGATTACATCCATGCCAAGTTTCATCAAAATCAGACGTCGGGAAGTGGCATTTAAAACGATGTTAAGAGGACAACATACATACATCAACGGACAAAGTGAACACTATAGCTCATTTTTCCTTTTTTTTTTTTTTTTTTTTTTTTTTTTTTTTTTTTTTTTTTTTTTTTTAAAGAAAATGCGCTAAAATGGATTTTTCTTGAAAATTTACATTCGATCTAATGTGTTCGGGGCCGATTGTACGTCATTTTTCACGCTCAATCAAATAATTCCACTTGAAATGCAGCTGTAACAACGAAGTTCCACACGTTTTTCAAGTTTTCTGTTCATTTTTTACTAGTTACGTATTTTATGTGTTTATTGTTTATAGAAGTACAGCGACGCTTGCAGATATCTAGGACTACGTAATATTTAGCTACTACGTATTCCTAGTGCTCTGCAAGCATTACTATTTGATTCATAGACTAATAAAATAGGAATCGATCCCAAACTTCTCAATTAATGGATGGTCTTTCCCATAAATTTATATCTTTGATTTTTTCTCGAAACCCCATGTTTTATAACTCGTTGCAACCCACCATTAGCAGTTAGAAAATTGTTCTTGAAATGCGTAGGTTTGGTAAAACAAAATTCGCAAGACGTACGAAATTATTTTAGAATAGTCAGTTCTAGTTTAGTTTTTTATTTTTAGTACCTGAATATGCTTCAATAATTCTATTCGGGCTGATTGTTACCATCGTGCCTTTATTCTGTTAAATTATCTATATTTTATCTTGGTATTGGGCAGTTTTTTAAAATAATTTGAACTTGTTGCATATTGTTGAATCTTTGTAATGTCTTGTAAATTGAGCATCACCCGTGAAAATAAATAAATAAATAATTATGATATGTACCTATGAAATTTAACGCTTTTCGACAGTGCCTGTATTCTTGATATTCGTAATGTAGGGATCGCCGTTTTAAGGTCAAAAGTCGAAAACTAAAAAAGGTTTAATATGAAAATACCCCAAAACACAGATCTTAGGAGAGAATCTCAATGAGTATTTTTGTTGTTAAATCGATCCTGGTGTAGATCACATCTTTAATGTTAACACTCTGTATGTAGCTTAACAGCAATATCCGGGCAAACATTTTCTTGAACCAGAAGAATCAGCGAACTTTAGTTTAGATGGTGAAACTAAATTGCGAACAAAAACTGAACTAAAGCTGGCAAGATATTCATGAAACGAACCCTAAGATACCGAAGCGACCTTTAAAGTTTAAACCAATGGGATTCAAATGAAAATTATAAGAGAAATATAGAAATAATGAACAATTTATCAAAATACGAGAAATTGACTGTAAGAAGTTATTTAAATGAGGCTTAATCCTAAGTGGCAGGAAAATACGTCAGTTGATTTCCTATGAACTTATGATCGCTGATGAGTTCTGCTTCCCTGGTTAGCTAAATGTATCTCATCATTTCAGAACTGGTGGGCATTTTGAGGCTAGGAATTATAGTGCCTTAAACGTGGCGATTCGTCTGGGTAAATACTGAACCCAACATGCAGGAACGTAGTCCAGTGGTGGACTGTTTCCGTGCGAAACATTAATCAAGAAGCGCATGGTAAGCGAGTAGGTAGCATGTGCCCTGTTCCGAGATAACTTTCCCTAACCCGATACAACTGGTGTTGCTCGCATTCGTAACTATTAAATCTCAAAACTAGTTATATTCTCAACATCATGGACTCAGGGGGAAGACGCATAGAGCGCGTCACCGTTACATTACATTAACGAAGTTGGTTTGCGAAACGGCATGTTACGATAGGGCGAGACTGTTTGAAATGGAGTTCACAGGAGAAACAAGGACTCTATCGCTTTTGCGGCCGTTTTCTAAGCTATGCCTTGGACTGTTGGGCTCGAGGTACACCGCATTCAAACAAGTTGAACACAACTGTTTTCACGAAACACCCTCCTTGCAAACACCGCTCTCAAACAACATAACTCCCCTCCCTAATCCGAAGTTAGCATTCATGAAATTGCAAATCGACCATTGCTATGTTGACAATTGCAGTTTGGTTCGTTTGATTGTTAAGTAATTAGATCGATATACTTGAGTGCGTAGTGGTCACGTAGTGAGGCCTAGTGCTACAAATTAGATTGTAGAGATAGCACAGCGTTGCTTCACTTACGTCGCGTTGAACATTCTTCTGACTTCAGACAGTCACCACACTCGTTGTCAACTATCTTATTCGACATGCCCCACGTTTCCAGCTTCAGCCAGGATAATGTAGGGCTTTAATACGATTCGATCAAGCCAGAATAAAATACAAATCATCAACCAGAAATCGAAGTAAGCGCAACTGGAGAAATACGATGGAGAAAAATAAAAGAATGTTGACTAAATACTGCCTGTATCTAGTGACATAAAAAAAAAAAAAAAAAAATTTTTTCCATTATGGAATTACAGTAAATATTTATGTATATATACCAAATTGATGTGGAATGTTTTTGTATATTTCCAGTTATGAGTATTGAAACACCACTCAGTATATGACCACTGTCAGATCGATTTTAATATGGCTACGAGCTTGACTATAGACTTGAACTAAAAAAAACACCTCCTGCCTAGTCAATTTCACAGTAAATTATAATACATTCATTTCTTTATTCGTTGTAATGATTCTGTAAACCGCAACGCTTACGCTCGCTCAGATCACCACTCAGCACTCAGTCACTGCTCCACTAACTCGTAGATATAGAGTTCAATATTAAAAATAGATGTAATGTAGATCCTAACATTTAAAAAGTGTTATTTTAATTAAATAATACATAGATTATCATGGCTGATATTAAAGACATAAGATAGGATTGTTGAATGTTATGATTATTAGGTATCCACCACATTTTGGCAATCAGTTCTAAGAAATATAGATAAGGATGCTAGTTGAAATAGCGTTCCAATAGTTTCCTTCATTGAATAGGTCCTCATATCAACAGTCATCAAGCACTATAGCAGCCATTCTGTGCAATTCATTGGTCAACCCAACAAGTTATTTGTATAAAAAATACTAATATATTGTCTGTCAGATTTCACTATTCTTAGCATAGCAAAATTGTCTTTGCACTACAGCTTGGTAAATCTACGAGTAGGTATGTATGTTATAATTAGATGTAATGATGAAATACAGACCATAATTTAAACGTAGCATTGATCGACTCCTGAATCTTAAATAAGATTTACAATATTCTCGGTGATCGCAGTTCAATCTAGAGTTGTTCCACGTTGTAAACATAAGTGAAAGCTCATCTACAAAATTAGTCCCGATTCAACAAGTTCACGAAGAGGCTAATATCCGTAATTTAGCAACCCATTTAGGTAAGAATTTAGAGGGCTCATCGCCCTCTGCACAAGGACTTTTAGTGCTCTCAAGGGATGTAAAACTGGGGGTAAAGCGATCTCGCCTGGAGCAACCGCAAGACACCTGGAATCACGAAGGGGAGTACGAGCCAACAGAAAAGGAACATGTGTTTACAATTTATGTACTCCACCTTGGGGGCCCTATTGTTGGATAGTTGGAAGATTTGTAGCCGAATACAGTTGATTGGTCCCCTCAGGGTTACAACTGTCAACTTCACCCCTGCAATAAAAGCAAAGTTTGTTGCTATTGCATCCCCTCCTGCCCTTTTTTTCTTCCCGTATCTGATGCTTCGTCCCTAAACAAGAGTCACTGACACGTGTTGTCTTTATTGAGGCTTTTGGAAGATAAGGGGTTCACGATTGAGCAATAAACGTTGAGATAATATACATTGTTGTAGTTGGGGTGAGGGGATTACTTATTTACCTACTCCTCATCAAATGGTGGACACGAAAGGGGAGGTCTATGTTTGAAAGGTAAATCCAAATCGAAATAAAATCAATTCAATCCTAATTGTTTCAGGTGCAGGTCTTACACATAAATCATACTATATAGTAAATATACATGTACTTGTCACATGTCAGATCGTAAGCTGCGAACAATCGGGACATAAATTTACGACTTTTTGGTATTAAATCAGAAGGAATATTTCCGCCAGTAGCAATAGTAAAATTATTATTTACGTACCTTTTGGAGGAATCCGTCGTAACTAGCAAGTCGAGTACAGTTTTGACGGCCTGATGATGATGTCTTTGCATTGAAAGCGCTCGCCCCTGGTACTCGACTCGCTAGTGACGACAGATTCCTTCATAAGGTATGTAAATGATAATTTTACGGCTTTTTCTTTTGAGCATCAATATGGTGAATTTAATAGTCACAACAATGCATTTTATTCTATGCAGTAATTCATAAAGGTTTGGTTTGTTGCCATATCCTTATTCAGGTTGGGTTGATTGAGGGAGAGAATATTTCAGGCTTCCCTTTGTAAGTAATTGTTTATTAGTGCATTGCTGAGCGCTTGAATGAAATGAAATGAATTACTGCATCGAGGGAAGCAGGGATGAGGGGTACCTCAACCCCGTACCACACCATTTTCAAGACTCAGCTAGTCTACATAGGTCATAAACAGGATGAGGAAGGAGGTCTACCTTATATATATACTTAGCAAGACATCAATCCACTAAGCTATGCTCTGATGAGGCCATTCATGGCGAAAACTCTCATTAATGTACTAATAAACAACTACTTACAAAGAGAAGCCTGAATATTCTCTCCCTCAATCAACCCAATCTGAATATCCAATGATTAGGTACCTAGTGGAGATGGGATGCACCCTGTTCTCTTTGCTACATCTCAAACACTGAGAAAGACCAGCGATATCAACCTCCAACTTGAGCCACAACAGAATGAAATCTGAGCATTTTTCTCAAGAGAAGCAACCCCCTCTTGCCTATTTTCCCCCCACAATTGTTGATATATCGAAGTGAAACTTGTACAGCGTTTATGTGGTGCCTGATTCCAAGTTTTATGCAAATAAAACTCAGAAAAAATATTCAAAAATGTTATGGAATACCCCTGGGGATCGGGATTGAATACTTAGAAAACAACTTTTCCATTTTTTCCCTAGTGACACCTCATTTCAAAGATTTTTTTGGGCTGAACAAGATGGTGAAGAATTGCTATATCTCATTCCGTTGTCGGATTAGAACTGATAACCATGAAGAAGCTTTGGTTCAAGTAAGAGCATGATATCGCTAGCCGTTCTCAGTGTTTCAGATGAAACGATAAAAACAGGGTGAATCTCATCTCCACTAGGTGATTTATACCCGTAGTACTAAAACTTTGTGTAAAAGTTTGCAACGTTTCGTATGAACAATCAATGTTATCCCCAAACCTAGCAAGAACTCCCCCCTTTTCAAAACCTCCCTGCGGAACGAAACTTTATAAATCAGTTTCAGAAAATACTTCGAATGCACTCAAAAGGATTGTTGGAGAGAATGCGTTCTGTAAAATCCTCTTCAGATCCTCGGGAAAGAAAGAAATTAGGGTTAGGGAGGGCGCCTTTACGTCCAACTCATTTATTTTTCATTAACTTCCTTCAAGGAAAAGCAGCTAGCAGGGGGCAACACGTGTGGAATCTTCCAGGAACGTCATTCCTCTTCCCACTCTTTTTCCAGGGGAAGAGAAAAAGCTGAAATTAAGTCCCTTCGAGGGGGTTTGAAAGAGGTAAACCAACAGAAAAAAACCAATCCTATTAGTAATGCGACCCTCAGAAGAAAAGGAAAAAACCTTTGTCAGGTTGGTCAACATTCTTGCAATCTTTTCATGATGACAATGATGATAAATTTTGGTAGAATAAAATGGAATGAAGTAGATAAACAAAATGTCAATTTATGAAATCAAACAATTTTAATAGAATAGTGGAATTTGGTGTCTTAAAATTTCTCATTGTTGATCTAAGAATAATATTTTGCGTCCTTGAAACTTCCCGACTCCAAATTTCTGGATCGAAACTCCAATTTGTTCAGACCAAAAAGATGATAGAAAGAAACTGAATCGACGTCATACATGGACAGCGCTGCTACTCCCGCTCCTCCCAGGCAGACGCGGGGATTAGGATGTTCTCTTATGGACGCCAATCAGCTTTTGGCTACTTCAAATAATGCAATACCCTGTATAATGCACCTTTTCAGAAAGCTCAACGAATTTTCTTCTAGCTGATGAAATAAAATCTAGTACAAGAATTACTAGATAAATAGATAGATATATAACGTGCATATATTTAAGAACAAAAAAACAACAAATTTTAAATCACACTTACGCCTTGGCACGATGGCCGTTAGGCGGAGGACGGCCGTTGCCTTACATAATACACATATTAGAATTGTACTTCTAAGCTCAATCAGATCCTAGTTGTTTTAAGAAAATCAAAACTAAATCAGAGGAAACAATTCAACAATTGAATTACACTCGTAGCCAACATCTTACAATCCCATCCATACTAAATACATATTGACACAGTTACAACAGCTAGCAATCCTAGCTCTAACGGGTGACACAGTACAGACACGTTTTGTTAGAAAGGAAACGGCAGGCGGCTCAGAAACATAAACCTACATGTTTATGCCTTTAAGGAGAGCGAATGGTTCAATGTAATGCGATCCGAGTTGTTTCATTCGATTCTTCGGGATGAAATCAATAAATGACAACCAAAAAAACCACTCTTTTTCCCAAAGTGTGAAAGATCTCGATTTACAAAAATATATATTTCAGCCCTTTAATTCCACCATTCATTGATGATACAAATTGATGCCGAGCTTTTAGGACCAACTAAACCCCATTTGTGATTAGTGACCCAAGTGTTCTAAACTCTGGTCCATTAGGTGGGTTGTTTCTGAAAAAAAGCACTTGACGACGGCGGACGGACGGATCCCCCCCCCCATTCTACACACCTCGAAACTGAAACAACAAATTTTGAGGGGACTTACACATTTTTTCATGGTCGATTACAAAGATTCATCATTGAAAATAATGAACCAAAATATAGCACATACAAGGAACCCTGAAGTGAGTAATGTAACACAAAGAAATGTCAGACCATCAAAGCGTACTAAAGGGAAAACAAGAGGTGTACAATAAAGATCAATATTGTTGAGACACTCGCAAACTTCACAGTGTTTCGTTTCAGGAATGAATGAATAATTTTAAATCAGCAAATTTAGATGTATGTGTAAAAGAAAGGTTAATTCGACAGGTAATGCAATGAAGGGTGATAACTGCACTGCTCGCGTTCTGAAATGTATTTTTTTTGCCTTCAGACTACAAATTTAGGGGTGGTTGCATGATTGCAACCGGTTGCAGTCAACATTCGAAGAAATCTCCTAAAGTATCTTTAATAACCGCAACAACGAAAATTTTGATTCAGGGGAAATATCATTAATGCTGTTAATCACAGAAGGCGTGTTCCATCGTAGAGGGCTAGAGGGGAGTTAACCCAACGTCAGAAGTTATCGATGAAAAGCAGCAGTTAGATAACGGGATTAATTTGTGATCGTCGTGGTGGAATGAGGAATTATAGAAACAACAGAGACCTGATTTGAGACACCCGTGATACATCAGAAGAGACAACAAAAGATTTGGATGAAAACATTTTCAATCCTCACCAATGATAGTCTGTCTAGGACTATAGCTGTTTAGCCATTCCAGCAGAGATGCCAACACTCGTAGATCATTGAGATTCTCAATGATGTCCGTATAGAAGTTATCAAAAGCTTTTGCAAACTCCGCCATAATCACATTCATCGGACAACATTTACGACATTTTGAGAATTGAAGTACAACTAATCCGTCCTTGAAAGTGCTCATAACGTTTTCAAAGTACGAGTATTTGCTCACTTAATAAGAGCATGAAGAAAAAAAAAGTATTTTCTGAACCATGGTTAATTCCCAATTTGATAACGAATTTATTGAATCATTACTTTTATTCACAAGTACTGTAACTCTTGTTCTCTTATCTCAAATGTCATTCCATTTAGCCTATGTGATTACCGTTCTCGATAATTCTTGACAATAGGTAATAATTTGTGTTATTGCTCCTGTCCGTTCACCTTAACTCTTGATTATTTGTCAGTTTATTCTAGTCGCGTACAGGCAGGTGGGTTGATTTCAACTGTCAACATTACAAGAGGTAAGGTGACGGAATTTTACTTATTCCTGTTCAACCATGAAGCTTTGCGGTTCAGTTCTTGTTGCCATTTGCCTAGGAACGTCGTCCGCTGGTTTCATCGACGACCTGCACCCTGGATCTCTCTTGAAGAAAACCATGGATAATGTGGATTTTAATAAGTATTCAGAGTTGGCCAAATCAGCTGTATCTGACGTCGCAAATAAGGCTTCTGAGACCGTAATACATGTTGCAGATAAGGCTTCAGAAACTGCGATGGACATGGCAAATAAGGCTTCTGAAGCAACCAAACACGTGGCTGATAATATAATAAAAGCTATTGAACCACCTAAGGCGGTTAAAGATGCTATAACCAGCGTTGTTATCAATTGGATCAGAGATCTCGTAAAAGTCAGCAACAAAAGCGTAATTGATCTTCCGGATATGCACGCCGCGAGAATGGTAGTTGAACTTAACGCTACACATGGTTTTTTGAGGGATCTCTCAACCATATCTCTAGCTGGTGACACCAACTTCACCCGGAATGGAACATCTTTCGAAATCGGCATCCCCGTGAAATTTGATGTACTTGAAACTGGCTACAATGAAGTCCAAGCTTCCATCTTCTGGCTACAAAGAGGTCCGCGTAAGCTCGAAGTCCATATTCCAAAAAACATATTTGTAATTCATCTTGTAATCACACCTGGTATTCATTGCGTTGTGAGCTTCAAAAAAATCGACGTCGCAGTTCTTGAAGGGATGAGTATTACAATTAAAGGATTTTCGGGGTTTGTAAGAAAATATCTTATTGAAATAATTGGAAATATTATTTTGGGAAAAATGAAGGATATAGTAAAGAAAAACGTTGAAATCGCCATCCACAAAATTCTTGCGCAATTACTAGTGAAGGAACACGAACCCATATGCAGCTCATTTTCAGCTAGTCGATTTTTTCTTGGAAAATTAGTAGAAGAATATGATGAAACCAAAAAAATTATGAAAGAAGAAGATGAAGAGGAAAATACTAAAAAAACTCAGATGAAAAGGAATAAAAAATCCCTGAGGAAAAGGAGTAAGAAAGGGGAAAATGAATAAGAAAAACAGGATTATAACATTTTTATCTAACATTTAAATAATTACAAATTTAATTGCATTGCACATTTCAATTTGCGATTATTTTCCTGAATGAACCAGCTTGAAGGGACGCCAAATGGTATATATGCAGTTTTTCCAACTTTTCTCGGTCAATATTGGACAAATTTTGATTATTCTAGCAGCAATCTACTGGTTTTGAAATTTTCCAAAGAATCGAGCCTTTGAAATTTTCAAATTCTAAAATTTTCAAATTTAGATACCATGTAACAATTTTACTTTCAAATCTCGAGGTCCCTTTTCAATTCAGGTTTCTCAAATAGGTCAAACGCTGCAAGAGTAATTGAAATCAGTCAATTACTGGCGAGAAAAGTTGAGTTAACCGTTTCGACGTATTTTGAATTTGTAGGTAGCTTTGAGCTGTTTTCTGGATCGGACTAAGTTCACCTGTCTACCGCTAGGTATTACTACATTCGAGTCACTCACCTTTCCCGCTCTTTCGGTTGGAAAGGCGCCATTCGGTCTGCTTTCGGAGACCTTACGGCCGCCCCCCCCTCCCCCTTAATACTCAACTAAAATAACATGACTGCACCAAATATATTTTACGTGGTATTAATTTCATTGTGAGTTTCAAAAAAATCGACATCACAGTTCTTGAAGGGATAAGAATTAAAATTGAAGGATTGACAGGGTTTGTAAGAAAATATCTTATTGGAATATTTAGAAATATTATTTTGGAAAAAATGAAGGAAATAGTAAAAAAAAGAAAAAAAACTATGAAATTGCCATTCAAAAATTTCTTGCGCAAATACTAATGAAGAAACACGAACTCATATGCAGCTCATTTTCTGCTAGTCAATTTATTATGAAAGAGATGTAGAAGAAAATGATAAAACCAAAAAACAGGAAATGAGAAGATGAAGAGAAAACTGTCAAGAATAAAAAATTCAGAGGAATACGAATAAAAATCCCAGAGGAAAATGAATAAAAATGGAAAAGAAATAACAAGAAAAACAGGATTATAACAATTTTGTCTAACATTTAGAAAATTACAAACCTAATTGTATTTTACATTTCAATTTACGATTATTTTCCTAAATGAGCCAGTTTGAGGGGGCGCCAGATGTTATATATGCGGTTTTTTGAACTTTTCTCGGTCAATATTAGACCGATTTTGATTATTCTAGCAGCAATCTACTGGTTTTGAAATTCTCCATAGAATCGAGCCTTTGAAATTTTCAAATTCTAAAATTTAGGTTGGAGATTGAGTGGTTTTTTCACAGTTCAAACGTGCATGTCTCAAAAACTACAGCTGATACTGGAAATTAACCAGTTTCAGAATTGAATTCAGCACCATTGAAAACCCCCAGAACCAGTGTTCTTTCTTTTGCGACGAGGGAATTCAATTTGGTTTAGTTAGATTGCGTAACGAGCTCACTCAAATTTGTAGGGTAATTGGGAGTAATTAATTTTAGCATTCCGTGGTAATTCCAACATAATCCAATAGTCAGTAGATACTCCACATGTGCGAATGTAAAAACATTGTAACAAGCCTAATTTTCACAGCTTTTATACATTACTAGCCGCTCGGGCTCGCTACGCTCGCCTCCACGTCCAGCCGGGGGGCAAGCCCCCCGGACCCCCCATTAAATTGCTCGCTTCGCTCGCAAAGTGTGGTATGTAGGGAATGTTGCTCGCTTCGCTCGCAAAGTGTGGCATGTAGGGAATGTTGCTCGCTTCGCTCGCAAAGTGTGGTATGTAGGAAATGTTGCTCGCTTCGCTCGCAATTGAAACATGTAGGGGATGTAGATGTAGATGTAGATCTCTAAGGGTAGGTTTAACTTCTGTAGGGGATGCTGCTCGCTTCGCTCGCTTGAGGAAGTTATACTGCCCACCCAACTTGGCAGACGTTTTTTTCTGTTGGAAATTCTTACAAACAAATTAAATCTTATAAAACTACGTGGAACCACAAAAAAGTTTATTTGGGGATGTTGCTCGCTTTGCTCGCAAGGTATACCTGTGTAGGAAAAAACCGGTATTTATTACGTTGAAATGAGTCATCGACTCCCTTCAAGACTTAACTGCGTAGGCTAAGTGCGTCGAACCATTGTGAAACGGGCGCCCGGGTCGATTAATTTCTGATGTTAAACGCTTCTCCTTGCTTCCGCTCGCAATTTGACCGACTGCCCGTCACTTTTTTCGATATCCGATTTCGGATTCAGATTCGGCGGACCCAAAGCTGCATTTCGCCCACGAAAACCGTTCCGAAAAACGTACCTTTATGGGGTATATTTTAATCGAAAAAACCAAGTTTTTTGGCGGACTTTTCGAGAAAACGGGTCCGTACTCTCGCATTTTTTTGACGCATTTCCCGATACTTTTTTCGCGATCCGATTGCGCCGTCGTCTTCCTCGTAGGAAAACCTACGAAACCCGTATTATTCCGGAATTGTCAACGGCTGTTTAGAGGGGTAGGGGAAGCGGGGAAGTGGAAAAAGCGCACATTAATTCTTACTTCGACCCCCCTCCCGCCGTACGGCCCATGGTTCGGGTGGGATTAAACAATTTTAAATTCGCTCGCTCCCACTTTTGGAAAATCCCAAGAAGATCCCACCACTCGTAGATCCGGCCGACTCAGCCGTTTGGCCGTGCATAGACACGACAGATAAACAGACAGACAGACGGAGTTTCATTCTTATAAATAACTAGCCGCTCCGGCTCGCTACGCTCGCAAAGTGTGGTATGTAGGGAATGTTGCTTGCTTCGCTCGCAATTGAAACATGTAGGGGATGTTGTTTGCTTCGCACGCAAACGGTAGATTTCTAAGGGTAGGTTTAACTTCTGTAGGGGATGCTGCTCGCTTCGCTCGCTTGAGGAAGTTATACTGCCCACCCAACTTGGCAGACGTTTTTTTCTGTTGGAAATTCTTACAAAAAAATTAAATCTTATAAAACTACGTGGAACCACGAAAAGTTTATTAGGGAATGTTGCTCCTCGCAATTTGACCGACTGCCCGTCACTTTTTTCGATATCCGATTTCGGATTCAGATTCGGCGGACCCAAAGCTGTATTTCGCCCGCGAAAACCGTTCCAAAAAACGTACCTTTATGGGGTATATTTTAATCGGAAAAAACCAAGTTTTTCGGCGGACTTTTCGAGAAAACGGGTCCATACTCTCGCATTTTTTTGACGCATTTCCCGATACTTTTTTCGCGATCCGATCGCGCCGTCGTCTTCCTCGTAGGAAAACCTACGAAACCCGTATTTTTCCGGAATTGTCAACGGCCGTTTAGAGGGGTAGAGGAAGCGGGGAAGTGGAAAAAGCGCACATTAATTCTTACTTCGACCCCCCTCCCGCCCTACGGCCCATGGTTCGGCTGGGATTAGAAAATTTTAAATTCGCTCGCTCCCCCTTTCGGAAAATCCCAAGAAGATCCCCCCACTCGTAGATCCGGCCCACTCAGCCGTTTGGCCGTGCATAGACACGACAGACAGACAAACAGACAAACGGAGTTTCATTCTTATAAATAGTACTAGCCGCTCCGGCTCGCTACGCTCGCCTCCACGTCCAGCCGGGGGGCAAGCCCCCCGGACCCCCCATTAAATTGCTCGCTTCGCTCGCAAAATGTGGCATATAGGGAATTTTGCTCGCTTCGCTCGCAAAGTGTGGCATGTAGGGCATGTTGCTCGCTTTGCTCGCAAACGGTAGATCCCTAAGGGTAGGTTTAACGTGTGTAGGGGATGTTGCTCGCTTCGCTCGCAAACGGTAGATCTCTAAGGGTAGGTTTAACTTCTGTAGGGGATGCTGCTCGCTTCGCTCGCTTGAGGGAGTTATACTGCCCACCCAACTTGGCAGACGTTTTTTCTGTTGGAAATTCTTACAAACAAATTAAATCTTATAAAACTACGTGGAACCACAAAAAGATTATTCGGGGATGTTGCTCGCTTCGCTCGCAAGGTATACCTGTATATAGGTAGGAAAAAAACCCGTATTTATTCTTTTGAAATAGGCCTGCAGGTAACATTGTGAAATACCTGACAAACCCCTTGACGTCTTCGTAGAGCCTTCTCGCGAACACGGCAAAATTAATTTCTGATGTTAAACGCTTCTTCTCGCTTCCGCTCGCGATTTGACCGACTGCCCGTCACTTTTTTTCGATATCCGATTTCGGATTCAGATTCGGCGGGATCAAACCTTTATTTCGCCCGCGAAAACCGTTCCGAAAAACGTACTTTTATGGGGTATATTTTAATCGGAAAAAACCAAGTTTTTCGGCGGACTTTTCGAGAAAACGGGTCCGTACTCTCGCATTTTTTTTACGCATTTCCCGATACTTTTTTCGCGATCCGATCGCGCCGTCGTCTTCCTCGTTCAAAAACCTACGAAACCCGTATTTTTCCGGAATTGTCAACGGCCGTTTAGAGGGGTAGGGGAAGCGGGGAAGTCCAAAAAGCGCACATTAATTCTTACTTCGACCCCCCTCCCGCCCTACGGCCCATTTTAAATTCGCTCGCTCCCACTTTTGGAAAATCTCAAGAAGATCCCCCCACTCGTACACTCCCCCCACTCAGCCGTTTGGCCGTGCATAGACACGACAGACAGACAGACAGACGGAGTTTCATTCTTATTAATAACTAGCCGCTCCGGCTCGCTACGCTCGCCTCCACGTCCAGCCGGGGGGCAAGCCCCCCGGACCCCCCCTTAAATTGCTCGCTTCGCTCGCAAAATGTGGCATGTACGGAATTTTGCTCGCTTCGCTCGCAAAGTGTGGCATGTAGGGAATGTTGCTCGCTTTGCTCGCAAATGGTAGATCCCTAAGGGTAGGTTTAACGTGTGTAGGGGATGTTGCTCGCTTCGCTCGCAAACGGTAGATCTCTAAGGGTAGGTTTAACTTCTGTAGGGGATGCTGCTCGCTTCGCTCGCTTGAGGAAGTTATACTGTTCACCCAACTTGGCAGACGTTTTTTTCAGTTGGGAATCCTTAAAAACAAATTAAATCTTATAAAACTACGTGGAACCACGAAAAGTTTAGTGTGGTATGTAGGGAATGTTGCTCGCTTCGCTCGCAAAGTGTGGCTGTATACATGCGATGTATTACAATTGAAACATGTAGGGGATGTTGCTCGCTTCGCTCGCAAATGGTAGATCCCTAAGGGTAGGTTTTACTTCTGTAGGGGATGCTGCTCGCTTCGTTCGCTTGAAGAAGTTATACTGCCCACCCAACTTGGCAGACGTTTTTTTCTGTTGGAAATTCTTACATTCAAATTAATTCTTATAAAACTACGTGGAACCACGAAAAGTTTATTAGGGAATGTTGTACTGCCCACCCAACTTGGCAGACGTTTTTTTCAGTTGGGAATTCTTACAAACAAATTAAATCTTATAAAACTACCTGGAACCACGAAAAGTTTATTCGGGGATGTTGCTTCGCTCGCAAGGTATACCTGTATATGTGTAGGACAAAGTCCGTATTTATTATTTGAAATGGCTCTCGCTTCGCTCGCCTATGTATACCTGCTCGCCTCGCAACATTGTGACATCGAACCCTTCACGTCAATTCTTGAGCCTTCTCTCGTCCACGGCACAATTTTAATCGCTTTGCTCGCTTCCGCTCGCAATTTGACCGACTGCCCGTCACTTTTTTCGATATCCGATTTCGGATTCAGATTCGGCGGACCCAAAGCTGCATTTCGCCTGCGAAAACCGTTCCGAAAAACGTACTTTTATGGGGTATATTTTAATTTAAAAAAAACAAGTTTTTCGTCGGAATCTTCGAGAAAACGGGTCCGTACTCTCGCATTTTTTTGACGCATTTCCCGATACTTTTTTCGCGATCCGATTGCGCCGTCGTCTTTTTCGTTCAAAAACCTACAAAACCGGTATTTTTTCAGAATTTTCAACGCCCGTTTAGAGGGGTAGGGGAAGCGGGGAAGTCCAAAAAGCGCACATTAATTCTTACTTCGACCCCCCTCCCGCCCTACGGCCCATGGTTCGGGTGGGATTAGAAAATTTTAAATTCGCTCGCTCCCCCTTTCGGAAAATCCCAAGAAGATCCCCCCACTCGTAGACTCCCCCCACTCAGCCGTTTGGCCGTGCATAGACACGACAGACAGACAAACAGACAGACAAACAGACAGACGGAGTTTCATTCTTATAAATAATAGAGATAGAGATAGAGATAGACTAGCCGCTCCGGCTCGCTACGCTCGCCTCCACGTCGTCCAGGGACGTGTAGGGAATATTGCTCGCTTCGCTCGCAAAGTCTGGCGTGTAGGAAATGTTGCTCGCTTCGCTCGCAAGGTGTGGCTGTGCAGATGCGATGTATTACAATTGAAACATGTAGGGGATGTTGCTCGCTTCGCTCGCAAACGGTAGGTCTCTAAGGGTAGGTTTAACTTCTGTTGGGGATGCTGCTCACTTCGCTCGATTGAGGAAGTTATACTGCCCACCCAACATGTAGGGAATGATGTTTGCTTCGCTCGCAAACGGTAGATCCCTAAGGGTAGGTTTAACTTCTGTAGGGGATGGTGCTCGCTTCGCTCGCTTGAGGAAGTTATACTGCCCACCCAACTTGGCAGTTTTTTTCTGTTGGAAATTCTTACAAACAAATTAAATCTTATAAAACTACGTGGAACCACGAAAAGTTTATTAGGGGATGTTGCTCGCTTCGCTCGCAAGGTATTGCTGCATAGGTGTTGGGAAATACCCGTATGAAATTCCGTTGAAATGAGTCAAGTGCGTAGTGAGTCCCCTGTGAGTCATCGCGTCCCATTCAGGTAAGCAACGTTGTGTAATGGCGGCCCGTGGTTCGACCGACTTAAGGTCACTTTTTTCGATATCCGATTTCGGATTCAGATTCGGCGAACCCAAAGCTGTATTTCGCCCGCGAAAACCATTCCGAAAAACGTACCTTTATGGGGTGATTTTAATCGGAAAAAACCAAGTTTTTCGGCGGACTTTTCGAGAAAACGGGTCCGTACTCTGGCATTTTTTTTACTCATTTCCCGATACTTTTTTCGCGATCCGATCGCGCCGTCGTCTTCCTCGTAGGAAAACCTACGAAACCCGTATTATTCCGGAATTGTCAACGGCCGTTTAGAGGGGTTAGGGAAGCGGGGAAGTCCAAAAAGCGCACATTAACCGGAACTTCGACCCCCCTCCCGCCCTACGGCCCATGGTTCGGCTGGGATTAGACAATTTTAAATTCGCTCGTTCCACCTTTCGGAAAATCTCAAGAAGATCCCACCACTCGTACACTCCCCCCACTCAGCCGTTTGGCCGTGCATAGACACGACAGACAAACAGACAGACAGACAAACGGAGTTTCATTCTTATAAATAACTAGCCGCTCCGGCTCGCTACGCTCGCCTCCACGTCCAGCCGGGGGGCAAGCCCCCCGGACCCCCCATTAAATTGCTCGCTTCGCTCGCAAAATGTGGCATGTAGGGAATTTTGCTCGTTTCGCTCGCAAAGTGTGGCATGTAGGGCATGTTGCTCGCTTTGCTCGCAAACGGTAGATCCCTAAGGGTAGGTTTAACGTGTGTAGGGGATGTTGCTCGCTTCGCTTGCAAACGGTAGATCTATAAGGGTAGGTTTAACTTCTGTAGGGGATGCTGCTTGCTTCGCTCGCTTGAGGAAGTTATACTGCCCACCCAACTTGGCAGACGTTTTTTTCAGTTGGGAATTCTTACAAACAAATTAAATCTCATAAAACTACGTGGAACCACGAAAAGTTTATTCGGGGATGTTGCTCGCTTCGCTCGCAAGGTATACCTGTATATGTGTAGGACAAAGTCCGTATTTATTCTGTTGAAATGGCTCTCGCTTTGCTCGCAAACGGTAGATCCCTTCAACTCACAAGGTACCTATGTGTACCTGCTCGCCTAGCAAGGTATTGCGTAGAAGTGCAAATGGGATTCCCCTTGTGAGGGTCCCTTCTGGTAAGCAACGTTGTGAAACGGGCGGCCCGGGGCGATTAAAAATGTCATATTACACGTTTCCCCTCGCTTCCGCTCGCAGTTTGACCAACTTCCGTTCACTTTTTTCGAAATCCGATTTCGGATTCAGATTCGGCGGACCCAAAGCTGTATTTCGCCCGCGAAAACCGTTCCGAAAAACATACCTTTATGGGGTATATTTTAATCTGAAAAAACGTAGTTTTTCGTCGGACTTTTCCAGAAAACACGGTCCGTACTCTCGCATTTTTTTGACGCATTTCCCGATACTTTTTTCGTGATCCGATCGCGCCGTCGTCTTCCTCGTAGGAAAACCTACGACCCGGTATTTTTCCGGAATTTTCAACGGCCGTTTAGAGGGGTAGGGGAAGCGGGGAAGTCCAAAAAGCGCACATTAATTCTTACTTCGACCCCCCTCCCGCCCTACGGCCCATGGTTCGGGTGGGATTAGAAAATGTGAAATTCGCTCGCTCCCCCTATCGGAAAATCCCAAGAAGATCCCACCACTCGTACACTCCCCCCACTCAGCCGTTTGGCCGTGCATAGACACGACAACACAGACAAACAGACAAACCGAGTTTCATTCTTATAAATAACTAGCCGCTCCGGCTCGCTACGCTCGCCTCCACGTCCAGCCGGGGGGCAAGCCCCCCGGACCCCCCATTCAATTGCTCGCTTCGCTCGCAAAGTGTGACGTGAAGGGAATATTGCTCGCTTCGCTCGCAAAGTCTGGCGTGTAGGAAATGTTGCTCGCTTCGCTCGCAAGGTGTGGCTGTGCAGATGCGATGTATTACAATTGAAACATGTAGGGGATGTTGCTCGCTTCGCTCGCAAACGATAGATCCCTAAGGGTAGGTTTAACTTCTGTAAGGGATGCTGCTCGCTTCGCTCGCTTGAGGAAGTTGTACTGCCCACCCAATTTGGCAGACGTTTTTTTCTGTTGGAAATTCTTACAAACAAATTAAATCTTATGAAACTACGTGGAACCACAAAAAAGTTTATTTGGGGATGTTGCTCGCTTCGCTCGCAAGGTATACCTGTGTAGGAAAATACCGGTATTTATTACGTTGAAATGAGTCATCGACTCTCTTCAAGACTTAACTGCGTAGGCTAAGTGCGTAGAACCATTGTGAAACGGGCGCCCAGGTCGATTAATTTCTCATATTAAGGCTGTGCGAACGCGAGTTGGGAACCTGACTTGAGCCGACGGAGCGCGCTGATTGTCGCCGTCGGTGCTAGCTTGGTTTAGTTTACCGCGCAGTCAAGAGGGAGCGCTAGGGTAGGTGATTGTGGAAAGGGCGGGAAACAACCAACCTTTGCGCAGGAGGTCAACGCTCTCTCCGCCCCACCCTCTCCTATCCGCCGAAACATAGTTTTTTTTACACCCTTCGCCTCCCCGTTGCTAAATTTTTCAAACTCCCGTTTACCTACCTCGTGCGTGTTGTCTAAAACAAGTGGTAGTCGTTTTATGTTTCTCTATGATTTATCAAAGTTTATAATAAATACATAAATTTCTGTTCTAGAACCAAAAATTTCAACCATGTACAGGCACGTAGCCAGGATTTTGCCTTGGGGAGGGTCCAGATCCCCCCCCCCCCCCTCACCCACTGGCTCTCTTCCCATTTCAATAAATTTTAAAATACGAATTTTAAGTCAAAGGAGAAGAAATGTGTTACAAACATGATGAAATACTATCTTTAATAAGGCAAAAATATTTAATAGGACTTAGGTGCATAATAAGGATTTTAGGTGACAGTTAAAACAATTTTTTACAATCATGATAAATCTTGATCTTTATACAACAATAAAAGTTCAATTTTTAGGTATCTAGTTGATCATAAAATGTTTATAGTAAGATTTTTCTGTTTGCTTTTAAAGACATCAAATCCAGCACGTTATCAGCCGCGAACGACAGTGGATAATGAATTGACATCATGGTCAAATGAGAAAGGCGTTCGTTACCCATCTTATTTCTAAGGTATTTTTCTAATCTTAATTTCTAAGGTACTGCAGGATCCCATAATGTAAAAGTTAAGAAGACATCTAGGAACATTCTCCCCGTAGGATATTGTGAGGAGTGTGGGGCGGAATACAGAACCCCGTGACGCACATAGGATAGATAAATTTCCCATAGACTGCAAGATCCCATAAAGTAAATTTATGAATTTTCTAATCCCGGAACGGATGGTAATGTGTTGTGTGAATTTCCGCTCCGCAAGAAAATCGATTTTCGAAGCGTTAGATCGCGTTTTTTTTTTTTTTTTTTTCTACCGAAAACCGATGGAAAACGGTTTTCCAGACAGGTTCACACTACCAGTCATACTTCTTCAAATTCCTACTTCGAAGTTGAGTGCCAAATTCTCTCTCATTCACTCATTCCAAAAATGTTAACTTAATTATTGTTTTGTTGTGATATCGTTGGAGCAACGTAATTATGTAGCTCAGTAACATGGATGATACCTTGGTGAATAGTCAAAGAGACAATGCAACCCAATGTCCCCATTGTTCTAGAGGCTTTACAAGAAGAGAACTCACTCTACATATATACGCTCCAGACATACAAATATTGCGAACCTGAATACCAACCGTTTTACTCAAAGTATAATATCAATACCAAATGCTGATCCTATTCAGAACTATTTCATAAGAGGCTTCGGGGACGGGATGTTAAATTCTCCAGGAGGCTGGACCACATTAAGATGGGACATGCTGTAGGAGAGAGCCATGCGTCTGCAAGGAAAGCAGTACGAGTTACCTCAGGGAGCGGTCGGCGTGTCACTCCTTGCTGATGAAGTGAAAGGGCTAGCCGAGGGAATACGAGATTCGGAGAGAATTTTCTTCCTCTGAAGCACTGCCCTCCAGAGAGAGAAAGGAATCTCTTCAGGGGAAGATGTCAGAAGGCTTCTGAACACCAAAATAAAAATTTGGAGTGCTGTAAGGTATGAAGAGTTGCTACACGGCAAGGCTTACACGAGTCGTTCAGGTATAGTGCTAGAGGCGTTGATCTGCCTTTGAGGTCGTATACATGACCCATGTCCGTGTACCAAAATATCTAACTTCTTATCTCAGGAATCTTACCTCTACATATTGGACCTATTAGCAGAACCTATGAGTATTATAAAAATAATATCTGAAGAATTGCACATCAGACGAATATTCTCTGTTGGTAGTTCGTGCTAGTGAAATAATAGATACTACCCTAACCATGAATAATTTTTTAATTCATCAAAAAATTTCGGGGGGGGTCCGGACCCCATGGACCCCCCCTCTGGCTACGTGCCTGACCATGTATCATGTTTTCTCCTCGATTCCAAGCGGTTGCAATCATGTTCACAATATCAATAATGAGAATGATCACCTGTGTGTAAACACTTATTTATATAACCATGCTCATAACTCAGTTTGTTGGACACGCACTTCTCAGTAGTTAACATAATATTGTTGGATAAATCGAGAGCTTTCGAACGAATGGTCAACGAATTTTGTGGGATGAAAAACGACGAAGTACCATTTCCCTAGCAACGACTCGGTTGTAGGCGGAAATCACTGTAATTTTTTTCGTGCGCGGAAAAAAATTGACTCGCAAAATTTGCTAGGACCCCAGGGCTAAAACATGATACATGTTAATACTGTCTGTTCCATCTAAAACTATGAAAGTTTGCCTTACTATGAAAAGAACTGCCAATCTTAGGAGAACTCGTTAGTCTCAAAATTCTAAGAATGATATCTACATTCAATGATGAATTTTAAAATAGTGTGGGCGCATTTCCCATTTATTAGTAAGCAAATGAATGGATAAGTTTAATAGTATACGTTGATAGGAGTAGTATATATATATTCATCCTGGCTCACTGACTTCAATCTCTGTTAAAACTGATTTTGTGCTAAATTCTGTTAAAAATGATTTTCTGTTAAATCCTGTTAAAAATGCTTTTCTGTTAGACCCTTGATAAAATTTTTCATCACAAAACATCAGAACACATTTTTTATCACAAAACATCAGAACCAGTGACTTTTTCGGTTTAGTGACTTGAATCTCTGTTAAAACTTTTTTTATCACAAAACATCAGAACCAGTGACTTTTTCATTTGGGGGGGTATGTTAAAAGGATCTCTCCAATAAAAATAAAAATGTCTCATCCATTTTTACAATTTTCACTTAAGCATATCGAATTCATTGAATGTTTCGCGTATATCGATAGAGATAGAGATATGAAAGTATACAGGTTTATTGAGCAACTAGTATACGGAGAAATCTCAGCTGATAAAATTGCAAATTTTAAAACACAGTTGAAAAATGTAGGGGTTGAAAATTTTGTAAATACCGTTAAGAAAACAATACCAGTATCTCCGAAAAAAGACGTGAAATATAAAAGGAAAAATATCAAAGAAAATATGTTGGAGAATTACGTTATTCGTAATAATCGAGATAAGAAATTTCTACAAGAGTTGAACGTAAAGATTTTTTTAAAGATGATCCCAGATAAAAATATAATTGTGGACGATGGTAATATTATCGATATAATATTACCTTGATTTCGTATTCACCTTTTGCAACTCCGTCAGTTCGTAGTATTCTGAGGGGTAAGTTAAAAGGATCTCTACTATAAATAAAATGGAATACTTTAAAGCGTTAAGAGAACTCGAAGATGGAAATTGTCTTTCCAAGAGCGAGTGGCAGGCAGTATCTAAATCTGGAGAACTGACTGATTATTTCGTGAGGAAGTATCATAAGTTTTTGGATTTACCAACTGTGAAACGTAACTTTCTCAATGGAAAAAATAAACTAACTGAAAACATTCTAAATTTTACTCCTTTCAAAAATATTAACGTTTGCAAAAATTGTGGTGTTAGAGTACTAAATGGTAATATTTGTTTTGAATGCATCGAAGAGGATAATCAAAATATGCTAAAGAGTGTGCACAGTATATTTACATTTGTAAGAGAATCTATAGTAAGAGGAGAGATGGAAAAGGAGATGGAAGAGGAGATGGAAAAATATTAGGTTTTTATAAGAATCCCTTATAAAAATTATAATTTAGTATTTACTTTAATCCTACCTATAATTCCATTTTCTTTCTCGTTTTGTGTTTTCATAAGCTCCTTCAGATGATCTACGAAATTTTCTTTTCCTATTCCAATTTTATGATGTCCCCAAGCAAGAGTATCCATACCATTTTCCAGAATATGCCTTTTATCATCGTAGGCACTGAGCGCTTTCTTGTTCTGTTTAATGGTATAAATATCGTGCTTGTTTGTTCTGAACATCATTTGCGTTTTGTAGATCGGTTTCTTGGTCAACAGACATTCTTTGAAATCATTGAATTTAATGTCCTGTTCAATAACGTTTTTCTTGATCCCTTTCGCTTTCTTTGTTTCTTTTTGATTCTCGAACGTTTTGTGTGCGTAAAGTTTCGATCTTAGTCCGACAAATTCCTCCATTACTTTTCCGCTCATTTCATCTTTGAATTTTCCAAGTACTTTCTTGTTCACTTGAGGTATACCGTAGACATTTTCTTTCGGATAATCGGATGTATCAAACTGATCAATCATGTTGTTTTTAATATTCGAGTAAAAGTCTTCAGTCTTTATATCCATGATCAGACTGTCCGTGTCACAGTACATCAATTTGACATTTTCTCCGTATTGTTTCTTTATCGTGTTGTAATAAAAATCGTACATTAGAGTTTTTGAAATGTCCAAAATACTCATTCCAATGTAGATTGGTTTATTGAAAAGAATTTTGGTCTTTTTCATGTGAACTGCTGCTAAATTTTCAGTGAATATCGTTCTACGATCAAAAGTAGGTTTTGCTATCAATAATTCCAGTTTCTTTCCGTTTGAGCATAATTTGATATCGATTCTTTGCCTGATATTTTCCATCGTTTTTCCGAATACACTGTTGTTCATCAATTTGAAAAATTCCTTTTCAAAATCATTTTTCGCTTTCGTTCTCAGTTCCGTGTTGAAGTCAATGTACACTTTCAACCAATCCGATTGATCAAACTCCAGAACTTTGTGTATTTTCTTTAGTTTCATCCCCATGCTCAGACACTGTTTCAAATTCCTGTAGTGCAAAACGTATCTATCTTTGTTGTACAAAGTTGTCATCAGTTTAGGTAATTTTGTATTTCCAATCCTGTTTTCCGGTGCAAGTGGTAGATCCGAGTGTAAATCGTGTAGTTCTTTAGGATATTCCAAGTCAACTTCCAGAAAATAACCTTTGGGAGACTCATCACTTATATTTTCAACATCTAAATTATCCATATCTAAATTGTACAAGTTCTCTATCCATTTAAAACCACCATATGGTAAGTATTTGGACATTGCCCATCCATAAAGGTTGTTAGCGTCTACGTACGCTATGTAACTCGAAGGTTTAGATGGGTCATATTGTTTACCCATGTACTTATTGTTTGCTTTCGCGTACCTGTTACTACATTGAGATATTCCACCGCGAATTCCTTTTTCTATCATTAAAATTTTATTATAATCGGTCAACAGTTCCAATTTAACTTTTGTCATTTTCAACATACAATCCCATGAGAATCCAGGTGTTGTGTAGTACCATGCAGGATCTAGTTTGTACGTTTTCAGGGAAATATCTCTGAAATTTTCCATCACATCTGCAAGCAGTAAGATGTCACTTTTGTTGTAAAGCGCGGTGAATTCCCACATGTTTTTAATACCGAATTTTTCCCAAACTTCTTGTGCATTTTTATATTCGTTTTCTTTTACATTTTGTTTATTTAGATGGCTGTAAAATTTCTCTATAGGTGGCAAACAGGTTTCATCGTACCTTTCCGAACTATCCATGTACTCATATGGGTAAGCTAGTTTCCTTGTCATCAACTCCAAGTTCTCTGTTCCAAAATGTTTTACCAGTTCCTTAAATTGATCTTTCGTTAAATTTCCCACTAGTTTTTCCAAAGAGCTTGCTAGAAATTTGTACGAATCCACGAACCTTATTTCAATTTTATTCATTACTTTGTTTCCTTTCTCATTCAATTTTCCAGAGTCGTACCTAAGAATCTTTGAAAACGAAATGTACTTTTCCTCAGTATTTGGAATCAATCGTATTTCCCCTTCATCCTCTCCGAGTTGTTTTATAAATAAGTGGGCATCGTACCCAGCCAGGTTGTGGAAAAATACAGGTACGAATCTCGGACATTGATACTCCAAATTACACAGAGAATGGGCGGTACCTCTAAATTCTCCTGACAAATGGTCATGATCTTTTACTTTTATACAATTATCAGGTATATTTGACTTAAAAACTTCTAATTCTTCAATATATATATCTGCTTGATTGTCATTCTTTTTATCAATAAAGTGTTGAATTGTTTTTCTCATTACATCAAGTTTCTTTTCTAACATTGGAGGCAATTCGTTAAAACCTCTCTCACAAATGTGACAAGATTTAGCATTTTTGAATTCCTGTTCCTGTTCGTTTGTCAATGGTTTCATGGGTACAATTTTATCGTAATATTCCTTAGCAATGTGTAAAACTTCCTCTTTCAGTTTCTGATAAAATACTTTTGGAGAATCCGGACCAGAATATTCGACTGGAGGTTTATAATATCCGTTGGAATACTTTATGTAATATGAAAAACTGCTAGCTTCGTGTTTTTGAATTTTATTAGTGAACGCCTTAGTTTCATCAGTTTGACAAGTATGGAGTTTGCTTAGAAAACTTTCAAAGTCCGAGTAGATAACGAATGGTACTTTCATGGAGCGTTTATAATTTTCAAATTGTAAAACATTATCGTAAGGTTCTGGTAGTTCTACTTTAACAGCTTTATGAGCTCCACAATATTCTTTATGTTCGTTTAATTTGAACTGAGTTCCAAAGCTATTCAAGCACATTTTACACAAGTACCTTCGTTTGTGATCTTTTGTTAGCTGACTATGACCAACAAGTTTCCATAAGTCCTTGATCCAACAATAATGTTCAGTTTCCTCGTTTTTCAAGTAAAACAAGTCAATGTGCCTTTCCTTTTCCTCTTTCGTTATTTCCAAGGGTATTATAATATTTTTTTCATCTAGACAGTAAACATTTATGGAAATCCCAGTTCTTTTCTCAAACAATTTTATACTCGTAAGTTTCATAGGAAAACTGATATCTTTCAACGCTTCATCAAACTCATGTTCCCATGTTATGTAATTTCCTATTCTATCAGAATTTTTATCAGCTGGATGAAGTGCAGACAGAACAGACCAAAGGAAACATTTATTATCATCATTTTTCACATTTATGATTGCTTTCCTATATTGTAGAAAATCAGGGAGTGGGATGTAAGACGATCCTCTCAAAGGAGTGTACTTGTTAACGTTCAGTTCCAAATGCTTGATTTTGTGAAGTTGCCATTGAGATCCTTTTATTTCGAATGTTTCCATTTCATTTAAAATTTTCTGTTTCATTTCATCATAACAGTTTGCAACTTCTGCTGACTGCAATATTATTACGTTTTTAGTTTTGAAATTTAGTTCCTGATACTCCATATTATTTTCGTTAGTTCCTTTTCTAAATTCCGCAATTAAAACTACATTAACTTTTAGTTCCATTTTTCTAAGTTCCATGTTGATTAAACCTGTTACGATTTTTTTAATACTGTCAAGAAATTTGGAAGCATCTTTAAATCCTTTCATATTATTAATATCGTAAGTCACTAATCTAGATTTAAATGCAGTTTCCTTTTTTACAAACACAGGTTTCACTTTCCTAGGTTCTTTGTTTTTTTCAAATATTTTTGCACTAAAATTAAATACTTTGTGTAATTTCCTCGGATTTACAAATACAGGTTTCGCTTTCCTAGGTTTTCTGATAGTCATTGTCCGGTCCGGGTCGTTTTTTCCATGGCGCTTAGACTTTAGGTGTCTAGCCCAATTTTTATAAGTAGTGCTAACATCGCACTTTTCACAATGTCTTCTCGCATCATACATTTTATTATAGGGTATATAATTTTTTTTCGAATCATACATTTTTATTATAGAATATATTCTTTTAACTCACCCCTCATTTTTTTGAATTCTTAAAGGTGGCGTTGAATCGACGCCACCTTTTTCTTTTGTCTATTATAGTAGAGATTCTTTTTAACTAACCCCTCATTTTTTTAGCCAGTGACTTTTCTAGTAATTACTTAGCAAACTTCAGCAAATAATTTAAAATCCAATTATTAAAGGTGGCGTCTAGTAGACGCCACCTTTAAAGGCGAATACAAGTCAATTTGATTTTTAACAGTAAATACATCGGACCCGTCTGCCAGACGGGTCCGATGAAAGGTGAATCAGTGACTATATTATCACATAACATTTTATTTATATAAAAGAAATCTTTTATATAAATCATTCTAGAATTCTGTTTTTTGTAGTTCTTGAGCATAGAAAGATCCTTCAATCTCTTCGTCGTTTAAATCTTTTATTTTGTAAGTAATCGGATTTGTTGGTAGAATTCCAGAAACCACAAAAATTTCTCTAGTCCATTTAGCATCATATTTATTCCCAAATGTTTTCTTAAATCTTGTTATTCGAACTCGATCTCCAAGAGAAAACTTTACTTTTTGTGAGGCTTTTTGGTTCCTAAACAATCTAACTAACACTTCATCTTCGTTATTTTTATTAACTTGTACAGGTATCATCCCAATCGATCTATGGAAATCTTTAAAATTGTATTCATGAATCAAATCCTCTAGAATATCGATCCATTTCTTATTATTTCGTACTTCAAAATGGATTTTCATTTTTTCGTTTAAAGTTCTATTAAATCTTTCTATGATTGCCGATTTTTCTTCATTCTGTGTATGATACATTTTTATTTGGTGACTTTTCAGAAATTCTTTAAACATTTTATTTTCAAACTCTAAACCTTTGTCAGTGTGCAGTAAATTAGGAGCTTTATGATTTTGTGATTTGGCCTTTTCTATGATTTTCTCAAAAGCTTTTGTTACGCTTTTTCCATCCTTTTTCTTCAAGGGTAAGGTCCATGCAAATTTTGAAAATGTATCGATAACATTAAGCATATAACCGTATCCATCATTCTCTTTTTCATAATTTTTCATGATTATCAAATCAGCAGCCCACAAATCATCAATACCTTTAGTAAATATTGTCCTTTTTTGAAATTTATTTCTTATTGACTTATGTAATTCTTTAGCGAGAGATAATTTTTCATCAACATTCAGATCTTCTACTACAGTTGGTTCTTCAGAATTTTCTCTCTCGGGGGAAGTGATAAACTTACTCTTATTAGTTTTACATTTTGTACATTTTGCAGCCACTCTCCATCTCCCGTTTACCGTTTGTATTTTTTCTGCATCAATATTATTGGTTCTCTTCTTACACTTGTGACAGTAAATAGGATCAGTTAAATCATTATCCATTTTTATTATAGGAAAACAGGTTTTTTATGAGATATTTCTCATAAAAAAGAAACTCCTCACTCACTCTTCAATCAAATGCAAATAAACTGTAACATTTTCAAATTGCAGCTCATCTCCATTTTCATTTCTACATGATAGTTTAATTTCTTTAATTTCTCTAATTCCTTTTCGTAGAGAACTGTAGAGAATTTTCTTATTCGTTTCCATATAAGTAGTATTTGGGAGAATCGTTTTCTCTATCAAAGATACATGGAGTAATTCATGTTCACTATGGAGATGTGAATGTTCATCATGATTAGCGAAGCTATAATCGGTAATATTGCAATGCCATTCAATTAATGAAATAGGTTTGATTAATTTTGGATTGTCTTCTGAATAATATTCCTTATTAGCATCAAAATAATCCCCAGGTGTTTTACACTGTTTAAAATCGAACAGTTCGCAGAAATTTCCATACCTTATAAACCCGAGAACAACAGGAGATTTAAGATAAAATCTATTACAATTTGGACCGTAGTCTACTTTAAAAACCAAACTTTCAGGTTTTGTTTTTTTTAATGTGTCAATTTGTGATTTATAAAGTGTTTTATTCTCCTCAAATTTCTTCATGAGTTCAGTTATATAATTTTTTATTTTTAAATATAATTCTCTTTTAAACGTCTCAACAGTAAATGTGCCATCTAACACATACTCGTTATGATACCATCCATCTATAATAAACATTTTTAATGATATCAATACATTTTTTACTTGAAATGAAAGAGAAGGTGAAGTAAATAATAACTTTACTATTCCGAGTTTATAATTTTTATTGGGATTTAGAACAATTTGTGGATCAAAAGTTATTTTTAGATCTTGGTGTTTATCAGAAATCTTTATTAGAGTCATGCTTTTATTATAGGTAAAAAGTTTTTCGTATAATAAATATGAGTAAATACGAATACGAGATTGATCCAATTTCGCATGATAAAAAAGAGGCTAGAAAAGGAATTTTACCATTACCTTTAAGATCATTAATAGTAGGAACTTCTGGTTGTGGGAAAACAACACTTCTCTATAATCTCATCACAAAGCCATGGGGAATCCCCTTTAATCATCTATATATTTTTTCAAAATCTCTGGATCAGAATGCATATGAGATTTTGAGAAGCAATTATGAAAAAATTTCTGCAAAAGATGGTGTGGAAATAGCGCAGTTTTTCAGTAATTGTGACGAACTTATAACCCTGGACGCATGTGAAGAAAAAAGTCTTATTATTTTTGATGATTGTGTAAACATTCAACATCAGAGAGAAATCAAAGATTATTTTGTGAGAGGACGTCATAAGAAAATTTCGTGCGTTTACTTGACACAATCATGGTCAAAAGTTGATAAACAACTCATTAGAAACAATATTAATTTTTTATGTGTATTTAGACAAGGACCAAGATACATGCGAGATATTTATGATGAATATGTGGGAACTGATTTCACTTATGAACGATTCAAAGAATTATGCTATTCTTGTTGGGATGAGGGCTTTGGTTTTCTAACGATTGATCTAACAAAGAAACGCAGTAACGGACGTTACCGAAAGAAATTTGGCGAAATATTTTAGATTTTAAGTTTTGTTTTTATAGAGAATCCCTATAAAAACGCATTGGGAAACGCTTCAAAAATCGCATTGGAAAACGCTTTAAAACGCAAAAATAACGTTCCTAAAGCGTTTAAGCGTTTGAGCGTTTTAACGTTTGAGCGTTTTAACGTTTAAGCGTTTGAGCGTTTTAACGTTTGAGCGTTTAAGTGTTTTAACGTTTGACCGATTTTTAAAAAAATTTTTTTCCTATAATAAAAACATGACAAAAATTACTTTAGAACAAGCGCTTAGACAGAAATACAAAGAAGCTCAACATGAAATTATGAAGGAAAAAGAAGCCAAACTTAGAGAAATCAAAAAGATTGATAAACCTTCCGAAAAAGATGAACAAATATTTTTCACAAAACCAAACCGTAAACCCATGAGCGTAGCTGAAGCTGATAAATCGATTAAACTTAGAAAATATTTACAAAAATTAGCAAAACAAGAAAGGATTAACCAAGCATCTGATAAGGAGACAAAAGAAAAGGCTTATGAACCTATAACTTCACGATTAGATAAGGTAGAAAAAGCAGTGAAACAAACTGATGAAGATCTTGGTAGAAAATTAGAACTCATTCCTGCAATAAAAACATTTAACCCCTTAGCTATCAGTTCACCTAAAAAAGTTTCTTTTCAAGATGTTGATGGCGAGGTTCAAGGTATTGATAATGATACTGAAGATACATTAAATCAAAGCTTTTCAAGTGACAATGCAGATAGGGATGATGAAATGGAATTAATATTACAAAAAAGTGTTAAATTACCAAGCTCTTCTGTAGGCCCTTTAGGTATTGGGTCAATTGCAGAATTATATATTCTTCATCCTGATAGGCAATTTGGAATATATCCTTTAAAAAATCATATATTTATTGGAAATAAACAGATACGGGTAAATGGCAATGATATTGAAATAGAAAAAATGAAATATTCCGGTACTGAAGGCTTATGGAAGCTCTTAACAAAACCCATAGCTTCTGATATTCCATCCAAAGATGAATACACTAATGAAGACTTTAAAGCTTATGCAAAAATCCTCATTCAAACAAATAGCATGTTTCAAAATAATAATCCCGAATCTAAACAACCAAAATCAAGTGTTAGTAAAAAATGGAAAGAAATCATAAAACCAATCTGGGAGTATAGTAAAAAGAAAAAGATTGGTACTGGGTTGATTAAATATACTGAAAATCCTGTAGAATTTAAATATATAGATAATTTGAATCAACTTCAACAAAGACTATACTATTTGTATGCGCAAGAGCAGGCAGGAAATAATAATTTTCACAATGAAAAATTGGGAATTATAAATTTCATTAAAGATCAACTGGAGAAAGATATTGATAATCCCAAGGGAACTGAATACTTGATTAAAATTATTAATAATTTACCCAAAAATATGATAAAAAACGGTTCTGGTATTTTCAATACTTTGTTGAACAAACTAGACGGTTTCGTACCTGAAATGCATCTCCCAGGTGGTTATCAATATTGTGGACCATTTACTAAATTGGATAAGAGATTAAATAGAGGTGATGAAGGTATAAATAGCCTTGATAAAGCTTGTAAACAACACGACATTTTTTATAGGGATCATGAAAAAACAAGTGATAGGCATCTTGCTGATAAACAACTAGAAACAGAAGCTTATAAAATTATGAAAAGTTCAACAAATATCGGTGAAAAATTGGCTGCTGCTACTGTAACAGGTGGTATGAAAATTAAACGGGTCTTTGGGATGGGCGTATACTAATTAGTTATTATGATTGTTTTTATAGAATTTCGATTCTATAAAAAAACTTTTTTTCCTATAATAAAATGATTACACATCAAATAAATTTGTCAGAAATACAAATGAAAAAAATAAGATCTGCTTATAAAAAACGTGTTCCAGTAAAAGTACGACTGACTTTTGCAGATATTAGTGGAAAAGGAAATCATAGAATCCTGTTAAATGAAACTCAGAAAAAAAAGATAGATAAATGTATCAAAAACAAAAAAGGGTTGGAATTGGAAATGAATTATGATCAGTTGCAAATAAATCATTCAGGGGGATTTTTACCCTTACTTTTTGCAGGAATTGGCGCTCTTGGGGCATTATTGGGTGGTGGAGCTGCAGTAGCTTCTAGCGTTATTGATTCTAAGCATAAATCTGCTGAAGAAGCAGAAATCAAACGCCATAACTTGGAAATGGAGAGATTAGCACAAAATGCAAAAAGTTTAAGTATCGGCTCTGGAATGAAAAAGAAAAAAGCTATTTCAAAACCTAAAAAGAAACCTACCAAATCAAAAAACTAAATAGCTTCCAACCTCTTACCAATTTTGATATTGAAAGATTATCGAAAGAAATGAAAATTAAAAATTTCAAAGGAGTTTTCATGAAGGATGATTTACCAGAGAAAGTGAACCACACGGAATGTGGAATTATAAATCTAGAAAATTCTGATGAGGCTGGAAGCCACTGGACTGCATTTTATAAAAATAACAATTTAAAATATTATTTTGATTCGTATGGTAATGCACCACCACCAAGAGAACTTGTTCAATATTTAGGTTCAGAAAATTTATTTTATAATGAGGAACAAATCCAAAACCAATATGATCCTCCTATCTGTGGACATTTATGTTTATTAATTTTGAAAAAGCTATCAGAAGGACACGATTTTGAAAATAGCATGAGAACATTGAAGAAAAATCTTAATTTCTTTTATTAAATTTTATAGTCTTGATATTTTTATAGAATTTCGATTCTATAAAAAAACTTTTTTCCTATAATAAAATGATGTACAAATAATGAAACACCTTCAGCCCCTGAAGAATTTAATCCAATAACTCATCCTAGATTATATCCAAAAATAATTTTTCCCGAGTTTAAAGAGAACAATTATAGAATCAATCGAATTATCAATCAATTTAAATTTTTAGAAGATGAAGAGAAAATGAGAAATGGTTTGAGTAAAAAATATGGAAAACTATCCAGTACTCTTTACGGTACTGAATTTTTATTTGCCCTCTCAGAACTCGGACTGACTGGTGCTTCTATAACATTACCAATAATAATTCCATTCAGTGTTCCAATTTCTGTAGGCTTGACAACCTTATCAGTAATATTAAGGACTTCAAGCGGATTTTTCAATAAAAAAATTACTAAACACTCTGAAATTGCGCTTTTGGCAAAAGCTAAATTAAATTCGATTGAAGAAAAGTTCATAAAAGCAATTAAAGACGGTAAAATATCTGATGAAGAGTTCAATGATATTGAACAAGAAATAAAAAATTATATAAATATGAAAAGTAATATTCTAAATCAATGTAATAAAAATAAGAAAGAAATTAAAAGTGCGGACCCTATCAAACTATCACTTTTGAAACATGGGGAAGTTTTCAGAACTGGATTTTAACTTTAAAGGTAGTGTCTCGTAGACACCACCTTTACTAATTAGATTTTAAGTCAGTTTTTATAGGGATTCCCCTCCCCTTTAATTATTCCACTATCTCGATATTTTTATAGAATTTCGATTCTATAAAAACTTTTTTTCCTATAATAAATAAGTATGAATGAAATTAAAGCAATTTACTCGAAATACGATTCTGAAATCACAAGTATTGAGTATCAAAACTATAGTCCTGAATTTAATTTGGGGGAATTTAACTCTGAGAACAAAAGAACCGTTTTCAAGTTGCTTCTAAATGATGAGTTTATTAGCAGCAATATTAAATATTACATTGCTGGAAAATACATTCCTAAAGATACAACAAAAGCATATGGAACAAATGATAGTGTAATGATGATAAACAATTTTGTAGCACATCTTTTTTCCAAAATTGAAATAAGAAAACACAATACGCTTATTGATGAAATTGATCATCCAGGTATTGCTAGTACAGTGATGGGTATAGCTTCTTTCCCAGGCCCAGCAAACTATAATGGTAAAGTAATGAATTCAGGTTTTAATACGAAAGCTATAGGAGGTGGAAATTTCAGTGCAAGTGGTAAATTGGGTGATTTAGGCCTTGGGTTCTTCAGTGATTTAACAGTTCCAATTTACAAGGGAGGTTTTGAAATCACATTCATTAGAAATTCTGATGATAATGTGCTCTTCCGTTACAAGAAACCTTCCGATCCAGCTTCTGTTGAAGCTGTGGAGGGAAAAGTGGAAATTAAAACTTTCTACCTGCGAGTCCCGATAATTGAATATACAGGTGAATCCAAAAATAAATTAATTGCTGAACTTAGTACCGCTCCTTATTTGTTTCACTTTAAAAAATTGCAATGTATTGAAAAGCGTGTCACTAAAAATTACTTCACTTATAATATTACCGATATTTATAGAAATTTACAGAATCCGATCTGGGGGTTTGTTGTATTCCAAACTGCCAGAAAAAATGATCAAAAGAAAGATAATTCCAAATTTGATAATTTGAGTGTAAAAAATATTAGTTTTGAAGTAGCAGGGAAAATTTTTCCTCGAGAACCTTTGAATTTAAATTGGAGTTCAGGGGATTATAACTTAGCTTACGACATGTTTACAGATTTCAAGAGAATAGTATGTCAAGATTCCTCATCCCTTCCATATTATGAGCCTCAGTTCTTCAAAGAGAGCTATCCAATATTCAGTGTGAATATGACTAGACAACCACAGTCCATATCTGGACAAAAAAGTAATATAATTTTACGAGCGGATTTTGAAAATGATGCACCAGAAAACACTTTTGCTTACGTAATTTTGGTTTCAGAAGTTACTCTGAACTACATTCCGTTGAAGAATATAATTCGAGAGGAATTTTAAACTTGTTTAGGGTAGGGTGAATGAATATATTTTTATTGAGAATATTCTCAATAAAAACTACTCCGAATAACGAGACACTAAAAACTAAATAATTAGAACTGCAAGCACAATCTACCGACTGTTCGGTGAATCTGCATTATCATAAACTGGTTACATCACCGATATGAGTCAAGGAAGAGGCGATACGCAGTTCTCATTCAGTTATCCTTCAGAAGTGACGCTGTGTGTACAATGTCTCAACCTAAAGATTACATGAGGTTTGCATTTGGTGATGAAGAGGATTTTTTTTTTGGAACTTCAGAGTCATAAAAAGTATCACAGTGAGTGTATAGACTTTATCAAGAAAGTGGAAAATTGTGAAAGTTTGGAAGCAGCAAGAACATTGATAACAGTTGGAAACATTCAAGTGCCAGTGGTAAAGCGTATTAATTATAAAGAATTATTAAAACTTCCAAGAACATTTAAGACTATTCCTCCTGAAAAAACGCATAGTTTTTTACTTAATCATCTCGTACCAGATCGAAATACTGAAGACTTACGACCTCCTGATAAGACGAACATTGGTGAAGTTGAAGATTATTTACTTAAACTTCATGTTGTCATAAAAAAGCAAAAGACGAAGCTTTTTTATTTGTATTCAGCATACGGCTACTTTCTCAATGAATATTTCGAGAACTTCAAGAAAAATACTTCTGCAACCACCTGGAAAGAACACTTGCAAGCAAAATTTAATATTTCTGAAGGATATGCAAGAAAACTCAGGGCAGTTGGCAAAATGGTTTATAAAAACCCAAAGCTGAAGAAACTCTCCATTTACTTCTCATCATTTTATAAAATTATTTTACGAGTGGAAACCATGTTAAAGATTCCTGAGTATAAAACATTTTGGGAGATGGAATGAAATGCATCTGAACCAGAAGGTCGTGTTCTCCCACCCAATCCGCTCTTTGAAGAGCGCCTTATCTGTTTATCTGAATGTAAAAGCGGACGATGTGACGTAATTCTCTGACGTGATAAGAGCGCCTCGGACTCCAGAACTCCAGTTTGAATCACAGATAAAATGTGCCTGATTAAAAATATGAGTTCCCCCACCTAAAGCGCTCTTCAAGGAGCGCCTTATCTACAGAAGCGCTCCTCAAAGATCGCATTCGTTTCTAGCTATTCTTTTTTATGAAACTAAGCTGATCTACTCGATGTAAATAAACTATTTATTTTCATTTATTTTTCTTTCTTTTAACTTACCCCTCATTGTCAATGAATTCTTAAAGGTGGGTCCGAAAAAAAAAAAATATTTTCTATAATAAATAAAGAGATATGGGTTTAGACGACGAAGCATTAGATTTATGTAAAGAACATGGAGGTTTCTGGAAGTTTGTAAAGACACCTGAATTTCAATTTTATGAAAAAAACCTTGACGCACTAGAGAATATTTTACATGAATTGGAGGAGTATAGACTTAGTAAATTGATGCTTACAGAAGGTTTATTTGGTGTCGATGGTAAACCACCACTCCGTACAAAGGAGGAAGTAAAGGCATTCCTTAATAAAAAAAATATTAAGGTTCCTAAAAATGCCACTGAACATCAACTTAGAAAAGTGGCTTATATTGTGTATAAGGTTATACTGAAGAAACAGTTTGAGGATAATTTTCACGCTTGCTAAAGTTCAGAATGCTTGGGGTATGAAGGAGATTTTATTTTTAATGAACATAGCTCATTAAAAATTTTTTATGCTACTGATTTTTTTTTTTTCAGGATAGAAAAAATGGAAGTAGTATGCATATATTCATCCTGGCTCACTGACTTAAATTTATGATCTTTTTTATTTTTAACTTGTTTTTCTGATCTTTTTTATTTTCACTTAAAATCTCTGATGTTTTCATTTAGTAACTTTTTTTTTTTTTTTTTTTTTTTTTTTTTTTAAATATTTTTTTAGGATAGAAAAAATGGTTTTTTTATGAATTTGTGGTGATTGGAGGGAAAGAGTTATTTATATAAAGATTTTCTTTATATAAACGATATGAAAAGAAATTATAATATTTACTCAAAGTCAATCAGAAAAGCCTTTGTCTTTTTATCAATTCCTTTATAAATAAGTTGTTTGGGGTGATTTTTCGGGTCGTTTCTAACATGTTCAAGAAGTCGACCAGAAATTGTCTTGGGTAAAAATAAATTTAATTCACCATTTTCAGTATTAATAGTAACAACAACAGTTTCACCATATTCCGTATTTTGTATACAATTTGATAAGAGATCGTAAGCCCCCTTATCCAAATCTTTAAACGACGAGTAGTTAGTTTTTTTGGCTGCTTTTTTATAAATTTCGATCGATGCCATTTTTATTATAAAAGTTATTCTTTTAACATACCCCCCAAAAAGTCACTGGTTCTGATGTTTTGTGATAAAAAATGTGTTCTGATGTTTTGTGATGAAAATTTTTATCAAGGGTCTAACAGAAAAGCATTTTTAACAGGATTTAACAGAAAATCATTTTTAACAGAATTTAGCACAAAATCAGTTTTAACAGAGATTGAAGTCAGTGAGCCAGGATGAATATATATATACTACTGATAGGAACACAAATATTGACAAAATTACAAAATGTATAATGTAACAAATATTTATCGACATTAAACATTAAAAATTACTGCATTATTTCCAAATACAACATACGGGTTTGTTACTGCTGTTCATGAATAATAGCTTATAACAAGGTCCTACTTGATAATAGGAAAGCTCAAAACACATTGGTAAGTAAGTATTACTGGGACGTCCCTATGAATGGATTGGATATAATTTATATAATTTTAGTGAGAATTAAAATGAGAGGAAAAAATATAAATGTTATGATTTTTCTGACCCCCCCCCCCCCCCCCCCCCCCAACAACAATAAAATTGCATGACTGGACTAAAATCTGAATCGAACAAATAATTGAAACTGTGGTAAGTAATCGATATTACTTCCTCCGTTCACCGCCTTCCATCATGAAGTTGTAACTTCTGATATACCTACCTATTTTCCTAAACTATACCAAATTCTTAATTTAAAAACAAAAAAATCACGAAACTCAGAGGAGAATAATTAAAACATTACGGCTTTTTAATATTACCCCCTTCATTCACCCCCTTCCATGGTGAAATTTGAAACTCCTGACACATATATATCCGTGTATATATTTGTACGGATCCGTGTATATATGCATACACCGGGTGTTTCTGAAGTTATGGTCTATCCCCCCTTTTGAAGTAATGTCCCCCTTTTTTATTGCAGATTCAAATTCTACGTGAAATATCATGAAGAAATGACCCATCACTCGTTTTTTTCGAGTGCGCGTTTGTGGGCGCAATTCCGCTCCAAAAGTGCGCAATTCCGCTCTAAAAGTGAAAAATTGTGAGACACTGAGTTTTTAAAGATATTCAACTTCCACGTGTAATACATGATTTTGATTTTGGGGTATTTTTTTTGCTGAACCTCGTCATGATTTTTATTTATTGATATTTGCTACACCAGCTTGGGAAAACGCCGAAAGATTGACCATAATTGCACTTATCTTACTCATTTCCACACAGCAAAAAGCGTACCCACTAAAATGAAGTTTTTTTTGGTGTTTTTCCAAGTTGGTATTGCAAATATCAATAAATGAACATCATTACTAAGTTCAGCACGACAAAACACCCCAAAATCATGTATTACACATGTGGCTATTGAATATCTTCAAAAACTCAGTATTTCACATTTATTGCACTTTTAGAGCGGAATTTTGCCCGCTTACGGGCACTTAGAAAATCGAGTGGTGGGTCATTTCTTCATAAAATTTTATATTTTTGAGATCCTTACAAAAAACATTAAGATTGAAAAAAATCACTGTTTATCGACCCATTATTAACGAATTGAATATCTTCATGTGGCAATTGAATATCTTCAAAACTCGGTATTTCACAATTTCTGCACTTTTACAGCGGAAGTGCACCCGTTTACGCACACCTAAAAATCGAGTGATGGGTAATTTCTTAATGAATTTTTCACGTGAAGTCCGAATCTGCAATAAAAAGGGGGGTTCTCGTTTGAAAAATTGAAGTTAGTGTCAATTGCGCGCAAAAGTGGTCGGCGCAAAAGTATTTGTCCTGAATTTCTCACACAAAAAATAAAGAATGGCATTGCGCCTATTTTTACGCAATTAAATAAGGAAGATGGACCATAACTTCTGAACCAGCCGGTATTTGTTCCAAAACTAGACCGAATTTATAGTTGAACAACAAATGAATCATGAAAATCTGACGAGAATAGTAGGAGGCAGCGACAAAATTTATCGAATAAAACCAAGGTTTTTCGGCTTTACCCCCTCCATTCCCCATTTCCATCATGAAATTCAAAATTACCGGGGTTTGTGGCACAACTAGACCAAAATTGGGATCGAACAACGATAAAACTCAAAAATCGTTGAGAATCGTGACCTAGACAGCAACAAAACTTGTCTCACATACAAACACAATTTTTTTTCACCTGTGTTTTTGATATCACATGCATTTTTGAAAAAACGACATGCAATAACGGTAAACTTTGTAGCAAACCTTCGCTTATAATTTATTAACAACAGTTGCTATACGTTGGATTACTTCACTCCAAGTTATTTGTTACAAATGTTATTATTATTAAGAGTACCTACGTTAGTTTATGGATTTAATAGCTTCAATGATTTACCCATTAAAACACGATTTTTTTCCCCTCCAAGGCTGAGGGGGCCACACAATTTTACTCCTATGGTTTTTCATTTCCACGTATTCGGTCTTAGAATGGTCTGAAACGGATTTGTATGTGGTTATTTGTATTTTTTATTGAATTATTTATTTTTGCTTCCTCACTACCTAAGGCTTTGTGTTCGTGATTGAAGTCGAAAAAATTGTTGAGCCCCAAAATCAAAATTTCCACTCGCTTTTTGCGTTTCAGAGCTTGCTGATCAATTTTGGTTCCATGTCTGTCTGTCTGTAGTAAATCCTCGTCACTCCCAAAACTATACCAAGTTTCAGTCCGATCCCGATGAAATTTTCAGGGATTGTGCGGGTTAGCTCCGAGGCGACCCCAATAATTTTCAATGCCGTCGAATCAATCATAGCCGGTGCGCATGCGCAAACGTGAATTTCTCTTTACCTCCGTTTCTTATCATCTGATGGTTCGATCAAGTTTAAACTCGGTATGTAATTGGGTAGGTATATATTATGTTCTAGATAAGTGCCTTATAAATTATATTGCATTATGTAGAGTAATAACCATTGCGCATGCGCAAAACTAATATAGATTGACACAGGCATAACTCCGTTTCTAATGGAACGATTTTGATAAAATTTTCAGTGATTGTGAGGATAGCTTCTAGTTTCATTGCCGTCATTCGAATACTAGTCTGTGCCCATGCGCAAACGTTAATTTACTATAACGTCGATTTCGTATCATCTATTGGTTCGATTTCTTTCAAGCTCGGGGAGTAGATGGTTATACGTTCCAGAAACATTTCCTATGAATTATATCGTGGTTTGTGGAGAAATAACTATAGCGCACAGACAAAACTCCGAGACTGATGTACCAATGATTTTAATGAAATTTCCAAGGATTGTGCGGTTTAGCCCCTAGACTTTCACCTATAAATTTCACCGCTATGGGATTAATAGTAATCTGTACGCATGCGCAAATATTAATTTCTTATAACGCCGACCTATAAGAACTCTCGAGGCGTACCTACTTTTTTAACTCTTTCTTTTAACTTCGATTCTCTTCTTGAGCTCTTGCTTTCTTTCTTGAGACAAAATTTCAGATCGATTTTTAACCCACTTCCCGATATCCAATCGATCTGAAATTTTGCACACGAGTTCATGCTGGCAAATGGTAAATTAGAAAGACTACTAAATTTGAATGTTCAACAATGAATACATGTCTTATCTTATATCCCACTAAATACACTATATACTATTGAACGTCTGCATGAAATGACAACAATGGGTCAATAAAATATTAAATGATTTTCCTTGTCAATTTAATTTAAGTTATTATCAATGTGATTTTGAAACAATGTGATTTTGTTTCAATTTATGTATGGAGTATATCCTACACTTGAGTTACAAATTACCATTCAAAAATTAGAAGACAACTGAAGCTACTCGTTCAATTATGAATGAAACCAAAAAATATGTCCAGGACCAATTCAAAGAGAAACTCGGTCTGCAGGTTGATGTAGTGAGGCAAGGGAGAGGGAATTCCAACTGCGGAAACACCTCTAGGCGCTTCTTCGGAAATCCTACTGTAACGTCAGAAATAACGAAGGTGGACTTGGATTTGATAAAAAAATTTGCCATCATCCTTGAAGTAATATGCAGCAATGTTACTATTGATGCGGATAAATTCGATGACTATGCTAGCGAAACGGCTAATTTAGCCATCTCGTTGTATCCATGGTACTATTTACCGGCTTCTGTCCATAAAATTTTGTTACATGGTAAACAAATAATAGAAAGCTGTGCAATACCAATCGGAGCACTATCTGAGGAAGCACAAGAATGTCAGCATAAAGTTTACAAGCGAATCAGGGCCAACCACAGTAGGAAATTATCGCGAGTGAACACAAACGAAGATGTAAGTATTACAAATGTTGCTGATTTCATCGGATCTCTTCATCACTAAAATGAGACCTTTCCCTAAGAAGAAAACAGTACCTTTCAGTGAAAAAGCCACAAATCTATTGAAAGTGTAAGAATTATTATTATTATTATTTCCTATATAAAAGAAAAGGAAAGTTTATTGGTTTGTAAAATTAATACCTACTGACAAAAGGTCATCCTATTTTATAAGAAATTTATAGTTTATATAATAAGAAATTTATAGTTTATTTTCGTGGGGCACTTAAGAAGATGCCCCACCATTTGCGAAGATGCCATGTTTATTTTTAATTGTACATTCGGAAAAAAAGTCAGGATTTGTTTGAATAATAAATAGGTAAGTGTTCCACTCATTTTTCATTCGATTCATTTATTTGTTTAATTCCAATTTAGTATATGTGAACCAGTTTATTTACTTTCAGTGTAATATAAAATGAAGGACTACTAGTCAGTAAGCTGTGAAATTTTTGAATTGCTTTATTTTAGTAATAAAGTTTTGTTAAATACCAACAATATTCTTCAAATTAACTTTTACGCCATTTTTCCAATGGGTTGAATTTTTTTGAAAAGTAAATTGCAAATTAATTATTAATAATAAAAAGTAATTCTTTAAATTTCTGTATGTCGAAGTAATTAACACCCTATCAAGTACATAATTACGAAAGAATGTGAACTTTTTATGAAAAAATTCACTTTTTTTAGTACACATTTGGCTCTATCTTATTTCTGTCAAATCCAATCACAAAACAGACAACGGCATTCGATTCAGCGTGAATGAATCCATGAAGAATGTTAACAAACACTTGAAAATTGGAGCAGTTTGAGGTTGTTTCCCAAAATCGGGGGTTCAGCCCCACTGTGCGGCAGGGGAAGAGTGACAGCCGAATATTCTGAAGGCCTGCTAGGGCGGAGATGCAGTGGGCGGAGTCGGGAGGTGGCGAAGGGTTTCCCGCCACCTGTGACCTTGAGAAGGACGGTGCCCCCCCCCCCCCCCCTACACTCCCTTTCCTTCTGCTTCTAGCTCCGAGGTAGTACCAGAACGATCCGCTAGTGGCGCGGTTTTCAGCTCAATTATTTCCTATTTTCCAAACTCGTAAATTGACCGTTTTCATTTGTGGAGCAGATAGATGATGGAAAATAGAATCCAGCTTGATTTAAATCATGCAAATCGGTCCACAAATGCCTGAGAAAGTGTTATAAAACAATGAAATCTTGACTATTTTCATACAATTTAAATTCAGTTTAGAATTTTCTAATGTAGAGGAATAACTACGAACGAAATTGAACTAATCAAGCTTTGGAGTGTGAAAATTGATCAACTACTTAAAATGTTAAGATAATAAAACCTAACGAAGGAGGGTTCGAACAGCCTTAAACGGTTCCCCTCGCTTCCGCTCGCAATTTGACCAACTGCCCGTCACTTTTTCGATATCCGACTTCGGATTCAGATTCGGCGGGATCAAAGCTGTATTTCGCTCGCAAAAACCGTTCCGAAAAACGTACCTTTATGGGGTATATTTTAATGGGAAAAAACCAAGTTTTTCGGCGGACTTTTCGAGAAAACGGGTCCGTACTCTCGCATTTTTTTGACGCATTTCCCGATACTTTTTTCGCGATCCGATTGCGCCGTCGTCTTCCTCGTAGGAAAAGCTACGAAACCCGTATTTTTCCGGAATTGTCAACGGCCGTTTAGAGGGGTAGAGGAAGCGGGGAAGTGGAAAAAGCGCACATTAACCGGAACTTCGACCCCCCTCCCGCCTTACGGCCCATTGTTCGGGTGGGATTAGAAAATTTTGAATTCGCTCGTTCCCACTTTTGGAAAATCCCCCCACTCGTAGATCCCCCCCACTCAGCTGTTTGGCCGTGCATAGCATGGACAGACAAACAGACAGACAGACGGAGTTTCATTCTAATAAATAACTAGCCGCTCCGGCTCGCTACGCTCTCCTCCACGTCCAGCCGGGGGGCAAGACCCCCGGACCCCCCATTAAATTGCTCGCTTCGCTCGCAAAGTGTGGTATGTAGGGGATGTTGCTCGCTTCGCTCGCAAAGAGTGGCATGTAGGGAATGTTGCTCGCTTCGCTCGCAAAGTGTGGTATGTAGGGAATGTTGCTCGCTTCGCTCGCAATTGAAACATGTAGGGGATGTTGCTTGCTTCGCTCGCAAACGGTAGATCTCTAAGGGTAGGTTTAACTTCTGTAGGGGATGCTGCTCGCTTCGCTCGCTTGAGGAAGTTATACTGCCCCCCCAACATGTAGGGAATGATGCTCGCTTCGCTCGCAAACGGTAGATCCCTAAGGGTAGGTTTAACTTCTGTAGGGGATGCTGCTCGCTTCGCTCGCTTGAGGAAGTTATACTGCCCACCTAACATGTAGGGGATGTTGCTCGCTTCGCTCGCAAACGGTAGGTCTCTAAGGGTAGGTTTAACTTCTGTAGGGGATGCTGCTCGCTTCGCTCGCTTGAGGAAGTTATACTGCCCACCCAACTTGGCAGACGTTTTTTTCTGTTGGAAATTCTTACAAACAAATTAAATCTTATAAAACTACGTGGAACCACGAAAGGTTTATTAGGAGATGATGCTCGCTTCGCTCGCTTGAGGAAGTTATACTGTCCACCCAACTTGGCAGACGTTTTTTTCTGTTGGAAATTCTTACAAACAAAATAAATCTTATAAAACTACGTGGAACCACAAAAAAGTTTATTTGGGGATGTTGCTCGCTTCGCTCGCAAAGTCTGGCATGTAGGGAATATTGCTCGCTTCGCTCGCAAAGTCTGGCATGCAGGGAATGATGCTCGCTTTGCTCGCAAACGGTAGATCCCTAAGGGTAGGTTTAACTTCCGTAGGAGATGCTGCTCGCTTGCTCGCTTGAGTAAGTTATACAGCCCACCCAACTTGGCAGACGTTTTTTTCAGTTGGGAATTCTTACAAACAAATTAAATCTTGGCATGTAGGGAATAATGCTCGCTTTGCTCGCAAACGGTAGATCCCTAAGGGTAGGTTTAACTTCAGTAGAAGATGCTGCTCGCTTCGCTCGCTTGAGGAAGTTATACTGCCCACCCAACTTGGCAGACGTTTTTTTCTGTTGGAAATTCTTACAAACAAATTAAATCTTATAAAACTACGTGGAACCACAAAAAGTTTATTAGGGAATGTTGCTCGCTTCGCTCGCAAGGTATTGCTGCATAGGTGTTGGGAAATACCCGTATGAAATTCCGTTGAAATGAGTCAAGTGCGTAGTGAGTCCCCTGTGAGTCATCGCGTCCCTTTCAGGTAAGCAACGTTGTGTAACGGCGGCCCGTGGTCGATTAATTTCTGATGTTAAACGCTTCTCCTTGCTTCCGCTCGCAATTCGACTGACTTCCCGTCACTTTTTCCGATATCCGATTTCGGATTCAGATTCGGCGGACCCAAAGCTGTATTTTGCCCGCGAAAACCGTTCCGAAAAACGTACCTTTATGGGGTATATTTTAATCGGAAAAAACGTAGTGTTTCGGCGGACTTTTCGAGAAAACGGGTCCGTACTCTCGCATTTTTTTGACGCATTTCCCGATACTTTTTTCGCGATCCGATCGCGCCATCATCTTCCTCGTTCAAAAACCTACGAAACCGGTATTTTTCCGGAATTTTCGACGGCCGTTTAGAGGGGTAGGGGAAGCGGGGAAGTCCAAAAAGCGCACATTAATTCTTACTTCGACCCCCCTCCCGCCCTACGGCCCATGGTTCGGCTGGGATTAGAAATTTTTAAATTTGCTCGCTCCCCCTTCCGGAAAATCCCAAGAAGATCCCCCCACTCATAGACTCCCCCCACTCAGCCGTTTGGCCGTGCATAGCATGGACAAACACACAAACAGACAGTTTCATTTTTATAAATAATAGAGATAGAGATAGAGATTGGTGGAATGTTCAGGGAATGTTCGAGTTGGGTAAAAGATGGTCCCGTATCAGTTTCATTGTTCCCGATTCAATAATTGACTCTGAACATGTAGGTACGAACGTAAATTCCATCAAGCATCATTTGCCTACGAACTAGTCGTCCGATCTCTCACAAATTCCAAGAATAGCTGGGTGAAGACGATTTGATAAATCCTTATAAATTTCAACATGATTGTATCATTAGCAGCTACTTTGCATGCGCGAATCTGTATTCATTTTAACGAGCCTAATTGAACAATTTTCATACAATTTTGGAGAAATTTTCAGAAAACGTGCGGGTTATCCAGTAGATGTTCCTCAATTATTTTTATTTTTTCAAATTTTTCCTCCATCCTGCGGATGCGCGAACGTAAATTTCTTCAAGCACTTTTTTCACACCTGACCCGTTCTCGCTCAAATTTAGTGGATAGTTGAGGGAACGAAAATTTTTCCATTCTATATCAATTCCAACATGACTGCATCATTCGTAGCTCCTGCGCATGCGTGAATGTGTAATCCCAGGAACAATCATTATTCCAAGTTTTCATCCGATTTCGATGTATGTGCGGGTTAGGCTGTAGATTGTTCCCTACCATTTCCTTTTCTCCAGAATGTTTTAACTAATTGCATAAAGTTTCCCTCTGCAAGTGCCTCTATCTACGCTGACAAATTGATGACAACCTTCAGATCTGCAGTTTAAAATGGACCTTTGGACATTTGTACTTACTTTTCAAATGAATCCCAAGGAAATAATCAAAAAAGGGTGTGAAAGGTAACATCTCGAGTACCCAGGTACCTAATCCACGTCCTGATACTAAATAATGTTAAAAAAAAAAAAAAAAAAAAAAAAAAAAGTTGTCAATAGGATTATGCAATTAACGAAAACAAAAATAATAATCACCTATATTTAAAAACAGTTAAGGGACCATGAGCTCGTATCTTAGGACGTCGAGTACAAAAAAAAAAGAAAGAAAAAATTATAATAATTAATTTAAAAAAAAGATAAATAAATAAATAAATAAAATAAATAAATTAATGAATAAGAAAACATTTGAAGATAACAAGTCAGCATCCGAAAAGTTGGTTTCGCTCACCCTATGATATCGTCACTTTCATTTATTACGTAAAATGAGTTTCAAAACTGTTATCGACGAGTTTATCAATTTCAGATTAGGAGCATGAACCAATTAAATACGTTCTAAAGTAAGATTCGCAAAGTTTATCCAGTTGACTCTGGTGTAATCCAATTTTTCAATTCCTACATTATACATCCCTTTTATCTTTAAAATTTACTACAAAAGTGGTTTTTATTTTATATCTAGTTCGAATTGGAACATTAAAAGTTCCCATTGCAGCATTGCCTTTCATTTTCAGTCTTGTATTGTTGAAAATTACCTAACTAGTATAGTCGTTTCAATAATGTGGTCAATAAGTTATTGGCATCAATCGTTAAATTAGGTAATAACTCGAACTCACCATTAGGTAAATTTGGGGATACCAGTATCCTCCGTTTCATTGGGTTTATTGTGAGCCCGGGAGTGCTCGAAATCGAGGTTTACTCATCCCGATGGCTTGCTGAACTATCTAAAGAGCTAGAGCTACTCTTACCTCAAATGGAAAAGTTTGGTTCACGAAGTTTTCCATCATCCGGGCGCGCTTCGCTTCATCTTTTTTGGCTTCCTCACTAACGAAGGAAGGGAAGCTATATGTTCGTGATTGCAGTCGAAAAATTATTTGTCCTTCAAAATCGAAATTTCCACTTGCTTTTTGCGTTTCAGAGCTTGGTGATCAATTTTTGTTCCGTGTCTGTCTGTCTGATCTCTGCCTGTCTGTCTATCTGTGGTAAATCCTTGTCTCACCCAAAACTATACCAAGTTTCAATCCGATTCCGATGAAATTATAAGATTCCATCTCGCGAATCCGACAATTCTCAAAGTCCTCGAAGTCATAGTTCCGTCGGACAGATAAGTTGGAAATTAAATCGATATATTATAACACAAAAGTGATATATGATGATATGAAAAAACTTATAATAGTTGATGATAGCACGTTATAATATGATGATAAATAACAATCCCTTGTAGAGTACGTCATGATATCATCTGATTGTCCCGGTGTTCAAAATTGTCCAACATTTTAACTGTTTGTTTAAACTCAGTCAGGGAAGCTCCGTTATTCTAAACTCGGTATAAACGAGTTATGGGTTGGTGAAAGACGTCAAGGTTTGATCCTCGAGATTATTTTTAATGGAATTTGGCCAATCTATTTTAAATAAGTTTTTTTGTGAAAATTGGTTTTAGTTATGATATGATCCTCTTGGACGCAAGTATGGTGTAATATACGCCAAACTAGTTTTATATAAGGGATATTCATGCTCGAAGAGTTCACGAAGTGGTAACATTCCCTAAGAATTTCAACATAATCCTATCATTATAGTAGCTACTGCGCAAGCGCAAAGGTGTATTCCTATTCAAACGAGTATAATTTCAACAGTTTTGATCTGATTTTGATAGGATTTTCAGGGAATGTCCACCTTCGGATTTGCAGTTTGGAACGGACCTCCTTTGTAATATCAAGAGTTCAATATCAGTGCACACTGATCAGCTGTGGGGCCTCTGAGCCTAATTTGATTTTTAATTGACCTTTGATGGTAATCCTAAAACTTAGATCCTTTTTGGATATCTAAAGTACTCGTACAATTACAAAGTATGGAGGGACTCAAATCAGCTTCAAAACCTCCGAGGCTCGACCTTTAAAAAAAAAAAAAAAAAAACATTTTTACACTGAAGCGTAAAAATTCTTGGAACTGTGAAAGTGCGAACCCTTCCCGGTGGCAAGATGCGCCATAATCTGATCATACATACGGGGATTATTAATTATAGACCAATGATCGGTGTCGAAGGGCTATCAAACACAGAAATAATAAACCGTTGTGTGATAATTTGCAGCTTTTTTTTTTTCGAAAGAAAGTGCTCTAATGTGTTTCTAGATCAATTTGGTAACCTCCGTAGAATGGCATTAGTAAATATGAAGTAGGCATCGTAATAATTTTAGAATTGTTGCTCAAATAATAAACGAACTTGCCTATGACTTTAATGAACCACAGAATTTCAGCGAATTTCAAGTTGCAGCCTCTACCCTATGCCATAACAATCACTAACATTCCGATATATTTCCGATATCTTCCCCCTTTTGTGTCCTATATTGATGAGATTCTTAGAGACTGCCTACCAATACAGAATTCCTCAAACCTAAGAACCTACGGTAATATCGGAGAAGGGATAGACCTAAGAACCTTTGAAATTACCCAACAACAGATGATATGTTTTACCTACCTCCTTCACAATTTATTGGGTTCTCTATAGGACCCATTTTCGTAGTAACCCTTACGCATTCCAAAGCATTTCTCCCAACCTACTACATACATCGAAGACTGAAAAAGTGGATCAAAATAACATTTTGGCCAACTAAGTGCCTGAGATCTCTGCATCACTTTCAAGACCTAGGAGCTAGAAAAGTTCATAACTTTAAAAATCAGTATCTCAAAAGTTATTTCAATTAAATGGTATATTTTCGATAATGAACCCTTGTAATCGACCTAGAAATTTTTTTTTAACCTCCACTCAAAATTTATTAGTTTATGTTTCAAGATGAGTAGAATCCAAAAAATTGAATTTAAAAAGACCGTTCGCCGTACAGTGCTATTCTACGAAACTACTCTAGCAAAGTTTATGAAACATGAGTTATAAATCACTTTTTGGGTCTAGTTGGTTCTAGAAGATCGGCATCGATTTTGATAAACCTTAAAGTGTAAAATTTAAGGACTGAAATATTCAAAAATTGAGATCTTGACAATTTTCAAGGTAACAGTATTTTTTTTTTTCTGTCACTCATAAATATTATTGCAAAAATCGAATGAAATTACCCTGAAGGTTGTACACGAATCCGTTCGCTTTCCCTATGAATGGGCTAGAACTAGTAGCGACATCTTTGAACTAGCAAGTCAACCGCTAAATTTAATTAACGACCACTAGAAAGTGTATGTGGAAAGTGTAAAATCGAAAGATAGGAAATTCCATTTCGTACATCCATCGATTGTGCCTATCAGGTGATATAATTCCAATGGAATTTTGACTTCGCGAAATCGAGTTTATTAACTCTTGTCTTAACGGATGGGCTAGTAGCATTGTTTTCACTTTCGAGAGATATAAAAGTTGTGGTTCCCACTAAAATCAAACGTCTGTTTTTTTTACATTAGTATCTTCTCCTTCTGAATTAAGTATCATGTTCAATTTTATTAATAGGTATAATCCAGTTAATAAATGATGTTACTTCTACCTTAGTTAGTTACCAATTGATCAAGTCATTAGAATGTAGGTTATTTGCATTAAGTTGCTTCGCTCTTACGCAGTTATTGAGCATGTTAGGTTCAATTCAATGATACATCACGTCAAAATAGTTATACTTCTAGAACATTTCTGTGGGAATTTAACAGGAGCTGAGGTTTTATTGAATGATAACGTATTATATTAAGACAATGAACGTGGATTGTACAAAAGCAATTATTGAAATAAGTTCATAAATTTTTGACTGCCGCTTACAGATATATAACGCAGCAATGATAATCTATAAAGCAGATTTCACAAAATGAGCACATACAAAAGAATCCTCTTTAATAATCTTCTGAATCCCTTTATCGATCCCTTCTTGAATCTGCTTCTTTAACGTATCTTTCATGTAATTGGCAAACCCAGTCGAGATTTTGGTGATAATGCTGCTGCATGTTTTGCAATCCGTTTTGTAAGTAATGGATAACCCTTCAAGCGTAGCAACCTCCACACGATCAACGTTGAGGGCGCATGGATTGATGGCTTTTAGGCGCAAAATAACGTTTATTACGTTTGTCTTTACTTGCATGCTCAATCCAGCCGACATAGACATGAAAAAGAGTTTGGCTTGAAACTTCTCATATCCTGTGTTCAGGGTTGCTAAGCTTAGTGGAATCTTAATAAAAATCCCTTCGTCTGAAACAGTCACATTGATACTTTTGGTCTTAAACAAAGAGGCAAAGCTAGAAAAGTACCCACCAGAAGCTGTAACAGTGACTCCGGAAATCTTGGTTTCGATGTCAGGTAGATGCATATTGTCCAGATTATTTTTAATAGCGTACTGCTGGAACTTATGAAGCAGCATTTCGGCTCCTTTGTCAGCGTATGCACTGGTGAAGTTTTTCACCCAGCTCAAAGAATCTTTAGCCACCGAATCGATCTTGTTTGTGGTCGTCCTAAGAACATTAGCAGTGGTATCCGTCGTTACACTTATGACGGAACTCGCAAGATTTCCTATGACACCTGCTGGGGCAGCTTGCTGAATACCTTGGCTGATGGAAGCCGTTTTCTCTTTGAGTTTCTGGATGTTGGATAAAACCGATCCCAATCCAGTTGGGGATGTCGTTCTGGTGCTGAGTGAGCTGAGGAAAGGCTCACCGTATATCACCTCTCCACATAGGAAAATAACGAATAACAATAGGCACTTCATATTTGCTGTCAATAGCTCCGATCATCGACACCATAGAACTGATCATTACCAACACTTATAAAACTGCCACGAGTAGTTTATATTTACTGACATTCAAGGTTCCGATTAAATATTTACATTTGACAAATATTCACCCAAGAGTGAGCCTTTGAAATCTTACGAAATCATGACATTCAATGAAACATACCCACAAAATGACAGACTGAATTTAAACCGAGTGAACAAAATCAGATTTCCTCTATTGGTTATAAATGTAGGGACGTCTTCACAGCTTGAACTCCAGTGCTTGTTAACCGTCATCCGTATAATAATAATAAAAATAAAAAAATTAATAATAAATAGAAACATTGCCTAGCTGTTCTGCATCTAGTATAGGTAGGAGGGATGTAGGAGGCTAAATGATCAGCCAATTTCGATGTGTTTTAGACACAAACATTTTTAACCAATCAAGATTTCGTTTTGTGATCCATAAGATTTCGAATCAGTTGCTGTGATATGAGTGAAATCATGAATATCAATGAACTAAGCGATATGATATGAAAAATTCGATTAAAGCCGTACTCCGGCTTGTAATTAAAAAATGAATAGATAAATAGATTAATAAAAAGGCGCGCCGGGAAGAAGGTATACGATTAGTCATTAGTAAACTCTGAATTTTCAATAGGTACTGAGAAGTTTTATGGAACATGGTAGTGAATATAACAGCCTTCTTGCGTACGTCACACTCAACACAGTTTTAGGTTCATTGAAAAAAAAAAAAAAAAAAAATCCTCTTTTCGATTTTGAAAAACCTGTGTTATCTGGATACCTACCCCAGTTTAAATACCTTACTTGAAGATTACTAACTCGGGTAAATGGCCAAGTTGTGAATCAAAATGAACCTCTCCTGTTTCTTGTTTGAGTCACTCAATATGCAATAAGAAGTTGTTCTCCCTTTCCATATTGATTTTCGTATCAGTATTTCTCCAATAAGTGGTATTTCTTTTCATTTCTCCTAAGATGTTGACATCAATGTTAGGAGCATTGAGTAAGAAATGAAGGTAATTTTTAGGTAGAAGCAGATATAAATAACCAACCAGATGTTGTTTGCCTGTGTTTGAAGGACCAACATTAAAACTACGCTATTTTCTGTTGACACTCATGGGCTCACACTGTGATTTCATTCAAACAAGAAGTGTTTCATTAAACTTATTAATAAAGCTGTTATATCAGAGTACATTAACTCTAGCAGTAAAATTTAATAACGCATTATTAAATGAATTGGCCGTTAGATAGTGAATCGTGTCAGCCATTATGTCTGCACCAATCGTACAATTTTGGTTATTCTCAAGGAACGATTTATTATTAGAGAGAAAACGGTATGTAGACACTTTAAAAAAGAGGATATCCTGGGTGAATTAACCATATTCTGGGTGTTGATTGATTATTCGCCATTCCTAGTGCAAATGCTCACCTTCTATACGTTTGATACAAAGCATATAATATGATTGGACTACATTATTGCGACGTCATTATGTACATTCATTGAAATTAAACCATTAGAGCTGTAGCATTCAGGAACACGCTCATAACTATGAAAGGGAAGCTAATAATTCCATTCCTTCCACACTAAATATTTCTCTCTTCACATTATAGTAACAGTGGTAGCCGTTTGTAAGCAAGGAGAAGTAGCGTAATATCCACGCCATTAGCGTCTAACTAGTCGGTACATACAGATTAATCAATCCTGTCCGCGAACCCCTGCAGTAGTTCGTTTATCAATGACAGATAGTTCTCTTTATCACCTTCGGTGTCTCGCTAACCGCATACTTTACCCGGGCAACGTTTTCCGAGACAAAACCAAAAGAGATAAATCTACCTTTTTTTAAAACCCGGGTGATCCTTCAGGCACCTAACTTCAAGATAACACCTCGTTAAACGCAGTTGAAATTAATTTTCAGGTCGCTTCTCCATTGTTCAAACGTACAGTCTTTCCACCAAAAAAGGTACCTGCTTATGTGCTTATGGGTGAGAGTATTGTGAGCCTACGGTTTATGAACTCCTGGTGTATAAACAAGGGAATGTTAGAGGCTGCTCATCTCTTCGTCAACTCTCTTAGTTACAAAGACTGTATAAATAGGCCATCGTAGTGGTAACGAATCATTCAAACACGTATTCTATCTTCGATCACCCACAAGCAAAGCGCTCAAAACAAGTAGTAATATAATTATACATATATTATATACTATTATATATATACTATTATATATATATACCACATTTTTTTATTTTTTTATTTATTTTTTTTTGAAAAGAAAAAACGCTGTAAATTGTAGAACAAAGGTTTATTACTTCTGTATTAGATAACCCTATTAAATAAGTCACTGGCCTATAATGATTAAAACCCGTTGAAAATAGTGTAAATAGTAAAGATCATTTCCCTCTCCATCATCCCTTCTCATAATTATCCTTTAACAAAATAAAATTCCCGATTTTCCGTATCGGAACAAAGAGATTACAAAAATAAAATACCGATCATGTTTTAGCGGAATAACCTCCGCGAATCACCTCCATCGATTATGAATTTGAAACTATGAAGATTTATTGCCTAACAAGACCTATATCTGGAACGAACATAAATTAAAACAAATAGATCAGTGCTCACGGAGTAAGTCACATGATAAGGCATTTCCTTGTAAGGAGATCCGAGTGAAATAGACGCTTCCTGCGTTGAATAGGAGACAAAATGGCTTTGGAGCTCACTCAGCTGATAGATGATCTCTCATGGGCCTTCAGTATTCCCTTGAACCTCCCTCTCAAATTTCAGCTTCTTGCGTTGGTTAGTTGACAAAATGTAATAGGAGCTCAATTAGCAGACCATTTACCTCTCAGACTTCTTCAGCATTCTCCCTTCAGCTTCCCTCTTAAATATCAGCTTCCTGCTGAATAGGACACAATAGGAGTTCACTCCGCTGATCAGTGACCTCTAATGCGTCAGCGGCCCTTGATGCATCTTTATCCTTGCCATGTTACAGATTACATCCATACCAAGTTTCATCAAAATCGGACGTCGGGAAGTGGCATTTAAAACGATTTGAAGAGGACATACATACATCATACATTAACGGGCAAAGTTAATAGAATAGCTCATTTTTCCTTTTTCAAAGAAAATGCGCTAAAAGTAGGAATAAATAAAATAATAATAAATACGTACATAGTATAACACCTAATCGAACACATCAAGGGACATACAGTGAGGTAAACCATATTTTCTTCCTGCAAGAAATCGAACCCCCATCCTCCTGTAGTTCACACTAAAAACTGCGCTACCCAGCCTTTGTGAGTATTCTGAAAAATTATCTAAAGAATATCTGTACTTATACATATGTATCCTATATTTATTATTATTCATTTTGTTGCGTTTTTCAAACGTATTTTCTTACGACGCCCTGATATGGAGGCTCCCTCATCTTGATTTCTTTTCTAACGATTTCTCTAGCCATCCACCCCACCTCAAGTGCCTACCGCGAACCATATTAAGTATGTGCCTAATCCTTTCAGACTTGATACATCAAAATTTATTGTAAGACCTTCAAGAATTATATTCGGCAAAGAATTTAGTGCGTCAACGTGCTACCAGGACAATTTCATTCCATTTTAAAATTTACTGCAGCTGCTAACTTGATTAGGGCGGTGCTGTTGGAAATCTTCTATTTTCTGCAGAACTAAAATATTGCCAGAATCAAATCTGCAGGTATGATGTGGTGTATTATACGTTATTTTATTACTTGAAGTTGAAGGTGTCTGCTACCATGTGAAATGGTTATTAGTGGAGCTGTAACCCTGTTACGATTCCTTTCTCGGTGAATATATTTTGTGCGGTGGAACATCCACTTTCGTCATCCATCCCGCAGTCATATTATGAATACACCTCGCCTCAAATCCCGCAGGGCGGCCCATGTCCGCAGCTCAATCTTTCCTCCGAACCCCCGACGCCTCAAATGGCTCCGCGGGGACCGGCTGGTCCAAACGCCTCTTTCATTCGCCATGAGAAGGTTAACAACGGCCCTTATTTATCAAAGGTTACGCTCCTGGGACAAGGGGAGAAAAAAACCCAGAAAGGAAACAGCCCCGAAAGAACGGTAGAGTAAAGGACGAACGAAGATTTGTCACCAAGATGTCACAGTTGATTGCTATTCACGGGGCCTCCACTCAGGATATTGCAAGGAAGAATTATTGCTGCCAAATATCCGGTTGAAGAGAAGGAAAACAGAAAAAAGTGGCTTTTCTGAAAACCTTGCCGACCGAGATAGGGAACTTCCTTCAAGAACCTTGTGGAAGAACCAGGAGAGTTATTTGCCTTCTAATCGTTCCCACAGAATGCCAAAGCCCATCGGTGGTAACAATACCGAAAGAATTTCTCGGTGCAAGGCAGAAAATCCTTTCCTCATTTTCCGGGGCAACGGCCGTTTTTCATGTTTTTCGTGGCCATAATTCATCGCCTCACGTCTTGGTGCGGCTATGAGTACTTACGTAACCTCTCATAAGATACCAACGCTATTTTCATAGGCTAGAGCATTATGCAATACAGGCTAATGAGAATTTTTGATTTTATGGATTCATTCATATATATTATACCTACTATCCATTGGTAGATTGAAACATCCAAGAGCATTGGGCCTAATTTAAGTAACTCAAATAAGAGTGTATTGAAAGGATCCACGAACAGAAGCCTATATGCATATTTTTTTAAACGTTCTCAATTCATTTCTATAGAGGAAACGTTGTGGATTGCCTTATCAAATGTCTTATATATGCAGACAAAAGCAAAGTAATTCATAAACGTCCAGGACATCCCCCGATCTACAAGCAGATAATGGGCCTAGTTGCCTGAAAGTTGAACTAAATTTTCAACTAACAATTTGGTTATTAGTTGCCGACAAGTTCAACTATGTTAGTTGTTAGTTGGAGGTATAACCAGGGGCGGCCCGTGAGGGGGGGCATCGGGGCATTGCCCCAGTACATTTGGGAAAAAAGTAACAAACTGGAATGAAGACTTTACAAACAGCTCCATGCTGTGGCTCCAAGGTGGATGCTAGAAGGAATAATTTTACGCTCCATCCAAGGAGGTTTAAGATCCATCTACCAGCGAAAAATTACGTAGATTGCGATTTGCGATGATATCACTCTATCAAGAGGGAAATTTCGTCGATTCAGGTTAGACTTTGAAGGGAAAAAAAATGGGAAATAAAGGGCAAGAAACGGAAAAACGGGGCAAGGAACGGGAAAAAGAGGTCATAACGGGAAATTTCTCAAGATTTTGGGGGCTCTGCCCCAGACAGGGTTTCCAACTTTTCTAAAGACCGTAGAATGAAATTTACGTTATGAGTCGCTTCCACTAGAGGAGTTTTGGTTTATTCCGTTAGCCAAACTGATTTAGCCTGTTGGGTATGTTCGTCTATGTTTTGTTGTCTGCAAGTAATATGTGATGTTTCTTTAAGTTCGTTTGGTTGTTCCCAAGAATTTACTCTAATCTAAAGTAAAGTCCGTATTATAGCGTTGTTATAAAAGTACCTATAAGTTGTTGAATACATACCTAATAAAGTCCTTTGTATTGTCGGTCGAGTTGGAGTGCGTTGTTTATGTGTAGAGCTAGCTACAAAACCCTTTCCGTCGGTAGTTACGAACGATAGTTACAAAAAGAAATTTTGGCATCCCTTGTGGGGAATGAAGAAAAAGCAACGATCACTTTGAATAGAATTCGCACCGAATGACGACGTTCATCGACGGATTTACGTAAGTTGAAGTTTAGTCAGGTACTTACTGATTTTGACATTTTTGACATTTGCATGCCTTTGCTTTGGCACATAAACTGAAAAATCGTCACGAAAACTTGCTCACGCTACTTACCAATAAATAAAATAGACTCACTGTGTTGCGTAGAGAACAATCAACTGTTTTCTTTATGTCTTTGCTATGGCACGAACTAAAAATTTTATAGTAACTCGTAAACGAGTTCCACTATCTGCTTTACAAGCAGATACCATGTTACATGGATATGTCTTTGATTGGGGATTTCATATCGGGTGAACACGAGAGTTGTAAATAAATCCTTCAACTTTAAACGAATCCCGACTAATTCTAACAAAACAACGGTTTACTTATAGAAATGTTGAAAATAACTGTGGAGAGAAGCCACTACAATGAGTTGTTGTTAACAGTCGACTGTTGTCAAGTGGATGAAAATGTTTCCTATGGAGTGGAGTAAATTCTGCTATTGCTTTACGTTAAGAATATTGTAACCGGCTTATTAAAATTGTTTATAGTCCAATCAACTTAGTTTAGGAATGTAGCTAGGTACGTAAGGAGGGGGGAATTGGTAGCTTGAGATGTGAACATTTATCACATAAATCAAGCGCATTCCAACGAGTGGCGAACGATTTCTGTGCGATGAAAACTGCGGAAGTTCCATTCCCCTAGCAACGAATGGATTGTACGTGAAAAACACTGAAATTGTGACACAAATTTTGCGTCACGGAAATTTTTGGTTGACCCCCCAGAGCAAAGACATATCCATGTCAAAACTCACGGAAAATTGCTCACGAAAATATTTTGATGATTTCCGCTTACAACCGAGTCGTTGCTAGGGAAATGGTACTTCGTCGTTTTTCAAATTCGTTGACCATTCGTTCGAAAGCTCTCGATTTATCCAACCATATTATGTTAACTACTGCGAAGTGCGTGGCCAACAAGCTGAGTTATGAGCAAGGTTATTCGAATAATTGTGTACACTCAGGTGATCGTTCTCAATAATTGATATTGTTCGAACATGATTGCCACCGCTTGTTAATTTCTGATGATTTCATTGAGCTGGTGTTTCGATGATTTGATTCATAGCAGGTGATCCAAATATTGCGAGAACGGTTTGATTTGTGAAGCGGTGGTTAAATCATTTTAATAGTTAATTTCTATGCTTTACACTCTAGGAAGCTGTAATTTCTTATGTAGCCTCTTATAGTAACAAAATCAGCCAAAACTGACGACATTTTGAGGTCACATTTGGAAAAAGCTACAGTGTTCAAAGGCACCTCCAAAACCATACAGAATGAGTAACGAAAACGTCTCTGATCAATATTTTCAGTAGAATATTGATCATTCTGGATGTGTTGCATTCATGAACCATCCCCCTCCTAGGTTCATGGTTGCATTGAAGAAAAAGGTTATATACATAAGTGAGTGGTAGTTGTGGGGTTAGACAACATTTCTATAGCCTTTTCAAACAATTTTTAATTGACGTATGACGTCACACTCCTATCATTTCATCATAATTTAATTTGAGTTCTTTAATATTCCTTCAGAATTACTTCTCCTAAGTAGTTGACTAGTGCAATACAATCGAAGCCTTGATAATTTTTAATACTTCTAATAATAAAGTAGTGTAGGTGTTTTTCTTGTTAGGATTGACGATAAACAGCCAGTTTTTTTTATTGGACCTATTGCAACGTACCTACATCCATAATAATTTTTCTCAGCTCTTTCCATGTTAGTTCGTCACACCTAGTTCCATGAACATAATATCCATCGTAACCCAATAGTATAGTATCCACACCAGCATGTAAGCCACAACCAACCAACAAATACGCAGAAACGTTGCAATATGACCAATAAAAAAACTGGCTGTTTATCGTCATTCCTAAAGCCGGTTTCACATGGAGGAGTACGAGGGTAACAACCGGAAAGACGGAAGGCTGGAAACCCCAGTGGAGGGGGCGGCAGAATGCGGCAGGGTGTTCACATGAACATGGACACACGGAATCATAACCTTCCTACTGAAACCCTCTCTGATCTGAAACCTCTACTTGCGGTTATCAACATTCCTGTCCAATAAGATTGCGCTCCGCTCGACGGAACGCGGCAACGGTATAAACATTTCTACCGCAGACCGCCCATTCCGGCAACATGGCAGCCACCATCCTCAACTGTTGTCCCAACAGCCAATCAGATTGCTTTCAATCTTTCCGTCTTCCGGACATACCGCTCCATGTGAAACCAGCTTTAGTAAGTAAGTAGGTCCCTATAAGATAGTATTTTTAATTTAGTTTATTTAATTAATTTATTTATATTTATTTATCAATAATATTTAATGATCATGATTTATTGTCCATGGCATTTGACATAACCCAAGTGGGATTAATGTTTCATGTGTTTAGATCAAAATTAATTTACACTGAAAGCAAAACAAATGGATGAAAAACCTCCATGCTCTTTTTGACTGTCAAATAGGTAAATATTTTTGTGCCCCACCTCTTTTTCAGACCACCGGCCGCCACTGGGTATAACTATCTTCCTCCTACCAAATTAGTTATACCCGTAGTTGTGGAACCAGCTAACTAATTTAGTTGATCCTCAATCTAGTTGAAACTCCAACTAACAACTAACTTAATTGGAAAAGTAGTTGTTGCCTACAAACAACTAACTTAGTTGGAAAAGTTTTTGTTGCCTACAAACAACTAACTTAGTTGGAAAAGTAGATGTTGCCTACTAACAACTAAAACTTTTTTTTTTTTTTTTTTTTAATTGAATATTTGCTGGTTTAATGTCATCATGCAAAAAGTCGTTTCTGGATTCTGTCCTGGGCACCATCATAATCTTATGAAAAAATCCAATACGAAAACTTGGGTAAGTGTATTAGAAGATATAGGTAACCATTTCACACTTCTTAATATTAGTAGAAGATAAATACCAATAGGTACCTCTGGTTGATATGTATAATAAATTATGCTTCAAAATTTAACATATCTACAAATCAGGGACATTATTACGCAATTTAGAGTTAGGAAACAGCGCAATATCGTGTGAAGGTCCTTTTCGAATGGATTGGAGGATTCAAATTCATTTGAAATATTGAGAGAATTGTCATTCTCTGATCTTCAACAGCAGTTGTTATTGCTACATCGTCTATTTTGTAGATTCACTATTTAAAACAATCATATCCATTATTTTTGTAAGCAGAAGCCTAAACCGAAATACTTAAACAATGCAACCACACACACACACTCATAAAAATATCTTTAAACAATACACACAAAAATATAAATATACATCTATAAACCCTTTTCACGCCTTGCAAATCTTTATGAGGAAGCCTAAAACATATCATTCTCAAACTGTGAATGCTTGAATGTGAAGAGGCTAATAGCACCCAGTCACTGCCATTCTGTGTCCATACAAGTCGCTTTGTGCAAACAACCCATATTTCGAAAGTATCATATTATAGTGGAGCTATTGTTAAGAACTCCGTGGTTAAGTATAATTCGTATCTGTGTACAAATCATAAACTTCGTTAATTTTACATCGGAGTTAGCTATTGGTGTACTTGGTGTATGTGTTACCTGCAAAGTTTACCTAAAATAATGCATTTTGTACAATGCCTAGTCGTTGTATAGAATACCTGAATGGAGCAGGCAATATGTAAAATAAATATCATTGTATACTTCTAGGCATTGTATAGAATGCCTGATCGTGCAAAGTGTCCTTCTGAACAATCCTTACCTGATCTGGGTACCTTAGTTGGACATATAGATCAGAATGATCTGTATAGTTTGGTGGTCTGGATGCTCGCAAGATGACATCTCAAAAATTCATAACATCAATTAGTCAATCCCTTCCGTAAAGATTAGTTGGACAGAATGATGTGTATAGCTTGATGGACTGAAAGGATACATAAAGGTCTGGTTACATAACAGCAAGTAGTCAATCTCTTAGTAAAAATGCAGATTAGTTGTGCATATATGTCAGAATGATGAGTATTTATACTTTGCCTCAATCAATGGTACGCATTATATACACTGCCTAGGCATTGTGTACATTGCCTTGACATTGTGTCGAAAGAGAGTTAAAAATGAAGGAATTTCATACTTTTTGCATAAAAAGTGCAGGCATTTTATACAAGTACTAGTAATATTGTATACAATGCCTGAATTTCATACTTTGCTGGTAACATATGCACGAAACCCTTAATGTTTTGTTGTACTATAAAACCTTGTTGTTGGATTTTGAAAAATTTAATTTTTCTTCATTGAAAAGAACCACGTTTCATCACCATCCATCCAAACATTCTCACCGTATTGAGCTTTGTATCAATTGTTCAGTACTGGAGTTTAAGGGTGCAGGAGAGGAAAAATGGGTAACCGTTGTTCACAACAAGGGACCTCTCAGTCGTCGACAATGACCTGAGGCGGTTTCAATGGAGGGACGAACGACACATGATAAATCATGTACTCTCCCGTTCAAGGTCCCTCGTTCAAGGTTGGGAACCCTCGGTTTTTCATTTATTCAGGAATCGTGATCGGAAAAGGCGAAAATGTTTAGCTCTAACGCAAGAGTACCCAGCGAACTTTGTGAGAGTTATCGTCTATAATATATTGTCATCAAGTACGTAGATATTGTAACCATGTCGAAGGAAAAGCATCATGCTTCTTTTTTATTTATTTATTAATGCGAACGACATAAAATCTCAATAACAAAAGGAAAGTGACACATACATCTGTGAATACATGGGGGAAATAATAAAATACCTACATCTAATCACATTAGGCTGGAAAATTAATTCACTTATTTTCTTCTTAGAGAGTTCTTGCTATCAATATTAAAATCAAAATCTAATTCGGTATAAGTGTAAGTAATTAACCTCTGAATCCTTACTAATGAGTTACTAAATGAATAATTTGTTCTTGTGAAATGGGGCACACATGATTCTTTCACCTTGAAGTTCAAAAGCTCAAGCAAAGCTGGTGAATCGTGATCGTATATTTTTGTCAATAATTTATTGACAAAAATAACTTTCTTAATCTTCCGACGATCAGCAAGCGAGTGCAACACCAGAGATTCGATCAACCGTAATGTTTTCTATTGGCTTTCACGTACAACCAATGCGTTGCTAGGGAAGTGTAACTCCCTTAGTTTTCATTGCAGGAAAATCGTTCGCCACTTTTTGGAATATTCTCAATTGATCACAACATCTCATGATTGCTAAGCCTCTTTAGTGTCAAAGAAAGCTGATTTACACAACATAGTAGGTACTATTGAGTAGTAGTTACTTGTAAGCACCAGATACTAGACGATGCATAGACCTCTGATCAGCTGATTGGCTCCTAAAGTTGTTCGGAACCACCACAATCTGCTGATTGAGCTCGTCTGCTAATTTCTATGCCGTTCAATCTGGGAAGCTGAAATTAATTTCAAACAGAGCCTCTATGAGACAAGTAGAATAGAAATTCATAGTGAGCAACCACTCCAATCTGCTTAACTTCCTAATTTCTATGCTATTTGACCTATGAAGCTAAAGCTTTAAACTTAACCTATTGACCATCACCTGTTGAAATTTAATAAAGGAGAAATGACGAACCGTATTTCTAAAGCAGCTGTTGAAGATATTTGAGCGATTGAAACGACCATTGATGGTAAACAGACTCTCCTCTATTTTGCGCACCAGCTGTACGTCCACTCGTGCAATTAGACACTTCTTCGCATTGAAATTGATAGCATACAGTCCAATAGCAGCAATTTTTGAAGTTGTAATAGACTTAGGAGGCTGAAATTTCGATTGATCATCTATAGGCTTGATTTGTACGATTGACAAGCTGAGTGAGCTCGAACTCATTTCTCTCCTAATAGACCTACGATGATGAAATTTAGTATGGACCCTCTATAGGGCTGATCTGTACGATCGACAAATTGGTAACCACTCAAATTAGTAGAGTGAGCTCGGGGTATAATTTCTCTCCTAGTAGACCTAGGAGGCTAAAATTTGGTATTGGGACTCTACAGGCCTGCTGTATCCGATTGACGAAGTGAGGATCCACCCATATCAGCTGAGTGAGCTTGGGAGTCCATTTTTCTCCTAAAAGACGGAGGAAGCTGAAATTTGGTATTGATCAATATCAAGACGTCAGAAAACATGGACCATGATTTTATTTATTGGTTGCAACAGAAAATTGATTGTTTTTTGTTAGGACTTTCATTTTTCAAAAGAAACTGAAACGCTCATCTGTACAAAAAAGTAAGTTATTGGTCAATAACTGCAACCCGTTCCTCGAATCAGATGAGCCTGCAGCTGCTCTTACGTAAATGGAATTCAACATGCGTCATGATAAAAATTACCGCAGCGAGGGAATATTAGCCCTTTTTAAAATAGCTCAGCCTCTTCTTCTACTATAAATTCAGCAAGGCTTCTGAATAGTTGCTAAGGTTGGAAGGTGAAGGTGTATTATTCCGAGCTCGGGAATAGAATACGTTGCTCCCCCAGGCGATTGGAAAGAGTAGTCGTGCGATGAAAGGAAAATAGGAAGGCGGCTCAAAGGAGCAGCCGAAGCCCTGGGGTTTATTGAAGAGGCTATCTTTTCGAGACTGCTCCGCAGTCGCCGGTCTTTTAAAAGATTCAGTAGTACTAATGTGAGGTTGGTAGGTGTACTAGCTGCAGATATATAACATAACAGATATATGACAGTAAGCGCTAAATGCGGAGGCATGCGTAATTCATGTTGGATGTGGCACATAGCATTCATAGCTTTTAACAATTTAAATGTTTCCGATGATAATGAAAAATTCCATTTTAGAAAATAGTAAATCAAGATGTAGCATAAAACTTCAAAATAAGTCAAATAGGAAACGAGAAAGAGAAAATGATACAGTAATTAACGTTTGCACATGCACAGAATGAAATAAAGATTCGACAACAATGAATTTGGTAGAAGACCGTCAATAACCTCATACGCACATTCCTTGAAAATGTCATCAAAATTTAATGAAAAAAGTTCCAGTCATGCAGCATGATCGTATGAGCGAATTTTCATAAATGGTCGTATTACATTTATGTTAAATTCTGTTCAAATTTGAGCACTTTGGGGACAAATAAAAATTTTATTATACATTTTATAGCAAACTAACTTTTTTTCAGTAATATTCCAACAAACAAACGATTTTGTGGATTTTTGCAATTTTTTCAAGAGTTCCTATCGATTTTTAGCTTATTTTAATGAAATTTAAGTACATTTTTCAGTACTATTTTATGCTTAAATTTTTAAATGTCCTAGTTCTAGTTCTAGTTCATGTTCGATTAATTTTTTTCGAGTAGCATTCTGCTAAAAAATAGAAATTTGTTAATTTTTAGCGGTTTTTTGCCTTTTTTAGTGATTTTTTAAGTACTTTTTTTGAAATTTGACCAATTTAATGTGCTCAAAAAGTGTTGTCCAACGAACTCATCCTTTCTTTTGAAATGCTTGATTTTTGCGAAAGAACGAAGTTTTTATCTCAATTCTATCGAGAGTTATCGTCTGGAATGACACATACATATATGTACTTATATATTATATTATATAATTATATTATATTATATTATATAATATATATAAGTCCAGCCACCACGTCCAGCCGGGGGGCAAGCCCCCCGGACCCCCCATTAAATTGTGTGGCAAAGTGTGGCTATATACATGGAATGTATTACAATTGAAACATGTAGGGGATGTTGCTCGCTTCGCTCGCAAACGGTAGATCTCTAAGGGTAGGTTTAACTTCTATGGGGGATGCTGCTCGCTTCGCTCGCTTGAGGAAGTTATACTGCCCACCCAACTTGGCAGACGTTAATTAAAATAGAAATAAAAAATTTTGTATAAAAAATAAAAAAAAATCAGGGGTGGACTACCCCTAACATTTAGGGGGATGAAAAATAGATGTTGGCCGATTCTCATAGATACCGGATAAGCACAAAAAATTTCATCAAAATCGGTCAAGCCGTTTCGGAGGAGTATGGCAACGAAAACTGTGACACGAGAATTTTATATATTAGATATATATACATATAGAAAAGCGTTAAAATCCAGGAATCATTTCAGAATGCCTCAAAACAGATTTCGATGAAGAAAATTTTTGAAAATTTTTATTTTAAAATTTTTGGAGCCATTGCAATAGCTTTATTTTTTAAGAAAATTCGCTATTTGTTGAAATCAAGCTCATTGCAAAAATTAAAAGTTTGTGCTTGCGCAGAAGCTACTAATGATACAATAGTTTTGAAAGTGATACGGGTCGATCAAATTGTCTTTTCTCAACTACTCTCCGAGTCTGAGTGAGATAGGACGACTTAGGAGTGAGAAAATGATGCTTGATGGAATTTACTTTTGCACATGTGCACATGTCACACACAAAAATCGTTGGTACCATGAGGTTCCTGGGTGAGCCCCCCCCCCCCCCCCCCATGAACATTACGAGTTCTCACAACTATCAACGGTTGTTTTTCGAGCATTTTCCTGTATAGCTTCATTTCTTCCACTTAAATGCAAATATAGAAATCTCATTGTCAGTGACGCCAATAATATTCCCCAGATTGCCAAATCCACTCTACTGCTTTTGGGTACCAACACAACCTTTCTGACATGGTAAATTATATAGTAAAATGTTCATAACGATGAAGAGAATTAGCAAACAGGGGAAGAGTTGCGGCCTCCTTAAATATAGGTTTGTATACGATACATCACCCGAAGAAAATAAGGCTTGAGCGAAAATTGGTATTGTTAGATTTGCATACTTGAAACTCTCACCATAATTTGAAAAATCAATTCTATCTATAGAATTTTTCCAACTCGCTTAGTATAACGAGCCACTGTGAGTCAGGAGGGGCGCGATGACGCAGTTTGTTGTAAAAACTTTGAAAAATCATAAAGAGGGAACTATGTACCATAAAAGAGTGCTGTCGGTGTTTGTACTTAAGGAATAGTGCTGCTTAGAACCTGCTTTCATTGAAAAAACATAAGACAAACTTGCAGGTATTCCACATTCGGCTCGATATTTGGTTGTCTAGTACCTAACTTAAAACTTTCTACCTATAATACGCGTATGATGACTGCCTGTTTTTTTTTGTTTTTGACATTTCATGTCTTTGCTATGGCACACAACCAAATTTTCGTTATGTTACGTTACGTAACGAAATATGCTCAATGATTATTATGATTCGTAGAAGTGAGGTAGGTAGGTACCTATATGATTATAGCTGAAATTTGGCTATATGATTATTTTGACATTTTATGTCTTTACTATGGCACATAAATGAAAAAGCGTCACGCGGGGGTGCGTCACGCGGGGAGCATCACGCGGGGAGCGTCACGCGGAGAGCGTTACGTGGAGATTCCCTAATGATCCCACGATTCTGAGATTTGGTATGTGGGCCCTTGAGGGACTTCTGAACACAACTGACCGATCCCAGATCAGCTGAGTGGCTCTAGAATCCAGTTTTTTCCCTAATGACCCCACGATTCTGAGATTTGGTATGTGGGCCCTTGAGGGACTTCTGAACACAACTGACCGATCCCAGATCAGCTGAGTGGCTCTAGAATCCAGTTTTTTCCCTAATGATCCCACGATTCTGAGATTTGGTATGTGGGCCCTTGAGGGACCTCTGAACACAACTGACCGATCCCAGATCAGCTGAGTGGCTCTAGAATCCAGTTTTTTCCCTAATGATCCCACGATTCTGAGATTTGGTATGTGGGCCCTTGAGGGACTTCTGAACACAACTGACCGATCCTAGATCAGCTGAGTGGCTCTAGAATCCAGTTTTTTCCCTAATGATCCCACGATTCTGAGATTCGGTATGTGGGCCCTTGAGGGACTTCTGAACACAACTGACCGATCCCAGATCAGCTGAGTGGCTCTAGAATCCAGTTTTTTCCCTAATGATCCCACGATTCTGAGATTTGGTATGTGGGCCCTTGAGGGACTTCTGAACACAACTGACCGATCCCAGATCAGCTGAGTGGCTCTAGAATCCAGTTTTTTCCCTAATGATCCCACGATTCTGAGATTTGGTATGTGGGCCCTTGAGGGACTTCTGAACACAACTGACCGATCCCAGATCAGCTGAGTGGCTCTAGAATACAATACGGGGTTTTATAGGAAGGGGAAAGGGGGTGCAAAGACATTAAATGTCTCTCGTGGTTGCGTACTTGTACGAAAGCTGTATCCACCGTATGAGTTTCAAGAGTTTCTAATACCAAGTTCAGAGTACATACGTTTCAAAGTTTAACATAGTCCCGAGCAGGTTTGTAATGTCCGTAATTAGTAGTGATTACTCCACCATTTTATGCGAAAACACTGCTCCAGGATTTTAATAACCTACGTCCATTTACCTGCAAACTTGTTGTTTTGCCATAAAATTAACAAATACTTTCAACTGAAATTTCTCGAATTCCATTTTCTACAAGTACTACAAGAGGCAGAGGAACAGAGTGTTATTTTTTTTTGTTTTTAGCATGAATATGCTTTAGCCGTGACCTAACTACCGAAAAATGTCCCACGAGAGTGCAACGAAAGTAGCGCCAATAATTGTGATGATTTCCGCTTACAACCGAGTCGTTGCTAGGGATATGATACTTCGTCGTTTTTCATCCCACAAAATTCGTTGACCATTCGTTCGAAAGCTCTCGATTTATCCAACCATACTATATTAACTACTGCGAAGGGCGTGGCCAACAAGCTGAGTTATGAGCATGGTTATATGAATAATTGTTTACACACAGGTGATCATTCTCAATTATTGATATTGTGAACATGATTGCAACCGCTTGTTAATTTCTGATGATTTCATTGAGCTGTTGTTTCGATTATGTGATTCATAGCAGGTGATCCGAATATTGCGAGAACGGTTAGATTTGTGAAGCGGTGGTTAAATTATTTTAATAGGTAATTTCTATACTTTACACTATAGGAAGCTGTAATTTCGTATGTAGCCTCTTTAGCCTCTTTCTCTAATAAAGTGAATGTTTACTCGCGAGTTTCTATTAGGAGATCATCATCTCACAAGAGCTCAATCGTCGTGATCATTTCTATAATAAAGTGAATGTTTACTCGCGAGTTTCTATTAGGAGATCATCATCTCACAAGAGCTCAATGGTCGTGATCATTTCTATAATAAAGTGAGAGCGAGGAGCTAAAACATGATTCCATGTTTTAGGATTGATGGCAGAATGATAAACAGAGTTCAGAGGCCGATGGGGGGTCGGGTTCAGAGAATCGACGAGGAGTGAGTCGTGTACGGCTAAAGCATATTCATGTTTTTTAATTTTAGCCGTCAGGCTCAAAGGAACTGTGGCTTTTTTTTTTTTTTTGTTTTGTTTATTTATTTATTTTTATTTTTTTTTTTTTGAAAACTGACTGATTTTTTTAGCACTTAGAGTGCAAGGAAATAGGTAACTACCAATTTTCATGGCCAAAACTCGTTCTAAATAATATTGTGCAATTCACAAACTACGAGTATTTTGGGTTTCCGGTTCTTTTTGCAGTTATCGATTTTTCAATCATTTTAATAAAAATACAAAAGATATTTAAGTAGGTACATTTTCTATCATAATACATTTTTTAATGGTCTAGTTCATTGTTTATGAACTTGTTTCGGATAAAATGCTTCTAAAAAAATATAGGTGCAACGGTTTATAGCCGTTTTCAGCCATCTTTAGTGATTTTTTTCAGCAAATTTTTAGGATTTGACCAATTTAATGTGCTAAAAAAATGCTGGCTAACAAACTCATCCTTTCTCTTGGAAAGCTCGACACACACACACACACACACACACACACACACACACACACACACACACACACACACACACACACGTATATATATATATGGAAAAGTTCAAACTTCAGGAATCGTTTCAGAATGCCTCAAAACGGATTTTCTTGAAGTTTTTATCAAACATTTTGATGTAAAAATTTTTTGAGCCATTGAAATAACTCCATTTTTTACGAAAATTCGCCAAAACGGAAGTTAGAGAGAACCATTGACTATTTCTACGAAAAATAAAGAGTAACGATGTGGGACCTATTTCAGCAGTTAGGTCGCTATCAATAACAAACTTATTGTTTTACTGTTTGTGAGATATTATTTGTTATTGATGGTAAACAATAACTCTCAACTATTTCTTTTTCGTGGAAATAGATGACGTTGTTCACTAACTTCGTTTTGAATGGATTTCCACAACTTTGTCTCGAGTGATATAGTTCGTAGTCTTTCTAGGATGGAATCTATTTTCATTCTAAAATATATATAATGAATGTGTAGATTGACGCTCATTGATTAACGTCATGAATCGTTTACCACATTAATAATATTGTGATGCCGTGGTTCAGATTTGACGCAATCAGTTTCGCCCTTCTCAAAATTAATATAAACAATAACTATCTACGCAAGGTTATTTTTAATGCCGTAGCATTTATAAAACAGAAGATAAACCTTCAAAATGTTAGGCAAATGTCTCACACGAAGAAGAATGAAATTTAGGTAAACAAGATTTACATTTCTATCCAGTTCAACATTTGATCAGTCAATATCAACAATTCGAGAAAAAATAGCTTTTGTATTTTTTTAAAAGCTGGATATGATGTTGATGCCTATGCTGTTCAGTAAGCTTGAGTCAATATGATATGGCGTGTCTTCGACGTTCTATTCAAACCAGAAGTCATATCCATATACATTATGATAATTCGATTGAACACTTGAATCAACCAACGCAATATAAAAACGTGGATTACTGCGAAATTTTCCTCATTATCGTTCCATCATGAAGTTCCTCGGTTTGTTCGTGATAGCTATTTGCCTGGGGACGTCTTCAGCTGGGTTATTCAGCAAGCTGCAAAACACAGTTTCTGACACAACCAAGTTGGCCAAGAATACTGTAAGTTCCGTCACAAACACCGTCACAAATACAGTTTCTGACACCACCAAGTTGGCCAAGAATACTGTAAATACAGCCACAAATGTTGCCAAAAATACCGTTGAAGCAGCAGCCAAGACCGTGTCCACTGGAGCAATCAACACCGGGATTGAAGTCTTGTTGACCCAAGCCCGCATGATGGTCAAAGCCACCGGAAACAGAAACTTGCATATTCCGGACGTTGTCTTGAGCAAGGGCCCCCTCCATTTCAACGCCACCGGAGGATTTTTCAGGGATATCTCAACACTCAAACAAACCACTAAACCAAATATTACCATGAACGGCACTTCCTTCCTGATCGACATTTCTGTCAAGCTCACTGAAATCGACGTTGGATATGAAACTTTCACAGTGAGCTCCTGGAAGTTGAAGGCCGGAGGCGGCATCAGGATTCACATCTCCAACGACACCTTCGTCATTCACTTGCGTCTCAAGCCCGGTATCAACTGCGCCCTGAACGTAGAGAAAGTCGACGTTACTGAGTTCGGAGGAATCGAAGTCGATTTCACCAATATGGGATCCAAGAGCGAGTGGTTCCTGGAGAAAGTCAGCTCTTTACTGGTGAAATTCTTGAAGGAGAACATCAAGAAGCAAGTTCAGACTGCTGTCGACTCCGCACTCAGGAAGGCACTAAAAGAAAATGGATCTATTTGCTCCAAATTCTTAGGTTGAGTACTATGATTTCTCATTATATACCTTACCATTTTATATTATTGAAATAAATGAGCCCTGTACAGAAATCTTGACTAATTAATTTGGACTTGGCTGGCTTATTAAACCTTTAAAAATTGACTTCTGCCAAATGATATAGTATCACTCTCGATTAAGAGGATTAACGCGGAGGCGAGGCAATGGTTAACATTAAACGGAACCATCAGAACCAGTTCCCATCCTCCCATTGAAGGACAACTGATGGAGTTTGCCACGACGCGGCATGGCATTCGAACGAAACGTCAGGTAGGGTCCACATAATATATGGTTTATCCATTTATTTATTTGGAATTACACGGGCGAGCCCATCAAACAGTTGATATACAATTCAATAAGTAATACTAAGAGTGAATAATACACAGGTACAAAATAGGCGTATAAATGGAGGACTTGAAATCGAACCTCACACCAAAGAGCTGGGCAATCAAGCAAGCCATTCATAAGTCGTGTTGTTGTTCAGATGGTTATTAACATAATTTGATGTTGCTGTGGTAGCACATTTTTGTCTCAAGATGCGTATTTCAGAACGACCCCATCACTACAAAACATAAATATCCAAGGACTTTCTCCCTAGTAAAATTATGGATAAATTGATATGAAATCGCTACTTTGAGTGGACATTAATTTGGTTAGTGTACGAGTATCACTTGTGATTCTGGGTTCTGAGACCAAGAACTTTGAAACATCTTTGAAATTAAGGGTGCAGAGAAGTGCGAGTAGGTAGGTACTCAAAATTATTAGGTAAATATCAGTATGTTGTTGCTAATGTCATTAGAACGGCTAAAGTTCCTACAAAACAACACAAAAGCGATCTAATTTTTTTGTGTCGATTCCATCAAATTTGAAACGAAGTTGAAAGGTTCATTATTTATGTACTTATTATTATGACTTACATATGCAGCTGATAGGGACTATCGTGATGAAACACATACGGAATAATCGAATCGTCATTTCTCATCTACTGCCCGAATTTGAGCTAGATAGTACAAATAGGCTATGAGAAAATGGTGCTTGATGGATGTTAATTTTGTGCATGCGCAGTGAATAATGTTAATTAATTGTGTAATTATATATATATATATATATATATATATATATACAGGAGACCATCATCGGCCTATCCTGCACATCCCCAGGAAATGTCATCGATATGGAATGAAAACTGTAGCGGTAATACTCGTAACATGGATTTAATCGTTAAAGTTTGATCTAGATGGGACAGTTTATTAAAACGGGAGAAATCATGCTTGAATAGTTTTTACATTTGCGCATGGCAGAGTGAAGTTTTGATTTGTGGGCAGTGGAACGGCTAGGGGATCTAAACCTACAATCTAACCATTTTCATAATAATTTACGAGTAATTTTCATTATATTTGCGGTGTTAATTTTTTGTTTAGGTACAAGAACACTAATGAATGTACTTTAATTTGATATCACAGAAATAATAGTACGTACCTAAAAAATATTTGTTTAAAGTTGAAAAATAAAATGAACGAATAAAATACAATAAAATAATTAATTACAACGAAGTGAGAATGTGCAGCTAAGCATTCATCAATACTGTTAGTACTTGCTGCAGAAACCTATATATTTAGTGCTACTCGATGAGAAGCTACCTTGATAATATGGGGCTTCACTGAACGTGAAGAGGAAAATAATCGAACGAACGGAAATTGCCATATTCGTAATTAATACCCCCATAAACCCAATCTGCTTCGACAGCCACTGAAACGTTCTGGAAGACAATAATTTAATACAATAAAATATTCAAAATGAGAATCATGATGGTGAAGGTGCAGATACATACCAACTTTTGTTAAGAGTTGGAAGGATTACAACGAAAAGAAAAAGTTGGAGTAAAGGATAACGACTTTGTAATGCCCAAGGGCGTGACGATTTGCGACTCCAACTTTAGCGATTTAGAACATATTTTTTGTGTTCCTCTCATCCGTGTGATAGTAAAGGTTGAAGCTCGACTGAATAGGTGATAAACGCTTAACGGCAAAGAGAGAGTTGGACATTTCGGGGAGGGCCTCGTAAAAATTTATCGTAGAATAGTGCTTTGCAGTTTCTTATTAACTTAAGAAAACACAGAAACATCGAAATTTTGGTACGCTTTGCGCTGTGTGGGAATGTGTAAGAAAAAATACATCTCTGGTCGATTTTTCGGTATTTTTCCAAGTTGCTGTTGCATCTCTATCTCTATTATATTATAAGAATTGAAACTCTTTGTCTGTCTAATTGTATGTCGTTGTATGTCTATACGAAACACAGGAATGGGAAGCAGTTATACCTAGTAGGTTATTATTTAGGTTGCTACTCCTTGGCGGCAATGCTGTGTTCAATTTGTGTGAAAGGGGGCACCTGTTCTTGTTTAATGATGGCTAGGTTTCATAAAAACAGTAGGGATGGCCAGTTGTTCTCCAATGGATCGCCTCCCACTGCACTGTGGGGTTATTGACAATGAAAAAGACAACTAACAAGACTAGTCCTCTAAAACAGGCAGTCAATGAAGCTTTGTGGGAATTTCAGGAGGACATGATTGAAAGCCACCGTGCATGAGCTGCAGGAAAGCCGTGGGAACAACTCCTTAGTTACCACATTCCTCAAAATTTACCTCCCCGGGATTTAGTTGCCAACTTTGGGATGGCCACAGGACATGACTTTCTGCTATATCATTTGCACAGAATTGGCGTAGTTCCAACACCAATTTTCCCTTTGTGAAATACTAATTCAGACATGGACGCTCACCATTTAAATGTGGTGAGAGACTCCCCAAGACTCCACCAAAATTTTAATGATAAAGACGACACAGATTGGAATAAAAATGTAATATTTATTGGGCTGCCAGGAAAGAGATGGTTATTTTGCCTCCACCCAGCGTAAGATTGAAAATATATATATATATATATATATATATATATATATATATATATATATATATATATATTATTTAGGGAGTAGTTGATTAGTAGCTAGTAGTGTATTGGCACTTGTTCATTATTCGAGCGATTGTAGAAAATAGTGGTTGACGCAGAACTTAAACCCGCTTTAGGGCATGAACCTTCTCTTCACCGTAACCACCAGCCCATCTTCACCATAATTTTACGCGAAGTGAAAACTTCCCTTCCCGCTTACCCTCCTCGAGGAAATATCATGTGGAGGATGGCGGGCTCAAGCCTGGAGATAAACTTTAACCGGAGGTTGAAGGTAGCAACTTAATCATCATTCAACGAAAGTTAATCAGGAGGGAAATGGGAGCAGGTTCGAAGTTGCTCTTTAAAACCAAGTTTTGGGGTCTTTCTCCCGTCTTCTTCACTCGACGCGTCAGCCCGCGGCGCTTTTCGCTTCCGCGCAGAACCCCAACCCCCCATCCGCCTCTACCATCATCGCAACGTTTTGCGAGTCTTGTCCAAATGATAACAAACTTCGTTTTTGAGAGATAATTTCATTTTACGGGCGTTGAAGAGGGTTTCGCTGTTCTTCCGTTGCGAGACGGATGTTGGATCTGGTGGGACTTTTGTCAATTTACTTGGTATTCCATTCTGCGGGTACCAGCTCTTGAGGTGGAAATAATACACAAGTAACCGAATTTGAATAAATATAAATTTGATTCGGACTGACTCACAGCACGAGTAGCCGAATTGTAATAGATATCAATTTGATAAAATGGCACAGTACACCCCAATTTTTTCTGAAAAACGTACGTTAACTATTGCTACCGAGGATTGTTTCATTTTCGGGAGAGACATATTTTCATTTTATTATTATATTTTTCACCAAAATCAATATTGTCACTTGTATTTCACATTGTAGACGATTCTGAACAACTTTTTTTCCGATTATGCCTGTGTGTGTCCTAAAATCCTTGTGACAAGCGTCATTTCCACAATTTTCGTCCGGCCTTGTTGAGATTTTCAGAGATCATGCTGGTAGCCAGTCAGTTTCATTGCTCACGAATCAACAGTTTACTCTGCATACGCGCAAAAGCTAAATCCATCAAGCATAATTTCCTTGCGCCCTAGTTGTTGGATCTCACTCGAATTTTGAGGATGAACCTATAATAATTTAACCATTCCATACCTATTAAAAAGCGATCAAATTATTACTAGAAGATGCGCATGCGCAAATATGAAATCCTTGTAATAATCATTAGACGCTGAACTACCTATCATTATTCGATGAAAATCCCAAGAAATGTGCAAATTTCAATAGTTTACGCATGCGCGAATGTAAAATCCGTGGGGGATAATTTTCTCACATTCTAATTGTCTCGTCACTCATATTCGGGAATAGTCTAAGGAAGATAATATCATCAGCCCATAGCAATTTCAATACGATCGAATCATTATTGGTTGCTGCATGCGTGAGCGTAAAATCTTTGTAACAATACAGTTGTTTTTACTCAGTTATAATTACTGCTACAGTTTTTATCTGATTCTGACTGCGGGTTAGACTGAGGATGGTAATCAAGACATTTTATCACTCAAAAGTTAATGGTAGTTGTCACTGCTCAATGCTCATGTACTAACGTTAAGTTCATCAATCGTTATTCTCTCATTGTCTACTCGTAGGTTCTCTTTCAAATTTGGAGGGCTGTAGGGGAATGACGGTTTGATAAACACATATGAGTTTCATCACTATCGTATCATTAGAAACTGCTGCACATGTGCGAACAATAAATTTCTAATTTACAATTTCCCCCATTCATACGAACTAATTGTGGAAATATTTTACAACATTTTGAAACATTCTACACCGCACCCGAATTCGCAGACGGCTTTATATGGGAGCAGTGTACCTCCTAAGGAGTTTGACACCAGAAACGCAAGTGATTTACTTTCTATGAATTTTTCAAACACTCGTTCAGAAATGACGTCAAAGTAGCCCTCGCATCAGGCCGGAACCCCCGCCTACTCTGACGTCATCCATCGCAGAATTCGGTTGATGTCAAACTTTGTAGGACTGAATCTTCGTTCATTTAAAAATATGAAATGAATGAATATTAGAATATGTGCATTTTATCATTTCAGATTAACTTTGATTTTTCGAATAGTGGCCCCCTTTTTGAGAAAAGATTTGAAATTTTCATAAAATTTCATAAAGAAGTGCGCAAAAGGCAGAAACACGAATTTCCACGAATCTTGGAGTTGGCAAAAACGAGTGCAATTAGGTACGTATAAAAAGTGCGCGAACGGTATCATTTTGACGCACTGGTTATGAGAATGCAATTACCATTTGTGATGCATAATAAAGCGGTCGGTACTTATTATTACAAAAAGAAATGTTGGTACCCTTTGCACTGTGGATGAATTTAATAAGAAATGTATGGCTCTGGTAGTTTCTTTTTTTATGTTTTTCCTAACACACACAGACACACACATATATATGTGTATATATAAATATATGCACCTTCCAACCTAGGAGTGTCTCATTTTGTCTATTTGATAATCGATTATCTCTATCTTGAACGTGATTCGATTTCCACGAAAACAAACACGGTCGCATCCATATGACAGTTGACATGTCAGATGATGTAATTTATAGAACTGCCGATACGATGAGTCAAGCGACTCGAAGGTCGATAATCCCAACGCCAACAATCAACCTGAAAAAGGACAAATCTGAATGAATCGGATAAGAGCTCCGACTCGTCTCAAATTGCTGAAGACAAAAGTTGATTCATTAGTGAAGCAGGTCAAATTAGTCAACAGCCTTTTGAATGAAACTCTACAAGTCGTCTTTAACAAGCAGGAAGGCTCGATTGTTCTTTGAGCCTTTAATCACAGTTTAAAAGCAATCAATAATCGGCGAGCCGAAGAGGAACGAAAGAGATTTTTTCATTTGAAACTAAGCCTGATCCGATCCTTTCTACTAATTGGAGTTCTTTAGCGTTTCAACTGAGGATTAAACCAAAAGATCATGGGAGACTTAGTAATTCTTGAACCAAGCTGATCAAATTTTAACATTTCAGGATTTTTGAGTTGTGCTACACAGAGGTTCAATTGAAACCCGTTTTATTCACCGAAACTGCAAAAAGCGTCCTTGCATTTTATTCTAGGGCCTCGTTTGATCAAACCACATTACGCAACATGATGAAGAAAAAATTTAAATGTCAGAGTTCACTGGAGTAAATATTCACTTCGAACACTCTACTTACAAAGTAGGCCATGTAAACACATTATCCGCTCAAAAGATGCTTCGCGTCAAAAGATGCCAAGCCACGAATTATTTCTCTTGCTCTTCTTGACTGCATTTGCGAGTGCGACTCATTTTGGCCAGTTCCATAAGTATGGTTGTGGATTCACACATCTCGCAGTGACTGAAAATATATTCTTAATGTTGAATAACAAAATATTTCATTTATATATTTTATAGAGACCAACCTCTATTGTTACTGTGGTTCAGTAAAGCGGTCTTTCAGATTAGCCCTGCATTTGTATGAAGCACTTACACGTGACACAAATGTTATTGTATGATTTAATTTCAAACCAACGACACTCGCAACGAAATGAAAATTGTTTCGACAAATGGGATTAGAAAAGGATGAAACAGTATTACATACTTCGTAAGTACAGGTCTCGTGTTGAAAGTTGTATAGCTCCGCAATAGTAGGCAATGCGAAGGTCTTGGGTTCTAATCCTCATGTAGATATGATATGAAAATAGGGAAGTCCGTTTGAAGGGGATATTCCATCACCTTTGGAGATCAGCATCGATGTTTATTGTGTGATTGTCGATAATCGGCCAAGCCGTTGAAGAAGCGTATCTCTCCTAAACGTAGTTCACAAGAGTGAGAGAATTCGCAATGCGATTTGACGATTGGCTTGGCCCTAATTGGAGGTTATCATGCATTTCTTGGCTTGGTATCTTTTGTACGCGAAGCGTCTTTTTGGGGGATGTCCCACATTTTTGGTGGTCTAGGAAGAAAAGGTTGGAATGTAGTGGTTGTTCAGGATGGATTCATTCATCTCATTCGCCCTTTGTACGAGAGACGCTCTTAGTCAAATTTAAATATTCTAGGGTGATCAGGAGAGAATTTTATTCACCCAGCTGATAAAGAAAGAGACTCTTGATGTTAGAGACTAAAAATGATTAATGCAGGTGTCCCACAAGGGAGCGTACTTGGCCCTCTGCTGCATGTCCTCTAGTTCACAGACGGAGATAACTTTGAGTCCATCACGAAATTAAACCAGTCCCTTATCCCGCATACAACAAATGGACAACAAAATGGAGAACAAGAATAAACAAAACTAAGTCGGTAAAAATCGACTTCACTAACTATAGAATTATCTAAGTTAATCTCAAGTCCAAAGTTATTCTTTATGCTATTGAAGCTGAATACCTCGGTTTGACGCTAGATGCCAGACTCTGGTAATTTAGAAAATTTTATTGGCTAATGGAGGCGGTCAAAGTTGTCGATCCAGAACAAGCTATTCACTGTTTAATCAGATACTTAAACCTATCTGGACCTATGAAGCCCAGCAAAGACTCGGTTGTAAGCGGAAATCATCAGACATTGTTGCAACACATTTTTGTTTCACATAAACGTTTCGTTTTCGGTTGGAGATGCCATGGCTAAAACACATTCTGTGTTAAAACTTATTAATACAGTGTTGAGGTGGAATCGAAATGTCACATGATTTCAAATTCTGCACTAGTGATGTCTTCAACGGAAATGCACGTTACTATAAAGGTCTCGTTAGTTTGGGATTTTCTCCACAGCAGCCAATTCACCTTATTATGACTTCACAAATTAACTATCAAGTTCCTGGACTTGGAGCAAAGCTTTTCTTGATCTTCAAGGACGAGTACCTCAGATCACAATTGTCTTTGTGTGAGGTATATTAGGGGAACTGTGGAACCATAGTGGTAATTAGGGGTTTGACTCTGGGGATATGGACTACGCTGTAGGCAAGTCTTGGTGTAATATGGTTCGTTTATCCATCTAAAAGATCATTAAATTTCATAATCAACAATTTTCTTGAGTATAATAACAATGGCTTGATCAATACCCTAATATAATATTACACAGCTGCCAGGTCAATTATAATAATGCGGTGTTACATTGTTTTGGGACAATTGAATACATGCTATTAGGAAAACGATTTCATCGAGTCTTAGGACGTTTTGAAATCAACAGTAGTTTATCAGCAGGCAAGTAGAGCATGTTATTTAATTAAAAGATTCCGCATCACTCATTTATCGAGTGTTGAGGTGGTATCGGAAGCTTATCTGACTTTTAGTTTAGATCCTGCTCTAGAGACCTCCCCAACGTAAATACAACACTCTGTATAATGATCCGCCGCCGAAATCATGATTGCAGGCCTTTGAACTTTCCGCATCATCCGTTTCAACTCGGTTTCGCAAAGAGCCGTTTGGGGCGTCATCCAATTAGGTTGGTCTGCACTCGGGAGAGCCCGCTGAACCCGGGGGTCGGGGACACGTCGCCGCTGGGCCTTCCGGGCTATATCAATTAAACCCCGATAATTCACCACCAAGGTAATGAAACAAGGGTTTTAGCCCGCCCCTTCCCGCCGATAGCGGTCAATGACTGTACAATTTCACGGTTGAGCATGCCGAAGATCGAATAGGCGTTCCTACAATGTGTTTGTAGTGGGGCTTATTTGATCGGTGGATCAAGCGACAAGCTACCTCGATTTCAGAGACGATATTATGGCGTGTAGGGCAGCGCCTAACATGTAGCATTGGAACTTGTTGAATTTTGGTTCGCTATTTTCAGTAATCGACCATGATGGGGGGGGGGGGGGGGGGTATTAAACCTCCTTCTCTGAAAACTTGTTAGTTTCCAAATATGTAGAGCACAAAAAACTGATGGATAACAAGACAAAATAAAAAACACGCAGTTTGCGTAAGCAGAACGAACTTTTCGAATCGAACAGCTGGATCTCTGGGTGGAGCCCGTTATTTCATTAGTCCCTTGATGTACTAGAAAGGCTCCCTATCAAATTTCGTTGTAATCAGACAGACGACATAACTTGTAGCACACTCAGCTGTTCAGGATGGAGCCTGTAAGGTCATTCGTCTCTTGCTATCCCAGAGAGGCTACTTATCAGTTTTCAACGTCCTACGGTGAATAGGAGAGATTTTAGTACACTCAGCTGATTAGGATGGTGCTCCTCACTTTGCTCGTCTCTTGTTGTCCCAGCCCCCTATCAAATTTCGATGTCCTACGGTAAATAGGAGAGATTTAAGCACGATTTTGTCATCATTATGATTAATACGGCTCGGGGTCAGCTGATCCTCACCCAAGTCAGCGAGGCACAAGCTTCGACATGGTAATACATCATATCAAAATTTGGTCGAAATCGGACCAGTGGTTTCGGAGGAGTAGAGAGCACAAAATTTTGTCCATAAATAATATATATGTAAATATGTATATATTTAAAGAAATCTGAAAATTAATTACTATAGTAATCGTGTTTTACACCTTCTGAAAAGCAGAGAAAATGCATCCCTACCATAAGTGCCGCCATGCCGTCGGCTGTAACACCCCCTTTTCTGCAAAAAATTGGGTGAAAAAAAGAAATCTGCCTACGTGTCTGCCGTTAACCGTGACTGTCTGGCGCTTCTCACCCTAAAAACAGAACCAAAGTTTTTGAAACTTGAACACAAATCAAACCAGTAATGAAAGTTCCAGTCGTGCAGCATGATCGTACGAGCAAATTTTTTTAAATTATAGTATTGAATACATGTTAAATTGTTTTGAAATGTGAGCTTTTAAAGTGGAAATAAATGGTCAACTATTAATTTTATAGCGAACACCGTATTCTAAACAATAATCTGGTATTCAAAAAGAGATTTGGGATTTTGAGCTTATTTGCAGTTTTAATCGATTTTTAAGCAAATTTTAATGAAATTAAAGTACATGTTTCAGTATAATTGTGTGTATAAATTTTTGGATGTTTTATTTTATAGTTAATAAACTTTAGTCGAGCAATATTCTGTGAAAATATTTTTTTTTTTTATGACGTTTATTGAGAAACAATATTGTGCTAAGCACTCTCACTGTGTGAACATGCAATATGTCTAATAGCACGCTGAGCGTGATTGACATGTAGTTAGGAATCTAGGTATAAGTCCAATGTCTTATCCTAGTAAAGTCTGAATTTTGGAATAGTGGAAATGAAGTGTTAAGGAACTATGAGAATGTCAATGTTATGAAAGTACGTGGATCGGAACTATTTAGATGTTGAGTTGTTGATGTTTAGTTGAAACCATTCACAAAGTCATCATGGTGTTTTCTCTTCAAACGACGTTCGAGGCGAGGGAGTGGACGTTGATTCGGTATCATGTTGATGAGGTCGTTGGGATGGGATGAGGTTCTTTGGTGCATTGAGTCGTAGGCCGCAATGAGGGAATCGTTTACAGTGGGAATGTTCAGGTCTTTGTGTAGTTCATCGTTACGTACATACCAGGGAGCGTTCACAATTAATCTCAGTATACGATTTTGCAGTACTTGGTGCTATGGCACATAAACTAAAAAAACGTCACGGAAAATTGCTCACGAAAATATTTTGATGATTTCCGCTTACCACCGAGTCGTTGCTAGGGAAATGGTGCTTCGTCGTTTTTCATCCCACAAAATTCGTTGACCATTTGTTCGAAAGCTCTCAATTTATCCAACCATATTATGTTAACTACTGCGAAGTGCGTGGCAAACAAGCTGAGTTATGAGCTATAATTACAAGCTGAGTTATTTGAATAATTGTGTACACTCAGGTGATAATTCTCAGTAATTGATATTGTGAACATGATTGCCACCGCTTGTTAATTTCTGATGATTTCATTGAGCTGGTGTTTCGATGATTTGATTCATAGCAGGTGATCCAAATATTGCGAGAACGGTTTGATTTGTGAAGCGGTGGTTAAATCATTTTAATAGGTAATTTATATGCTTTACACTCTAGGAAGCTGTAATTGCGTATGTAGCCTCTTTAGGACATTTACTTGACGATGCCCAGGGTCCGGATCAGCTGAGTGGCTCTTAGAGCTTGCATACGAGTCTGCTACACATACTTGTCTTCAACTAAAGACATAAAATGTCCCAATGTGTTGCAGATTCGTATGCAAGCGTTTATCTTTAACTCTCGAATAAGTCAGTTATTAGCTTTTTTAAGTGATTTTTTGAGCTCATTTTTAGAAATTTGATCAATTTAATGTGCTCATAAAGTGCTGGCCAACGAATCACCCTTTCATTTGGAGAGTTGGATTTTTTGGCGCTAGAACGAAATTTTTATCTCAATCCTAAGTAGAGTTATCGTCTGGAATGGCAGATATCAAGTCGTTATCTAGCTCCAGTTGAGTGAGGATCGTGCCCGAGCTTATCGCGAAACGTACCTAGTTATCGGCGACCTTATAGTGGCTTGTTTGAATCGGCGATTTCGACCTGTGATCGTTGTTTGGGTCTATTAACTGCAGAGGAGTCTATTGTTTGCAAAAGTGGATCTTTCCATTATGCATGTCGTTCGATTAATGAAAGTACATTCAAGAAGATGAGTAGCGTCACGCGTTCAAAATGGAAATGTTCAACTTGTAAGAGCGTGGGGAGTTTAATGGCATAGTTCGCAGCCCCGATCGAGGAAAAAATTGAAAACATGTGGATGCTTATGGAAGAAAAAACAAACATGATGAGGAGCGAAATTAGTGAGCTAAAAAACTCCATGGAGTTCATGAGCACGCAGTTTGATGGGTTTTCATAATAATGTAGAACAAGTTAAGGTTGCGCTGGGGAATCTAGAGAGAGAAAATGTTAATCTGAATGTTGTTGTGAACACATTGAAGTATAAAATGGATAAATTGGAACTAAAATCTAGAATGACGAATGTAGAGTCCCGGAAACAAGAAACGAGAACGTGAGTCAGATTGTTCACAACATGAATATCTGAGAAGCTTAATGCAAATGTCGTAGTAAACAAGAGGAAGAGGGAATAGGAACCGGAAAATTGTTGCAGGGCTTCACTCGGAGAGCGAAAAACTTCAGATCTTCAATAATTTGCGTAAAAACAGAAATTTTACTGCTAATTTGTTGGTTCCGGGCTGGCCAAAAAAAACAATATATTTATAACGGAAAAAATGACTAAGCAGAAAGCACTCGTTACATGCCCGATGGACGGTGAAATGATCGCGTGATTCCTAACGGAAGAAGTATTTTATCCGTATTGGTTGTAGAAGACATCTTATTAATTCAATAAAATAAACTGGAGGGCAAGGAAACGGTAATAAAAATGAAGAAGGGTATATGATGCGGGGTTATATTTATATTTATACTTCTTCATTTTGTTCCTTATTAGTGGTTTCCAATTCTCTTTTGACGGACGCTATAATATCGATAAGAGAGTGGGCGCATGTGCATCATTTATCTCAGTACCTACCTTTATACGTAGCGGTGGAATTTGCGCATACTCAAATTTTGGAATTCCTGTATTCATGTGTCCCTCAATAAATTATTTGAATTTGGTGCAATTTTCCGATGTACTTACCTGTGTTGATTTCAAAGGCATTCGATTGATTAATAGATTGGGGATAAAATATTCACCCAATTTGGATGAAATCATGAAGGATATGGCTGATGAATCATTGCAAAGTTATCTCAGTCAGTTAATCATAGATGTGTACACTTTTGGTTCCCTTTTAATTCCGATCCTATTCTAATAGAACTTTTACTGCCGAATCGGAAATATTGTAATTACAATTAAATTCTGTTGGTTAAAGAAAATGGACCAACAAATTCTCCAAAATCCGAATTCTAATTCGCATTTCACGTTTCAAACCACTTGGGACTGTTTGGGTTCATAGTTTCTGAGAAGCCCATTGACATTAAAATACGATTAGAACTGAATCGGGGAAGTCATGAGTCTTGAACTATACGACACGAGCATACGAACCGACCGATTGACGTAGACAAAAATTAACTTGTTCAGAAAGTTTTTAATATTTTGCATGCGAGTTTGGTTTTGAAGTAAAAATATTTTTCTATTTCGAATATCAATTCTGAGCTTTAGCTCGTAACGTAACGTTTACTGCTTCCCAGCTGTTCTCTCATATGAATTTAATAATGTTAGCGGAAATTACATCAGTCTCTCTTTACGTGATTCAAAATGAAATTTCATTCTTTACGCTGACCTATTTTATACTAATAAAAATGATTACCTATTAATTATGGACATTATAGTCTACCCATGTAATTTTCTCAATGCCCATCCTATGAAGTATGATATTACTATTTGTAATATCGTATTCAAATCATTACCTATAGGTCTTCTATTTTATTTTATTGTGATACTCTTACTTACCAAGCAACTTGGGGTCCACGTTCACAGTCCCCGTATGCGACCCTCCTGAAAAAATAAGAAACTAGTAAATCAAGACACTCCATCAGAATCATGATGCTAAAATTGGACTGTACCATATATTAGAACTATATTCTTCAATTAAAAATTACACTTTTTCTTTTTTGTAAAGTTTAGAAGCAATTTAAGCCACTCTTCCTTAGTGTTTTCCCAACTGAACTTGGATATCAATCGGTTACTGTCACAAGGAATCATATGAAAATGTTAAAAATTATGAACTTTTAAAACCCTCATCTGATTTGTGAAAACAAAAGTAAGATGGAAAATTAAATTATTAGTATTTTTTGTTTAACGGGAAACATAATTTACATTATGTATATGTCGCAGGCACATTGCGGAACAAGGCACTTCAGGAAGTTTCTAGGCAAATTGTGAAGTTAAAAAATAAATTCTGTGTATTGTTTAGTGGTCTAGATGCTCGCAAGCTTGCATCTCAATGATAACAAAATATCCGAAATCAATCCTTTTAGTAAAATACAGATTAGTTGGACAAATAGATGAGAATGATGTGTAAAATTATTCCAATCAGAAAATGTGAGGACTTCGCAATCTGCCTTTACACTTCGCGAAGCGTATGCCTGCGATATATACTTTAATGAATAAACAAAATTAGTGTACTTCGAAGCGAACTTCCATTTCGATGATTGAAGTTCGATTGTTTGATGACATCTAAAACATCAATTTGCAATGAGTTATCCAGCTTTAATTATCCTAACAAAGGGGGGTCACACACCAAACCAACTAATCTACATTTCCCGAACTTCTTCTAGAATGCGTTTAGGTACAGGGAACCAGCTGATCTACCTTCTCCGACATCTTCTCTTCTTACTCATTTGTGTGAGAAGGTTAAAAAATAAAATAAAATAAAATATAACCAGACTGAAACACGGTTGAATAGTATGAAAGGCACTAGTCAGTATGCGATGTGGTTCCCAACAATGTGATGTGAAGAGGTGCAGGTGATTCTGTAAACAAGTCGATGGCATGATTCATAAGACGAGGCAGTCTGCAAAAAGGCCGCTAGTGGCGCTGAAACATCATATAATTCGTGGGAGAAAATGGGATATGAGACTTGCAGATAGTGAGGTACCAGAATATCAACCTCAGCTAGGAGTGTGGGTGAATCTATCATGCCCAAAACCAATTAATGGCAGAATATTATATTGGGCTACTGGTGTCGATCACAAGATTAGGATTGTGCACCATTGATTGAGTTTAGTACAGTTTAATGAATCTAGTGGAATGTTCAGCTTGAATGCAACACATACAAAAATCGACGGTGTTCAAGCTGGTTGGCATATCACATATGATTTGGACGAAATCCACTGAGCCATACTATAGGGAGAAAAATTCACTCACAGAGAGTGGTTAATGCGGGAATATAGTTGGAATCCTTTGTATTACTCTTAATAAAATCCATGGTGCGAATTTCCCGGTTAGAGATGGCTATGTGATTCGAAAACATGGGTTGGGTGTTGAGAAACACCCCTAAATCTCGCTCTAGGCTTTTATTCCCAATCCTGTGGCGGAAGTGTAGAGCATCTGATCGGAGAAATGTGACGATTAAAAATTTTTCTGGGTCTAGTGAAAAGCTAGAGAGAGAACACCAATGCATTTAAGCGTCAAGACAGCCCTGGATGTTTTCACACACAGACCAATGGTGACTCAACCGTATGATTGATTTCAGGTCATTTGCATACAAGAGAAACCGCACATCATCCAGTATACTTCACGGCAGCCCTCCCGGTCTAGGAGACACCAGAATTGGCGGGAAAAGGCAGTAACGTAACGTCCCTCAACACCAACAAAGTTCCTCATTTCCGGTGACTCTACTGGGGGGAGACCAGAAGGCCTATTGCCTCAGGACTACTGATCTTGCAGTGCTTCAACTGCATATCTCTCATCCACCTCAAGAGCTCCCAATATGACGTAGATTTAGCCACTTTTACAGAATCAGTGACAAAAACTGATAAAAAATAACGAGCATATAGTTAAGAGATTTCTAGTAGATTTTCGGTTGTAGAATCACGCAGGTGCATGGACTAAGGCCAAACGTACATGTACGTTTTGCAATTCCAATAATTCGCGTATTTCCCTGAAAACTTTATCATCATCACGAATTTTCAACATAAATTTGCCTGTTGTAGTATATTTAGTTGTAGTGTATGTAGTAGTATTACTATACAACTGTTTGAATCTAATACGATTGTGTAACAATGCGCATTTAAGGGCGTTGCACAACAAAAACAAAATATCGTTATTTCAGCAGTTTGTATGGTCTTTTTTTGGGAAATGCTACCTAATAAATGGTTTGATCAACTAATCAGCAGTATTGGTTATCATCATCTAGACGATTCGCTTTAATTACATTTCCTGGGGGCATTTTGAAGGGGTTCTGTGGGAGCGATTGATTCAGTGGCCCGTTTCCCAAGCTGGGAGGCTCCGAGAAACTGTTTTTTAAGACAAATTGTTTTCATAAGGAGCTTCACAGCTCGAGGGGAAGGAAAGGAGAAGAGGAGAAAGAGAAGAAGAGAGGGGGTGGGGGAAAGGACGAAAAGGGAGACAAATGTTTTTTCTATAAACGTCCTCGACAGAGAAGGGACCTCCTCCGTTATTAAAAGACGCAGAGGGGGCCACCGCCTCAGGGAGGCCTTGTGAGGATCCGGTTTCGGTTGGGAAGTGAAAGATCCTCAGAGACGAACGTCCTCTAAGGTCCTGATGTCAGCAGTAGAAGTGGAGGGGAGGCCAGCCTCTGAGAAGGAAAAGACTGAAGAAGGGCAATAAAGGGTAAGTAATGAATCCCGGACATAAACTGAGCGTCAGAGTAAACGCATCAAAAGACGCTCTCACTCCCGCTCGAAAATGAGTCACTCGAAATTGTTTTTCATTTCACTCCAACGCGTATTCTTTTTTTCCGTTTTTCGTTTTCATTTTTTCACTCATTCTTTTGTTGCAAATCTTTCAGTCTCCAACAAATTATCCAAGGAAATGAATGTTTTTTCTTGTCCGAACTGAAAACTGAAAAATAAAAAGTTTTTCCTTCCGGTTCAAACTCTAACGAAGGGAATCGCGAGAGGGCCGTTCCTTTATTTAAGAAGTTTTTTATCCGATACTTTCATGAACCAGTAAAATCACTTCAACACTGGGTTCTTTCCTTTTTCAGAAAATTTTCTCAGAAAGTGGGGCTATAGCCATTGCTTCGAAACAAACTTTGGTTAAGGTATTTAAACCTGACTCTAATGAGTTTCAGTAGACTTCGATAGAATCAACGTTACTGTCGCTTGGATTTTGAAGGCCGAATGTTTTGAATGAGGGGGGGAGGGGTCTGCCAGATTTCTAGTTGCTCTTAACCTTCTATCGTGGCATTCGGCTGTTTAATAGTCTACCGAAAAACTTCGAGAAATTTCAACGCTAAACTCATTCAAATATAGTCATAAAAAATTCTACTTGACTCAATGAACAGGTAAAACTAGTGGTATTATTTATTTATTGTTTTTCCCCTCTCTTTTGGAATGCGTATATAGAATATTGGTGTTACCGCCATCAACATTCGATTTTTTTATTGCATTATGTAGGAGATTATAGTGATGTTCAGTTCATACCTTGTTTATAATATAATAACATATTTTGCTTAGTTTATCATTCAATTCCGATCATAATCACGTTTTTCTGGCACTTAAAACTCGTTTTTGTTCATGTGTTAAAAGGCACTATTTCTGGTCTCTTTTTTAAAAAAAGTAAACAGTATTTAGAATCATTATTTAAAAAAGTTGTACCTGAATATCGTAACAAAGTTCAACTTATAAGATAATAACTAACATATTTATAAGTAAAACTAGCAATTAATTTAACGGAAATGAGGAAATATTTTATTTTTTTTTATTTTTGTTTTTATTTTTCTATTCTTATTTATTTATTTATTTATTTTTTCATCACAATCTTTGTGTCTACCAGTCACAACTGATAAGACTTATCTGATAAGCCCTCATCAGCTAGAAAAAACGTTTGAAAGAACATTTTGAAAAAGGTAGAAACTCTCCTTAGGATTGAGATAAAAATGCCGTTCTTGCGCCCAAAAATCAAGCTTTTCAAACGAAAGAATGAGTTCGTTGGCCACCTTTTTTTAGAACATTAAATAGGTCAAACTCCAAAAAAAGTGCTGAAAAAATCACTAAAAATTGCAATAAATGACTAAAAATAGTTAAATTTATAGTTTTTAGCAGAATATTGCTCAAATGAAGTTTATTAACTATGAAATAGAACATTAACAAATTTATGTACACAATAACGCTGAAAAATGTACTTCAATTCCATTAAAATGTGCTAAAAAATCAATATAAACTACGAAAAAATCCAGAATCTGTTTTTGAATCGCAGAATACTATTTGGAACGAGTTTTTTACCTTACAATTGATAGTTAATAATTTCTTTCCCTTGAAGTCCTTAATTCTCAAAACGATTAAACATTATACAATACGATAATCAACGAAAATTCGCTCATACGATCATTCTGCACGACTGGAACTTTTTCTCGTATTATTGAGCGATTGAAGATTTTGCTCAAACTCCAAAGGAACTTCCAAGTAAAATTATTAAAATATTATTTCAAACAATCCAGTATTCTATATATTTATGTTACAGAAATGAGAAAGCTATGTGCCAAACCCAACAAGGCAGATGTTTTTATATTTTTGCTGTGACCTATTATGGTTCGGGTTATATTTGTCACATCTGTTTGAATTTACGATAATTCGCTCCTACGATCGTGCTGCATGACTGGAACTTTTTTCACCTTTAATTCTTCCATATTTCAGCGTAATATGTGAGAAATAAATAACGCGCTTACCAAGAGCTGACCTTGGCCACCGCCTAGAATATCGCATTCAACGTAACAACGGGTTGTTTAGCCCGACATAAAGTCAGTTATTCTTCTCATAACGCTGTTGACTTAATAAATAACAAGCTTATCGGCTTTACGCTTCTCCTGCTTTTGGGAACGTCACAAAGTTTCCTTCCTCCGCCTCAAGTGGCTTTAAATGTCACCGCGAGAAATAAAGGTAGTAATTTTTGACGAAAAAGTCGCAAACATTGAAAAAAAAAAGGGGGTGGAGAGCTGGGGTTCAGCCGTAACTTACGAAATGTTTTCAGTCTCATAGAAAAGTGAGTTTGGAAAGGGGGAGAAGAAAGCGGAAAGTGGAGTAAAGCCGGTGGTGTGGGCGAAGGCAAGTTTCTCGAGTAATATCTGATGATATGAATTCCTTGGTGGAGCTGTAAACATTGTCTCGGTGACTCCCGAGGGTCTTCGAATTTACGAGGTCGCCTTGGAAACGGAAAAATTTTCCCTATTCACGCCGCCTTCTCATGCAAGGGTGAAGAGGATATCGGGCTGCGGTCTGCTCATGGACATCCACTGATTCTAGGACTTAAAAAATGAAATCTAATTAAGACTATAATAACTGAAACGAAATTATGTAACAAAAATCCACATGCGATACGATAAACTTTGTAGCTAACCCTCGCTTATAGTGAACAACAGTTGCTATACGTAGGATTACTAGACTCCGAGTTATTTCTTACACGCAAAAACACATTCTGTGTTTTTGTAATTTCATACTGAGTATGGAAAAAGAATCAACCGAGAGGTGTAAAGGGATATTGAAAAAAATAAAAAAAAAAAATTATATATATATATATATATATATATATATATATATATATATATATATATATATATATATATATACATATATATAGGCTTCGCGCCTCGCCGGATCTTTTCTCTTTTCTACTGCGTAGAAAACGAGGATAATTTGCTATGCAATTCTTAGCCTGAATCAACTTAGTTTTGGAATGTAACCAGGTACGTAAAGAGAGGGAAATTGGTAGCTTGAAATGTGAACATTTATCACATAAATCAAGCGCGATTGTTGTGCGATGAAAACTGCGGAAGTTTCATTCCCCTAACAACGGCTGGGTTGTACGTGAAAAACACTGAAATTGTGACACAATCTATAGCAACTACTCGGTACTACTCGTACCACTCGGTTGTACGTGAAAATCATCGTTAATTTCGTCACGGACGTTACATAAAAAATTATTGGGGGTCGGCCTAAGAATTGCATAGCAATTAATATATATATATATATATATATATATATATATATATATATATATATATATATATATATATATATATATATATATATATATATAATTGGACTGGTCACTCCCAACATTTGCATCCGCTCCCTGTAATTCTTTTTCGTACGGTTTATTTATTAGTCTTGATTTGAAAGAAACCTCAAAAATTTTAAATTCGCTGGCTGGAAGAGGTAGTTACCGATCCTTTCAAAAACAGACCACGCTATGAGTCTTAACCTATTTCCGTGATTCATATTTTGTTCAATATAAAGCTTTTGGTCTAGTTTCGAAACATAATTTCAGGAGTTTCAGATATCAATGCTGAGAAGAACGGGATTTGGGTAAGTAATAGTGATAAATTTATAAATATTTGCTCTATTCTCATCTAATTTCCGTTGCTATTATTACCATTTTTTCGATCCGGATTCCAGTCTAATTATGCAAACTAAACTCGGGAGTTTAAAATTTATGGGAAGGAGTAAACCGATAACTCATGATAGTTTCATTGGGTTGGTGCCTCTATTATAATAAAGATGATGATTTGATTAATGCCATTGTATTGAATGATAGGTAAGTAAAATATCCTCAACTAACCTCAGGAATCTTGAAATTCTCATAGATACAAGGTTTCACAGTTACGGAAAACTTACACAATAGCCGCCCAGCACAATTAAACGACAACAATCCAAAAAAGGCATTGTGACGGAGGAAACCCAACTCCCGGGCCTTCTCATTCTTCCATTTTCCCCTTTAAAAAGGGGTAGGGGAGAAGACTGTTTTAATGCCTATTTATCCAGAAGAGGCCACCGACCGAACTCCCTCCCTTGAAACTCTCCCGGAGTTTGTTCCCGGAGCAAGAAAACGGAACATTGCGGGGACGAAAGAAGGATGAGCTCTGAAAGCCTCCCCTTTTGTATTGGGAGGGAAAATACGAAAAACAAGAAAATGGCGCGCCTTCCGGTTCTGATGTTCCAGGAAGGGCTAGGGGAGAATAGGGGGTGAATAAGGGGGTGGTTCCGATTTTGAACAATTAGGGGAACCCGTTGTTCAGAGCGATGATGGCGGGAGGGGGCATTGTGCGTGAAAGGGCCCTCGGAAACACGGCGGGCTTTTATGCCGGAGCTAATCAGGAATTTCTCATTACGAGCGGGCGTTGCATTGTCCAGGATTCTAAGACCTATTGAATAATCGGCATTCAACTGACGAAATACGACGAAACTGTCAGAGCAAGATCATGTTGATCAGGTCGTGGGTTATTTAAAGCTCATCCATATTTTTGTTTATTGGGTTATTTAGGTGAAAACAGGATAGATCCCAATTACGTAGGAATAGTAATGTAGGAACATAACCTTCCGGACTGTAGAAAAACACAATTAAAAAGCATAGAAAATCAAAACACAACAACGCAATAATTATTATTATTTTAGCGAATTTTTGAAGAAAATTAAGCTATTGCTCTCGCCTCAAAATTTGTAGAATGTGAATTTTTGAAAACATTTTATGCAGAAACCCGTTTCAGGCTATTCTGAATCATATTCTGAAGTTTAACGCATTTTTTAATGTATGTATGTATGTATGTATATGTGTATGTATATATGTATGTGTCATTCCAGACGATAACTGTCAGTAGAATTGTGCTAGAAACTTCAAACAAATTTTAAAATGTTAAGGACACAAAACGAAAATTCAAGTTCGTTGGCCAGCATGATCGGATTACATCTTCGGGTTGAAATTTTCAAAAATGTAGTAAAAATTTCAAAATAGCCTGTTTTTTGCAATTTGTTGTGCGAAATAATTTTTTCAGCATACTAACATGTGGTATATTCGGAATCAGCGTAAAATTTCCTATAAGAATATGTATCAAGTTTTCCAAAATTTCAAAGTTGAAAAATCAGTCAAAAATCGAAATAATGCCGTTCGCTAGTTGTAAAAATCGGTAATATTTGCATGAAACATTGTCCAAATTCAGTATGACTACTGAATAATAAAGTATGAGTACCTCCTAATTATTTTTAATAATTTGATTCTATGTTTGTCTATCAAAATCATAAACTAAAATTTCTCTACACAATCAATAGCGACTGATATGTCGATGATTTCTTCAAAAATTCGCTCATGGGGTCATGCTGCATGACTGGAATTTTTTTAATTTAACGATTTTAGCTGAATTATAACCAGAAGGACCATTTGCGGCATTAAGCATGGTGTCTGAAGCGACACTGTGAGTCATGTTGCCCTTCTTCAACAAGCGGAGTAAATTAAAAAAAAAAAAAAAACCTTGCACATAAAATTACTATTACTATTGGAAAAATACATATACAATTTCTTTTTTCGTACTTTCTACACCAAAGTTCAAGTCCATATTGACAGCAATATCGTTTAACAGCCGCTGAATTCCAGAATTCCGGTAAGTGGGCTATTAAAATAATAATTTGTGGGCCTATATTCAGGCACAAATATATAAGTCCCTTAAGACTTGTGAGGTACTTTAAGTTCTTCAAGTGCAAATTCTCGAGGAGACTTGAAGCATCGTGAAACCCATTTTTAAGCTTATAAACGACAACTACATCTAAGCATTATGACGATCGGCCAGTGAATTCCCTCATCCATCATGAAAGAGCATGAAGAGTATCCCTCATTGATGAGTCACAAAAATCACTAAATATGTTGACATCTTTTAAATAAATGAGTTTCAATAGCTTCAGAGTGCACATTATGAAAAAAACGAAACTATTCATTTGTAAAGGCTTTCCGCCGTTATAAGGTCTATTACATTGCAGTGTGGGGGGATATGACTTATTTCCTTTGGCTCCTTGAGATGCAAAGAGATGAGATCTTTCAACTTTCCGTTACACCGAAACATATAGTAGTAATATAGGTTCATAATTATTAACATGAATGATTATGAGACATGATTATGAGATAGATGGATAACAGTAGATATTGGAGATAAAGAAGTTGATATATGAATAACAACAGGTGAAAAATCTAATAAGAGAAATGAATGAAAAATGGAATGAAATGTATTTCCACAGTAAATAAACAAAATGAATCGAATCTTCCCCTGTACTTGGCTGCCAGATAGCGCAACAAACATTGAGAGCATCCATACGTATGTTGCGAAACCATTTACCAATACGCGCCCATCTTCACCCAATATCAATATTAGAAAATTCATATAATTATAGAAGATAACCTCTTCCACCCACACCTAATGAGGATGAGGACAATATCACCTAATCTATCAAAGTATCCATACTACAAAGAAGATGAAAGAAGAGATTGTGTGGCATCCTTTGTAGCTAGGAAGACCACTTCATAGAGCGATAGGACCATCTCAACGATGTTTCCCCTTGAACGAAAGTTACTTCAATATCCCTAGATATGACTTCAACATTTTAAACAATTTAAATCGTTGAATACCACCATCCTTTGCCTTGCTGGATGAGGGAGCTCACTGTTCAATTTTTACAAATTAATGTATGCGTAAAGTTATTAATAGTTGCTAAGAAAACCAAATAAATAGCAACTTAGACAGTGCAAAAGACTGAAAACATCTCAACTTGCGGATAAAAGGATATCAGGACAAAACGTCTGCCAAGTTGGGTGGGCAGTATAGCTTCCTCACATATTTTAACATGGACGTATATAATTAGTTGAAGAACAAAGTGCGAGTCGAAATGATTGATAAATCGAATTATAAGAAGTTAATGTTTGCGCACGCGCACGGACTAGATACTGTTAATCCAATGGCAATGAAATTTATAGGGAAACGCTTAGGGCTAGACCGCACAATCCTTGAAAATGTCATAAAAATCGGTCAATTAGTCTTGGAGTTTTGCCTGAGTCGATCAATTTTAGTTTTGCGCATGCGCTATAGTTATTACATTACCAATCGTAAAATAATTCTTTGAGCATTTTTCTGTATCACATACCCATCTACTCCCCGAGTTTGAACGAAATCGGACAAATAGATGATAAGAAATCGACGTTATAAGAAATTAAAGTTTGCGCATGCGCACACACTGCTTTACATGTGACTGCAATAAAAGTTAAAGGGGGCTGTCTAGAACCTATCCCGCACAATACCTGGAAATTTCATCAGAATCGTTCCATTAGATTCGGAGTTTTGCCTGTGTCAATCGATATTAGTTTCGCGCATGTGCATAAGGCATTTTTGTTTGACATATCCTCAATTACCTGCAAAGTTTGAACGGAATTAGAGCAACAGATGGTGAGAAATCGACGTGATCATAAATTCAAGTTTGCGCATGCACACACACTACAACTGTTGATTCGACGGCATTCATAAGTATAGTTGACCTTCCAAGAGCTAACTCGCACAATCCCTGAAAATTTCATCATAATCGGACTGAAACTTCGTAGGTATAGTTTTGGGCGTGACGAGGATTTACCACAGACAAACCGACAGACATCAGACAGACACGGAACCAAAATTGATCAGCAAGCTCTGAAACGCAAAAAGCAAGTGGAATTTTTGATTTTGGAGGACGAAAATTGTTTCGACTTCAGTCACGAACAGAAAGCCTCCCTAACTTCGATAGTGAGGAAGCAAAAAGGAACATTAGAATGAGCGTGGGCAAATAACAATACTGGTAAAAAAAATCTACCACCGCTGTTTATTGCGTAAAGGTACCAGTTATTGGACACACCCCCGTTATTTGACAGTCCGCCAGTTTTTCTTGAATAATTAGGTGGCAGGGTGTTTTTGTAGTTCAACGACTCTCTGGGGTTCAAAGGATCCATTCTAGGATGAGCTGAGGTGGCCTAGAACGTTCCAGCATCATCATTTCTGATTCAGTGCTCGTTTAAAAGTCGTGTGAAGCACATCGGCACTGTGCCACTATCAAAGCTGTAAGCAAACAAGCTTTTTCATTTAGAACAACTTAACCACTTTTCAGAGTTTTTACGGTTTCTCGATAGTTTCCCTGAATCATTCAACATTTGTCCTACAATTTCGTGTAATTGTGGTTTCGATTTACTATCATCATAATTAGTTGATGGTCAGAATCATATCTTCTCCATCAGAATTGGTTGAGAATTATAGAATGGGTGACGTCGACAAAATTTGTCAAAAAAAAAAAAAAAAGAAAAAAAACCCGGTTTTCCGGCTTTAGCCCCCCCATTTCCCGTCTTCCATCTTGAAATTCAAAATTTCATATGTTTTTTGAACAACTAGACTAAAATTGGGATCGAACAAAGAAAGAATCTCGAAAATCGGTTGATAATCGTGGTCTGTGAAGCTTAGACAAAATTTGTCACACACAGACATGAGCCCAAGGGTTTTTTTTTTCTTTCACGAATTCGGTCTTAGAATAGTCTGAATAGGATTTGTATGAGGTTTTTTTTTAATGCTTGGGTTGTCCCCCACCTCCTTGGACCAATCCCAATAGGCAAATCTTATAAACGAAGCCTTGTCTATAAGACATGGCTTCAGAGGGACGTCCTAAAAGTGCTCACATTTAAAACAGTGTTACGAATCCTAAAACGATGCGGACTGTTGCGTCATATTTCTTACCTGAATCGGGTTGGCAGAGAGGACCAACCCAGTGACCGCTGATGCACTTGATTTTGCACATCCTCCGTTCGTTGGTGAAGGGTGACGGGGCTGGCAGTTCCGCGATGAACTTGACCTCCCCGAGCTCGTTGTAGTCGGGGGCGGACTTGGGCCGCGCCACAACTTTCACCCCGCGGAGAGACAGCTGCGGCGCCGGGCAGCCGACTCCCCCTTTGGCGTCTGAAACAACCAAATAATTAATTTTATTTTACACACTTAATATAGGTACTGGTATTTTAATCATTACATTCAAATAAGAGAAACACCTTTTGGAATATCATTTACTTGAATGTACGTATACTCGACAAGCATGCTCGAAATCACGCTCCGCTAACATATGACAAGGAGGTGATGGAAATGGAGTAGTTACCCCTTCAAAGGGTAGAGGCGATTAACCTGCTACACCCAAAGGATATCCTGAAAGCTGAAGTGCCCAGGAACTATCCCGAGGTGTAGTGTTTGCATGAATTGAGGACGAGAAACTACCCTATCCATCTCAACCTATAGTATATATGTGTACTTATATGTTTACGTATATATACGGGTGTCTCGCATAAGGTGGTCAGTACTTCAGGGCGTGATTCTTGAGCTCATTTCTGATCGAAAGTTCCTCATAGAGATTTTTTTTAAACGCTTAGTTTTCGAGTAATTCAATTTTTGAGATTTTTTCGTGTTTTTGACCTCAAGTAACAAAAACAGCAATGACTACAATAATTAAAACGGTAAATATAAATTTGAGGATACCGTGGAAAAAAGGTCAAATTTCCTTCCTATTTAATGCCAAATCAAAAATTTTTAATAGGATTCATTTGGTGAAAGAACTGCCTGAACATGAAATTTCTACGAGTATGAGAAATTCCAATTTTTCAAACCGGCTGTGTGTCCCATTGCTGTGTGACATTTCTGTACTGTTTTTCGCGTAACTCATCTGTAAAAACTGGCTCAACTTCCTAGCGGTATAATCAATTTTTATTTTATTTCACTATTTAGAGGATAAAAGTAAGTTTCTATATTGAAAAACATGGTTTTTTTCTATGAAATCGAGGGTTTTTGTGAAAAATGACCCTTCAAAAAAGTTCGAGTTTGGGGCCGGTTTCAACGTATTTTTTCACGCTTAATCGAATTTTAACACTTGCAGATCTCCCCAACCCCGTAGTGACAGAGTTTTAAACTTTAACTAACTAGTTTTACCGTTTTCAAACACATAGCAAACGATCATAGAGCATAAAAAATTATATAAAAATTCGTGAGTTAAAGGGTGAGACTCTGTTGTAACGGTGTTGGGGAGATCTGCACGTGTTACCATTCGATTCAGCGTAAAAAATACGTCGAAACTAGCCAAATATACGAATTTTTTAGTTGGTAATTTTTTACAAAAACCCTCGATTTCATAAACCATGTTTTTCAACATACAAACATAATTTTATCCTTTAATTAGTAAAGTAAAATAAAAATGTATTAAACCGTTAAAACGCTGAGATCTTGGACAAATTTTAACAGATGAGGTACTCAAAAAACAGTACATAAATAGAACACTCACAGCCGGTTTAAAAAATTGGGATTTCTCACAGTCGTGAAAATTTCATGTTGAGGCAGTTTTTTCACCAAATGAATCCTATTAAAAAATTTTGATTTGGCATTAGATGAGAAGAAAATTTAACTCACTTCCCAACGGTATCCTCAAATTTAAACTTACCGTCTTAATTATTGTAGTATTGCTGTTTTAGTGACTTAAGGTTGAATACACGGAAAATTTTCAAAAATTGAATGAATCAAAAACCAAGTGTTAAAAAAAATTAGAAAAAAAAAGAAAAATCCAGGAGGATTTTTCATTCAGAATTGAGCTCTAGAATCACGCCTTTAAGTACTGACCATCTTATGCGGGACACACTATATATGTCGAAGTACAAACGAAGATGTAAGTGGTGGCTGATTCCACTTCGCGCAAAACTGAAGGAGCAAAATCCAAAAAGTGAGGTTATCAAAAGAGTATAAGCAATCTAATTCTGAAGAAGGTTACTTCCTGAAGTCCGTTTTCGGTATACATTTTTTAAACCCTGAGGGGGTGATGGATTCGTTGAGACATTATTGGAAATTAAACCAGCAACCTCGTATACATAAGTTAAGTGAACATCCTTCGCACATAAATTGAGGATGATGCGTCATTCCCCCCTAGTATGTAGTTTGAGCAGAAATGCTGCTACCGTCAATTGCACCACCAATATTGCAAAAGCTTTCATGTCAAACTTAATGAAGGTTTCACATCTGTCCATCTTGCGTAATTTTTAATAATCTAATAATCCAATCTCACTCTAATTCGGATGTTATTTGGGAATCCGAATGCGATTTCATTTTCAGGAGTTGAATGTTTTTTCTTTTAAGATTAGATCAGACACTCCGAAGAATATACGTTCTTGTTACGGAAGCATTTTGCCACACCCTACTTGGCAGACTTTATTTTAATTTCTAGGAGTTAAATTTAGTCATCGCTATATCCCTATTGACAGAGTATGGCAGAGTATGGTAGAATATTATCACCCCCCTATTGATCTGCCACCGGAGTGCATTATTGAAATTCATTTAGTGACAGAGGAGAGTCAACATGGCCTACCGAGTGGAAATTAATGGTATTTAATGTAACGATCATGCTTTACCAGTTCCTCTGTACCTATGTAACAGGAGCTTATGTAAAATAGAATGTATTAGTGGGTCTGCTGACCAAATGCCTGATGAAGTTTGAGGTAATGTACGAATTTTCGCTACCAGCGATGGTTTTAAGGCAAGGATGATAAATCTGCTGTGAACGTAATCCGGTTCGCTTCAACGTCCTACGAATAACTAAAACGACCACGATTTTATTATGGATATGAGATGTACCGTCCCACCTCTTTGGTGATATCATCATTGCATCATGCATTGCTTTATACATTTAAGGTCTTCTAAAGGGGTTTCAATCGATTCTATGTGACAAAAACTATTGAAAACAATGCCCAACTCGGTGTTTATCGATTTGAGAATGTGACATCAGTGACGATGATACGTCGTATTGTTATCAAGGACAACTTGTCAAGCTTTAATAGTGTTTTCCGACTATTCTGTATGGCAAAAACAATTAAAAACGATACCAAAGTCGATTTTCGGTTGATTTGAAGGCGATCGTCGTCGCTAAAGACATGTTCTTGTGGTTGGATCGTCATCGAAAACTATACAGCTGATTCCAGATTTCTAAAGAGCCTACCTACCTAATTTAAAGTTAATCATTACAGTTGGTAGCCTTTCCATTTGTATGGTTAGCGTGGCGGTGAGGGGATGAGAGATTAGTTTAGGCTGCTTTTCTCATCATTTATTGAAACACTCCTAGCGCTTTCGCCCATTAGGGCCTCATCAGGGAGTTTAAGATAACATTTTGTTGTAGTAATTCGTTTATGTCTATATGTTTACTTGGTATCCGTCTCATTGGGAGTGTGTCGCAACGGGCTAGTAGTATTTATGATCATTACTATGTAGTAATTAGTCGTAGTTATGTGTCTTAAAATGGGTAGAATAAAAAACGATTTTCAATAATAGGAGGGCAGGCCTCTTGGAAATGAACATCATCATCATCATGCCAGCTGAGTCGATGCAGAGACTCACTTCGAAAGCCCTACATAGGCATCAGTCGTTCGTCTACAGGTAACGAAAGTTCCATTAAACTTGGATTCTTTAAAATAATAAATTATTATGCGAGCATCCAGAGCACCAAACTATACACATAATTCTGACCTACCTGTTCAACTAATCGGAATTTTTACTAAGGGATTGACTACTTGATGTAATGTATTTTTTAGATGGGAACTAGCGAGCATCTAGACCACCAAACTATACACAGCACTCTGATCTATTTTACCATAGTGGACGTAGAAATGATTGGGGAACAGTTTTCAGAACAACAGAACATATGTCAAACGGTAGTGAATTAACGGAAACCCATAAAAGGGGTGGTAGTGAATTAACGGAAAAGGTCCAATAATTTTAATAGATCTACTGATTCTATCGACGTTGTTAATAAGACAATTCTATTGAAATTTCACGCTAGTTCTCATTTACTCTCACGATTCGCAGCGTTTTCAATTACATTGGAATTCAGTTGAACATGTTTCCCCTTTTTTTCCAAACTGCTTGTTTCACGGACCATGAAACTCTGAATGACAGTGAGAGACATTAAAGCCTCTATCTTGATTAGGGGATCTTGACTGAGGCGTAACTCCGTGGTAAAGGTCGGCTTTGACTATTCTAGACCCCGGCGGTGATATCCAAAGCCGCCTCGTCAAACGGTCCAGCGAAAGCGAGACTTTCGGGTTTATGAATGTTAATACGAGAGCCTACACAGAGAAGTTGATGGGATATGGAAATGTTACCCAGGGCGAAACAAAGCTCACATTGTGAATGCAAATTCCTCCATGAATTATAGACAAAGTTTTCGGGGAAGGGGATACTTACGTGGAGTACAAAGTGTTTTCTAGTTGTGAAACGGGGTTTCGTTCTTTATGGATGCGGAGGATTAATCCTCTTGTCGGAGCGCTCACAACACGACAAAACTTTACGAGGCCCAGTGTGATCATTCTGAAAGGAATTCGCCTTCTCCAACAATCAGCTCGCAAATAAATCTTAAAAAGTCAAATTTCATTACTTTTTCTCTTCAATACCCAACTGTACCTGAAATTGTTAGAATTAACTAACACCTAAGTGTTTGTTCTGGGAGTGTGCCCACCAATCATTCAAATGGTAGGTATAAATTAAATATACCGTTCAATAGACTGAAGTATAAATCAAAATGCACACGTGCAAGCATTTAAGTTGAAAATAGGGAAGATGGTTCTCATATATGCCTGGAGGTTCAAAATATTATATAAGTAGGTATTTAAAAAAAAATTCATCCAAGTTGGGTGGGCTGTATAGCTTCCTCACATATCGCAAAATGGAAGTATAGAATTAGTTGAAGAACAAAGTAAGTTCGAGTCGATATGGTTTAATGAAAATAGAACATAAGGCACGTGTAGACATGCTAATAGGTATATGAAATAGGGCTATAATTAATTTTTGTGCACGCATACTGTACTATAATTCTAACGGCATTCACTATCTATGATGGTATTGGTAGGAGAATATCTATAAATTAACCTGCATAATTCATGAAAATCTGTGCATCAGTCTCGGAGTGTCAACTATTACTCATTAGTTTTGCGCATTCGAAATAGGTATTCCTCAACCAATCGCCATAAAATAGTATAGGTCATCATCCTGGACAATTAGAAACTGTACCTCCCAAAAATGACATAATCGTATTAGTATGGCTAATGTAACGATTAAGGTAATAGATAATTTATAACAAATATACTAACAAAACGTTTCATTCTAATAAGAGAAAACTCCGGCTGACTGTAAAAAAGCAATAGCCGTTTATGTTACTTCCATTAATATTGTATTTGTCATTAAATTTAAAATATAAACATGTTTTCATTCATTCATTCATCCTGGACATCAATATACTCAACAACCCACTGATGAATGACTCAAGTTTCATAAACTTTGGTTCAGTATTTTTGGATAAATGCTCAGAACTTTTTTTTCAATGGATTCTATACGATTCTATGCATGGATTTGGGAGGTTAATTATTTTATTTCTTTTTTTTTCCTTGATCCCTTGATCGATTACAAAAATTGGAATAATAAAACAAAATCAGTGTACCTATAACTTGTTGCCTTCGATTGATTGATTTTTCAAAAGTTTGAATAGAGGAGAAGACTATTTGAATTAAAAATGTGATTTTAAACGTTACATGCCTAATCCAGAGGACAATAGTACTTACATTTTTCATACAGCTAATGCGGAAAACCTCGGATTTTCTCAGGACAACATGATAAATAAATGGTATTATTTATCCCTCTAGACGTCAATAATAATTTTTTCCCTATGTCTAACAAATCTAAAAAAGCACATTGACCGTCCCCAAAACACAGGCCTAACCTTCCCTGATACAGGCACGAGTGGATGAATGAGCATCGATTAAAAATAAGTGTGTTGCTAGGGTAACCGCAGGTGACCGAACGTTGCCGGCCAACCTCGGGTCCATTCGGTTTGTTCTCGATAAGGCCTACTAGAATTTATTCCTGAAACTGATAACGTCCAAAAGTCCTATGATTTTGATGAGCGGATTCTCTTCAATAAATTTCTAATCTAATCACGTTTTGATCTTTGAGCGTTTGGTTGTTTTTGATGATACTTAAGTAATTTTTGATCTCGATTTATAACTCTCCGAATACTCATGGGAGGATGCCGAGATTGTCTCTTTTGTTGCTTCCTCTGTGAAATTCAATGAATGCGATTTCATTTCACACGTTTCAACTCTATCTATTCTACAATCAGGTCGAATTCCAATAATTGCAATCGCAAATTGACGAAGGGCTCTTCAAAATCAAGCCGGGGTTAATTTTATTAGCTGGCGTGCAAATATCGCACGGTTCAACAGGCAACGGTAAATTGACGTAATAAGCTTTGAGAGTTGAGTAAGCCCGTTGAATCGAAGCGTGTGGATCACAGCTATGCGCCCTCGTTGCATTTTCCGGTGTTGCCGCTCTGATGTGGAATTATCTATCTCTACATCATGCACTCTATCTCTACACGATGCAATGGCGGTGGAAAGCCCGTTAATCGGGGCGTTGCTGCTCGTGGCATATCCCGATAACGTGGAAATGGAAATCGTCCCTGGTTTGATTAACTGTGAAGGGGCACTCTAACCCACTCGATGGCAACACAACTAACGGCAAACAACATTGGGCTTGTTTTATATATGATTGGTTTTGTAATAGAAATGCTTTAGGGAAGAGGGAGATATCAAGTAGGTGGGTAATACGCATCTGTACCTGACCGGGGTCATGGGACCGAATCGGATGTAGGGTTAAGGTCTTTCTGAAAGGGAGACATGACATGGGCCTTTTTAGGCTAAGACGTAAGTCACTGGACCTCCCGATTAGATCGGGCTAACACAACTGAATTGAGGTCTTTCTAAGGAATACAATTAGACTATATTATATTGGCCACAATTCTCAACCAATTTTACCTTATATTTAACAGGTGGTTGGTTTGTATGAAAGTTCGGTCTTGACCCTTCTGGTTCAAGAACCAAATACGGAGAAGTGAATATTTTCATTCGCAACTATAGTCAGGCAATGCGATTGAATCGTTACCTTCACACAAGGTTGGAAAACAGAAAACTCCTACTACGTTTGTACGTACCTTCGTAGTTCACAGAATTATGTAGAGGGAGGGTATTGCTGTGAGGCAGCTTGAGAGTGAAGTCTAATCATTTCAATCTTGCAAAGAAGTTGTGAAAGATTTTGGTGGGATTGAGAATGACGAGTTTAAATGCCCTAGCAAGAGCTGGTTGTACGTAGGAAGCATAAGAAAATACCTCGTAACACATCTGTGTAATACAATTTCGTAAAATTTTTTGAACGGTGTAGCAAAGAAACATACTTACATTAATTTTACATACTTACTGGTACATTACTTACTTATACTTATATATTTACATTACTTACATACGTAAGTAATGCATGTATTAGAGGGACGTCCCTTAACCCCCACCTCCTATTGACCCTCTCTACCATCAGTAAATTTGAAACTTCCAAGGATCGAACAAATAATAAAAACTGTCTTAGAAATCAGATGAATATAGCAAAAATATCACGATTTATAGCTATTTATTAGCTATCATGAAATTTGAAGCTCCTGACATACTTTCCAAAACTAGAACAAATTAATAGGTAAATGAAGAAAAAAAAAATGGTGAGATAATGTTTATTGTGAACCATATTTTCCCGTATGAAGCATCAGAAACTTTTTCAAGAAATTTGACGGCCGGCTCCTAGATGCTGTTCAATTGATAATCAAAACATCGTCATAAAGTTGTGCTGTATCTCGCTCGGAAGTATTGCAACAACGTGAACTTACAATAATGAGTTAGGAACCTATCCAAAACTGGCCGGTGATATGTGAATTATTTATCATTTTCGTCCTTCTCTTATGTTGATAATACGTTTTATATTAAGCATATTTTTTGTTGTATAATATATCTAGCGGACTTTAGCGGACACACACAAAACGCACACACGCCACTCCCCCCCCCCCCCCCCCCCCCCCTCTCTCTCTCTCACTCTCTCTCTCTCTCTCTCTCTCTCTCTCTCTCTCTCTCTCTCTCTCTCTCTCTCTCTCTCTCTCTCTCTCTCTCTCTCTCTCTCTCTCTCTCTCTCTCTCTCTCTCTCTCTCTCTCTCTCTCTCTCTCTCTCTCTCTCTCTCTCTCTCTCTCTCTCTCTCTCTCTCTCTCTCTCTCTCTCTCTCTCTCTCTCTCTCTCTCTCTCTCTCTCTCTCTCTCTCTCTCTCTCTCTCTCTCTCTCTCTCTCTCTCTCTCTCTCTCTCTCTCTCTCTCTCTCTCTCTCTCTCTCTCAATCGCTCACCCTCTGCTTATTAAATAAAACATGAAATCTACTGAGGGTAATTCCCGAATATCCTACTAGTATACAAGATATGCTCTTTTAAGGAAAAATAAATAGACAAAAACCTGAATAGCGCACAGATGTATAAAACATTACTTCACGAGCTACGGTTCTTAATCCTAAAACGATGCCAAGGTAGTGAAACCATTTGCCGTTCTTCATAAATTAGATGGAAGTCTGCGAAAAAAAAAGGTTGTTCACTTTTTTCTCTCCACTTTTTCCGCTCTCTCGAAGATACTAATTACTCAAGGGAAAGATCTCTCTGCTAACAACTGAAGGGCCGAGTTTTCTTTCTTTTTTTTTCAACTTTTTACCCCCACTTCGTCTCCTTTATCAGGATTCCGGGAGAAATATAAAGATAATAGCCTCCGCTCGGGCAACGCCTTTGTGCTCCGCGAGGCAATTAGTCCATCTTCCTTTGTTCCCAAAGTGCAGAGGAGGCCCAGTGATTAAAGTCAAGTCCGCGATTGAATAATCCGATTTTTCTTGAAACGGTGATAGGATGCTTTTTCTCTCTTTCTTTCCAAAAGCCACTTGTACGGCCTCGATTGGAGCTGATGTAATATATTCGAAAGGAAGAAAATAATTTCTAAAGCATCAACTCTCATACTCCCAATGAATAATTAGTTAACAATTAAACAATTTCAAGAACATCTACTCTCATTGTCCCAATGAATAATTATCTAAGAATTAAACAATTTCAAGGACTCACTAGAATCACGAACAAAGAAAACCCCTAGCAACACTTACTTTCGATTTCCCCTAGTTATTCGTACAATGGATATCATCAAATCATCACACTTTAACAAAAGTTCTCAGCAATTACGAACCACTGAAAATTTCCACGTTTCTTCATAACAGACTGAATCACTTGAGGATTTTCTGAAAAGGTTAAATTATGTGAGTACTTATGAATCGAAAATGGGTGTTCCTATGCTGGTAATAAAAACAAGCAGAAAAATATGCATGATAATACATAATACATTTATATTCATTCCAGTCATCCATCAACATGATCGTATGAGCGAAATTTTGTTAAATATCGGATTGTATAATGTTGTTGTTTTGAAATTTAAACTTTTTGTGTGCAAGGAAATCGTCAACTATCAATTTCATGGAAAAAATCGTATTCTTAATAATGATCTGCTATTCAAAAAGCGGTTTGGGATTTTTAGCTTTTTGCAGTTTTTATCGATTTTTAGCAAATGGTAATTGAATTTAAGTACATTTTTCAGCATACTTTCGTACATGAATTTTTAAATGTTCTATTTTATAGCTAATGAACTTTATTTGAGCGATACTCTGCTACAAAGTATAAATTTAACAATTTTTAGTAGTTTTTAGCCATTGTTAGTGATTTTTTTAGCACTATTTTCGGAATTTGACCAATTTAGTAAGCTCAAAAAGCGCTGGCCATCTAACTCATCCTTTTATTTGGAAAGCCTGATTTTTTTGGCTCAAGAACGGACTTTTTATCGCAATCCTAAGGAGAGTTATCGTCTGGAATGACACGTATTATGAACACATATGGAAAAGCATTAAACTCTGGGATTCGTTTCAGAATGCCTCATAACGGATTTCAATGAAGAACTTTTTCAAAAATGTTGATTTTAAAAATTTTTGAGCCATTGCAATAGCTTCAATTTCCACGAAAATTTGCTAAAATATAAGGAAGAATTAACGACTTCAATGTTCTTGTATAAAATGATGAAAGTCATGATCCTTCATATATTCTTTACATATTTTATAATTGATCCAAGAAGAATATTGTTACTTTTGTTGATTGTAATTACGCTTATGAATCGTAAGCATCATTATATGGAGGCAAAAATATACCTCCTAATCATATTCGAAGCCAATTTAGGTTCGTCATGCACCTTACAAATCGTATTACGGGTGTAGGAACGGTGACCAGAAGATAAATGCGATTGGTTGAACGAAACTTGATGTAGGGGCCCAGATGGTGCCTATAACCCGATTTCAGCGTAGAAGGGGATGGAAAAATTGAATGCATGGGCATCCTGATTGAGTTATTAAAAGTATGACCACATGTTAGTGTGTGCCCAACTCGATATCTAAGCCTATTACAAAGGTAGGTACTACATACTGTTAAAACTAGATGGTCCTCTGTCCAGGTTTCTCGCAAAGTTTGAAAAACTGGTTGGTTTGCATGATGTACGATTCTTATTAACGGTTCAGGAGCGGGTACATCAGCCGTCAGCAAATCTACACTTTTTAATTCTAGTAGAAGTATTTTTCATCCGCTCTCAGGTTGTCTTAAATTTCAAGCCAAAAGAAATAGGTTTCTACGGATAGGTTCTTTGCAACATTATATGAAGTTAAATAATATTCGAAGTAGTCGTAACGTATTTTTCTTTTTCTATTATTTCTTCATCGAAAGTCGGTCCTTTTGATATGATACTATTTATTTCCAAAGAACTACCTATTAATAAATATAATTTGTCTGTAAATGAAATATTAAGTAGGTCTCCTAGATGTAAAATTGTGCTAGCGTTCAGTGCATCTCTGCATCTGCGTTCAATGCATTAATTAAGCATTCCGGTAGCGTACTTTTAGTCTTATTGGGGGTTGGTATAACGTACATACGTATCATAATTGATTGTCAATATTGAATGCTATTCCTACCATGTAAAAACCAAGTGTTTTTACGATAAAACCTAAGCATTCATTTGCTCATCGATTATTAACAATTCTTTGTGAGAGAAACTATTGAAAATGATACCAAACTCGTTTTTCAGTTGATGGACGTGACGATCGTTGTCAAGACTACTTTTAAGGCGTTTATAGTGGTCTCAGTTGATTACATAAATGTTTGAATGCTCTAATTCACGGTTTATAATTTTTTAATGAAAAATATATGTTTAATGATTTTCAGCCTTTTTTTAAACAAATTTATTTAAATTTGACCGATGTGTTTGTGCTCAAAAAGTACAGTCTAAAAATCATCCAGAATGTTTAATATCGTAACTTAGCGTTTCTATTCTTCTTCGATTAGGATTGTTGCATAGACGATCTTATGATTAGGTAAGGTAAACTATCTTGATATCGGGAAACATGAAATTATCAACCTTACAGTAAATATCAACTTTTGAGCAACACAGTTGTACCATCCCTTCCGACCCCATAAAATACTTCACTTCCAAACTCCAACGAATTAATGTTAAAGTGATGAACTAACGAACCTCGTTTCAATATTTATGTTACCAACGAACGAGGAGGATCACCAAAATAAGAGGCACGGTACAATACCACAGTATACTAAAGTACAACAGAGTTAGAATGATTATTACATTTTACATGTACAGCGTTTTCATCAGCATCTGTCAATATTGGTCTTAAAAATCCAAAGGTTACTGTTTACTTTACTAATTCTTCATCCTCATAACATGCCTCTGACGCCATTCAACATAATTTGGAGATCCGAGGTGAGATAAACAGCTAATTCAGGCAAACAAAAGCGTCGTTTAAATGAATCATATATCATTAAGTGCTAGTGATTCGTTTATTTTTTTAATTTTTTAAAATTTTATTTATTGTTTCCGAGTCTACCTAAAGGTTGTGGAAGCATTGTTTTCATATTCGGGAGGAAAAAAATTTTTGGTCTCCGAAATCAAAATCTCCACTCGCATTTTACGTTTCAGGCCATTCTGAACAACTTTGGTACCCTGACTGTCTGTCTGTCTGTCTGTGTGGTGTGAGTGTATGTGTGTGTGTATTTTCAGGAGATGTGCAGGCTAGGGGGTAGACGGTCCCCTATCAGTTTCATCGCTCTTGACTCAATTCCTCACTCTGCGCATGCGCAAACGTAAATTCTACCATGCATCATTTTTTCACGCATTCATTTTTTTGTCGTTCGATTTCGCTCAACTTTGGATGATAGTTGGAGGATAACAGTTTGATCATCTTATATCAATTTCAACGTGATTGTATTATCAATAGCTACTGCGCATGCGTCTATGTGAAATCCTTGTAACGACCTTAATTCCCACTGTTTTTATCCGATTTCGATGAAATTTTCAGAGAATGCGCGAGTTGGGTTGTAGATCGTTCCCTATCAGTTTTAATGTTGCCAAATCAATACTTCAATCTGGGCATGCGCAAACGCAAATTCCATTATGCTTCTTTTTTTACACTCTAGTCGTTCGATTTTGCTTGAATTTGGATGATAGTTTTTAAGAAGATGACTTGACTACCTCAATTTCAACATCATTGTATCATTAATATTTACTGCGCATGCGCCAATGTGAAATTTTTGTAATTACCTTAATTTCCACAGTTTTTATCCGATTTTGATGAAATTGTCAGCGAATGCGCGGTTCACGTTGCAGATCCACTCCAGATCCATTCTAGTTTGCATCAAATGGTTTGTTTTTCAGTGAGACAACGACCTTTCCTTCAAAGAAGCGTTGGCTCTATCATTTAATTCCAGCAATATTTGTAAAAAACATTCAATTTATGACAAAAAAGGTGAAAATCCCAACTTTATATTGGATTGCAGAATATAATATTGAATGAGTTTTTTTCTGCCATAAATTTGGTAGTTTACAACTTCTCCGTAATAAAAGTGATCAAATTTCCAAAGTATGTACCATAATAATTATGATACGATATTTTACCGAAATTCGCTCATACAATATGGCTGCAAGACTGGAACTTTGTGAAAATTCATGCTAACACTGTTATGTATATAGGGTTGTGGTAGGAGGGTGGAGTACAGATTGTTAGTGAAAAGCTCTGATGTAAGTGAGAATTTTTATATACAAAGAAAACAATTATCTCAACCCCCGGCACGAATACAATGGTTTATTCGGTAGTGAGGAAGCAAAAATCACAACACTTGACTTGCAAGTGGAAACGAGATCTCTCGTGCTTTGAAGTCGCCGACCGTGCAAGGACTCGTTCATTGCCTGGCACGACATGCTACTTCCCCCAGCAGAGCCCACGCCAACCCCCTGGAACCCACTTCCTGGTTGGGAAAGACGAGGAGATCTTTCCCCTTTTGATTTAGGAGAGCATTAATTGCCTCTGCCCGGTAGTTACCCTCGGGAAGTTCTCACTTCACCTCCTGCAAGAGGGGAAAGACGCTCAGCAATTCACTCGTCCCACCTGGCGGTTGTTTTCGTTCAACTTCGAACTTTCCTTCCTATTGCTCGGAGATATGTTCGTGCTGCCTGGAACCACTTTGAGGATTACGTCTTCCCTCCCATCCGGGATGAATTATAGTTGTTCGTTCCGGCCTGTTCTTAAACAAGTGGCTCCACTCGAGAAATATAGAAGGGAGTTACTCACTTCACTGTAAAGTTAATGAGTATCGTTTAGCGACAGATATTATGATGCCGGCTAGAACGATATTTCTTTAAAATATTAGCTTCTTTTGAACTCATTCCATATACAATATCAAATATTGAGGTATTGAGAGGGTTATCCCAAGAGTAAGATTCCGATTTTCTAATAAGGAAACAGGATGAGGGAAAAAGCTGGGGAAGTTATAAAATGTTTGTTTGGGTCTGGTGGTAACTCGGTGAAGACCGCCTAAAAAATCGTGGAAAAGTCCGCCAAAAAGCTGAAATTGAGACGAAAGCTGGGAGAACCAGGGCGAAGGAGTTTTAGGGCAATTAGGGCGTGTTGTTGGTAAATTATTTGCTCAAAGGTGCTATAATAAATGCCGTTATAATAAATAAGAGTTGGAAAAACTGAGAGAACGGATAAAACATCATAACACCCTGCCATATTTTCGCAAAATTGACACGAGGCCTATTAACCAAATATAATTGGAATGTTTTTTTCCCTTACCCTGCAGACCTCAACATGAGTGGCTAACTACTATTTCTGGCGATGAAACTTTTTTTGGGTGGGAAACGTTACTTCAATCTTGAGGAAGTCATGAGCGCACGATTGGATGCACGATTCGAACCCGCAGTGGTGCGACACTAGTTCGAAGAAACTTTCATCCCGCTTCGCTAAATGGCAGGAACGACTTAATGACTATGTTGAAAAACAGTTGTGATCTTTGGCTTCCCAACCATGCAGTTTTGTGTTGAATGTAACATTTTTTTTCACTTGTGATAACAATTGTTGTGATAAAAGTATCGTTTTTAGGTCCCACCCAGACGCTGAATTTCATGAATCTCTGAAACTCCTACCACAAGCTATAAATCTTATTTCCAAACAAGTCAGTTTCCAAGTCCAATTGGCAATTCCAATATCAAATTTACAAGCCATAAAGCGTATACGGCCTAATGCAAGCCATAAAGCGTATTTACAATTTCCACTCTAGGAGCTCCGGAAAATTTTATTACGGCTTGGTTTATTATTTTCAATAATGCAAGTTTCTAATTGATGAGGAAAACGAGTTGTACCTTCAGAACACTTTACACAATCGATCAGCCCGGCCCACAGGAACTCTCTTTCTTGCATGAAAGTCCGGTTGGGTCCTCTTGCTTGGGTCTATACACCCGCTGTTCTTCTTGGTTCCGACCTACTTCCAGGTGAGTACATTGAACAAATGTTGTGTTTTCAATCAAATATGTTGGATTGAGGCTTTCGATTTAGTTCTAATTATGCCCAAGCCACAGAATTGCTGAAAAGAATAATAGACAGGAACTGGGTCAGCTGGCAGCAAACGTATCTATCTCACTCAATTTATTATAAATATAATACAAGGAAATTAGCTTAAACAATCTCGCTGCATGAGTGGAAATTTTTCGATATCAGAAGCCAATGAATTAGCTCAGTTTTAATTTCTCGAAAATTTGCCGAAAAAGGTTCATCTGGAGCATTATTTTAACGGGCTGAGATATTTATTGCTCTGAGAATACATTTCTTAGACGTTCTTAAAAGTTCTTAGTTGGTAAATTACCTATAGAATTAAGGTAAGTATTACATCTCGGTACGATATCTGATATGAGCTTCTCTTCTGAAATGTAAGAGCTTCTCATTCCCGGCATTCATATTCATTTTTCTGAAAGTAATAAGGACTGATGGGGTGGTGGAATGATCACTACGTGAGTCACGACGATGGGGAGCCCAAGAGGGATGAACTGTGAGGGGTGCGAGGGTCGAGGGAATTATTGAAAATCCTTTAATTTATGCCGCCAAGACCCTCCCCAGAAAACCACTGAGTGACAGAGGCCCTCCGCAAGGGTTGAAATTCTCGGGTAAACAATGCAAAATGAGAACAGACTCCAACCGTAGGCCCAAGAAGTCCCAGATAGTCTGGTCACATTATCATAAAGGGATGCAGACTATGGCTGGATGCAATATTTATATTCCCAATGACTCAGTGAGCTAAATGAAAGTCACGTATTCGTCGACGTTTTGAGGCATTCTTTACGATTCCTGCAATTTGCGCTTTTTTATATGTATATGTGATGGAGTGAGGAACCCTGAACTATCCACCTACCAATTTAGGACCAATTACCTACCGATTTTACCAGCAATTATTATCCATCGATTCATTCACTTTCGATTATATAATCGATTTGTCACTCGAATAACACAATGTGTCGTCACTAGCTGCTCATAACTCCCCTCGCGGCACAAATGCGAACTTAGATGGATATTACATACCTGCTACCTACCTTTGTCAGTCAGTTCGTTATCGTTGTTGTTACAGGAAGGATCGTCTTCCAATTTATGTTTTACTAGCCGCTCCGGCTCGCTACGCTCGCCTCCACGTCCAGCCGGGGGGCAAGCCCCCCGGACCCCCCATTCAATTGCTCGCTTCGCTCGCAAAGTGTGGCATGTAGGGAATATTGCTCGCTTCGCTCGCAAAGTGTGGGATGTAGGGAATGTTGCTCGCTTCGCTCGCAAACGATAGATCCCTAAGGGTAGGTTTAACTTCTGTAAGGGATGCTGCTCGCTTCGCTCGCTTGAGGAAGTTATACTGCCCACCCAACTTGGCAGACGTTTTTTTCTGATGGAAATTCTTACAAACAAATTAAATCTTATGAAACTACGTGGAACCACAAAAAGTTTATTCGGGGATGTTGCTTGCTTCGCTCGCAAGGTATTGCTGTATATTTGTAGGAAAAAATCCGAATTTATTCTGTTGACATGGCTCTCGCTTCGCTCACAAGGTATACCTGTATACCCTTCAAGATGTAAGTGCGTGTACCTGCTCGCAACCAGTTCCAGTCAACCCGTCCCCCATGTAGGGAATGTTGCTCGCTTTGCTCGCAAATGGTAGATCCCTAAGGGTAGGTTTAACGTGTGTAGGGGATGTTGCTCGCTTCGCTCGCAAACGGTAGATCTCTAAGGGTAGGTTTAACTTCTGTAGGGGATGCTGCTCGCTTCGCTCGCTTGAGGAAGTTATACTGTTCACCCAACTTGGCAGACGTTTTTTTCAGTTGGGAATTCTTACAAACAAATTAAATTTTATAAAACTACGTGGAACCACGAAAAGTTTAGTGTGGTATGTGGGGAATATTGCTCGCTTCGCTCGCAAAGTGTGGCTGTATACATGCGATGTATTACAATTGAAACATGTAGGGGATGTTGCTCGCTTCGCTCGCAAATGGTGGATCCCTAAGGGTGGGTTTTACTTCTGTAAGGGATGCTGCTCGCTTCGCTCGCTTGAAGAAGTTATACTGCCCACCCAACTTGGCAGACGTTTTTTTCTGTTGGAAATTCTTACATTCAAATTAATTCTTATAAAACTACGTGGAACCACGAAAAGTTTATTAGGGAATGTTGTACTGCCCACCCAACTTGGCAGACGTTTTTTTCAGTTGGGAATTATTACAAACAAATTAAAACCACGAAAAGTTTATTCGGGGATGTTGCTCGCTTCGCTCGCAAGGTATACCTGTATATATGTAGGACAAAGTCCGTATTTATTATTTGAAATGGCTCTCGCTTCGCTCGCAAGGTAGGTACCTATGTAGGCATACCTGCTCGCCTCGCAATGTTGTGACATCGAACCCTTCACGTCAATTCTTGAGCCTTCTCTCGTCCACGGCAGAATCATTTTAATCGCTTTGCTCGCTTCTGCTCGCAATTCGTCACGCTTCTCGTCACTTTTTTCGATATCCGACTTCGGATTCAGATTCGGCGGGATCAAAGCTGTATTTCGCCCGCGAAAACCGTTCCGAAAAACGTACCTTTATGGGGTATATTTTAATCGGAAAAAACGTAGTTTTCGGCGGACTTTTCGAGAAAACGGGTCCGTACTCTCGCATTTTTTTAACGCATTTCCCGATACTTTTTTCGCGATCCGATCGCGCCGTCGTCTTCCTCGTAGGAAAACCTACGAAACCCGTATTTTTCCGGAATTGTCAACGGCCGTTTAGAGGGGTAGGGGAAGCGGGGAAGTCCAAAAAGCGCACATTAATTCTTACTTCGACCCCCCTCCCGCCCTACGGCCCATGGTTCGGGTGGGATTAGAAAATTTTAAATTCGCTTATACACCCTATCGGAAAATCCCAAAAAGATCCCCCACTCGTAGACTCCCCCCACTCAGCCGTTTGGCCGTGCATAGGCACGAGCGACAGACAGACGGAGTTTCATTCTTATTAATAATAGAGATTTTACGTTACCTATTTGTGAATCTGATTCTGTTTAACTTACTATGATGTGATCCGTCGAGGGGGAGTACGCTAATTTCGAGTGTTTGTCAAGTTTCTATAATAAACTGTGTTATTATTAACGTTTTACATTCGGTATTGTGATTGGTTTACCCTATGGCATCGGACATTGAAGAAGGACAGTTGTGTGAGGATGAGGGGGACATCACATATACATAATACATGACATTCCTGACAATAATAACTCTCCTTAAGGTGGAATTTCCCTGACGCGGCTGCGGCCGGCGACCAGACGCTCTCCACTCCTTCAGTGTATTTAGATGAAACCGATTTTCCCGACATGGTCTTGAAAACCGCTACACGACAGCCGCCGTGGCTGCGGCCGGACTGGTCGAGGGAGCAGTCTAGCCGCGCAATGTTCTCTCCCCTCATAGTTATACATCCCTCTGAAAAGAGCGACTTGTTTGTGCATTCAGAAATGTATGCACCAACCAATTGTTACTCATAATGAAAAATACTCTGCCAAACTAATTGTATTTCATTCATTATTAAAGAGATAAAAAAACTAACACATAGCTTCCTCATCCCTGACGTTCGCGCATGCGCATGGGCTTGAAATAGCTACATTATATGGCCCCATCTAGGATTTACCCCGCATCCCTGAAAACCGATCGAATATCGAAATCCGACCAAAACTTTAGAATTTGAGGCTGTTATGACAATTTACCTCAAAGTTAGGGCGACTTTTTCTTCAGCAGAAATAGTTACTAGAACTTGTGCTGTACCTACCTACTATATTTCGTGAGGTCTTCTCTCACCAACGAAACGATGTGGTGAAAAATTTTTTTAAATACATTTTTATTTGTGATAAAGGTAATAAATTGGTGAGATGTGGTGAAATTTTTTTTAATTCATTTTTATTTATGCTAAAGGTGATTTATATTACTTAAAAAATGACAATGTTACGACCCCCTATAAGAAAACTTGTGCTGGGGGTCGGAGTGCTGACTCATCCTAATTATAATTAAATTTATCATATCAACATACGTAATGTATCTTACAAAATATATATATATATATATATATATATATATATATGTATCGGGTCGCAGGGGCATCAGTCTGTTGAAAACGCTAGAAGCGAAACGTTCAGGTAATTACCTAATCTTATCTCTCCTTCTGTCCTTTCCCTTGTTTCTATATATATATATATATATATAGGTATAGGTATATATATATATTCAAAAAATATAAAATAAAATAACCATCAAAATTTACCGGGATATCGACAAAAAACAGAAATACATTGAAAATCTACCACGGAAACGAAATTGCACTTCAATAAAATCGGTCGAATACATGATTGGAATCAATTGACTTTGTCAATTTATTTTTAAAAACAAGTAGCGAAACCTGTTTCCCCTTCAAGGAGGATAGGAGAGAATTAAAACGAGAGACCCCCCCCCCCAAAATGAATACAACCTCTGTCCCATAGCAGTGTTCATTCTCGGCGTAAGCAGGGTGATCTCATCAGCTGCCCTCGTAATACTGAGGTTCCTTTTGAGCTTACCACTACAGAACTCCTTATAAATAAATATCAAAGTAGTTTTTTCTGCAATTTTTCTTAAATCTAGCACTGCGAACTCCTTGAAAATTGACGAAGTCGGGAATCTGATCGGCGTTTTAAGAAAAATTTTAATTAGGCTTTTTTGAGTGATTGCTGGGGGATTTAATTTTGATTCACATGTTGAATCCCATGCCACTACACCTTAAACCAACAAGGAATGAACCATTGCTTTGTAAAATAATTTTTTTAGCTTCATGCTCATAAAATGTTTGAAGTTCAGCTGAAAGGAAGATCTGAAACGTTGTTCATAATTTATCAGGTGGCAGTTGACGAGAATGTTGAAAGCGCCCTCTTCTGTTCGAGTTGAAAACATGGGTGCGTGAGTCTCCCTGCTCATCAACAATAATTCCTCCTCTTCGTCCTCCTCTGCCAATAAAAGGGCCACAACAATATTCTCGCTGGACATGATCGAAATCGAAACTGGAGCCTAGGTATGCGGCCGCTAGCCGCCGCCGCGGCCGCGCCTCTCTTTCACAGCGCGGCGCGGCCGGCGGGCGGCTGAGTATCTACATGACAAAATCGCGCGCCGCAGCCGCCCGCCGGCCGCAGCCGCGTCAGGGTAATTCCGCCTTTAGGATTGAGATAAAAATTCTGTTCTTGCACCCAAAAAAAAATAAGCTTTCCAAACAAGAGGATGAGTTTGTTGGCCAACAATTTTTGACCATATTAAATTGGTCAAATTTCAAAAAAAGTACTCAAAAATCAGTAAAAATGGCTATAAACGGCCAAAAATAGTTTAATTTAAAATTTTCAGCTGATTTTCCGTCAAAACAGAAGTGTCAACGAAAAACTAGGACATTATTAAAGGTTTGCACAAATTATGCCGGAAAACGCACTTGAATTTCTTTAATATTTGCTGAAAAATCTGTAGAAAACTGCAAAAGAAAAACGAAAAATCCAAAATCTTTTTTGAATTACCAAATTTTATTTAGTACAAGTTTTTTTTTGCCATAAAATTAATTTAACAATTACTTTCCACTGAAATTGCTCAAGTATCATTACTTTTTAACGTATTATAATACGATAGACAAGTTAAGAAAATTCGCTCATACGATCATGCTGCATGACTGGAACTTTTTGTTGAGTATTCTGAATTGTTTCAAAATATCCCAAAACGGATTTCTATGAACAAATTTGTAGCGTCTTAGCAAATATTTTCATTTTTTGAAAGAGAGGTAGGACAGGAAAAAATGAAAGAAAATTTGTTCCATCAGTTTCTTCCCAACTGACTCCAAATACTGTTTAAAATAAATTCGTATGTACTACTAAATCTTTAGTTGGTTGGGATGATACTCACTGAAATGAGAATCACCATTAATGAAACTGAGATGCATTTGAAAATAATAAGTGGCGTTGCAAAGAAAGATTGTAACCTGCTTCCTAAGTAAAGCATCAATGTACAGTGAATACAGGACGGAAAAGTGTTTTGTTTCGATCCAGATGAACTCACAGCTTATATTCGAAATAGCTGCTATTTTACGGTAGATGTGAGTTCGTTACGATTAATATAATGCAATAAGAAATGTGCAATAGCGGTAGTACACATGACGTGTTGCAGAGAACGGATAATCGATAACATGAGTTCTGATGGCAAGTGACTGCTACTTTATAGCGTTATGGCGGAAACCTCTTCTGCATCAGCACCTGGGTAGTAGTTGTTGCTATACTTTGGAAGGTAGTGATAGCCTCCTGTCATGAACTTATCATGCGAATTCTTTGGATTACTGAACGTGTAGTTCCGACTTAACGTGTGAGCGAACAGGGACTTCCGACGGCGGAACTGTTCCACGTGCAAGAACTGAGAACTCCCATCAGCAAGGTATTCAAACACAAGAAAATCGGTCAGTAGAGTAGAAGGAAAATATGCAACCGTACACGAAGATGAATTCCAAATATTCATACAGACCTAAATATCAAAATTCAAAAGTACTTCTGAGGAGTGCCCACTATTTACTATAAACTTAGAGCATCACTGATTTTAAACACAAGATATATCCTTCACACACGAATGAATTTCACCGTAGTCTTTGCATTTGGTCTCTTCATTTTCTTACAAAAATATTTTCTACGTGGAAAAAATCAGCGTCTATGAGATGAGCTCGTAATTAAAATTCTGAGCGCGGAGTTGGAAGCAGGAAAAATTGAGATACGAGGGAAAAGGTGGATGTATGTTACCAACAAAGGGGGAAAAATAAAAGATTAAAAAAATTAAGTTGTAATTCCTCCTAGAGTTAATAACTCTCCCTCCCTCGCTCTTCCACGATATACAAGCGCAGCCCCAACCGAGCAGAATCACATTTTGTTTCTCCGAGATTAAAGTCAGCCTTTTACCGTCCCATGCATGAGTAATCACTCATTTAAACTTTCGTAATAATTCCGGGTCCCATATGTAGATTAGGATTACCCCGGACAGCCTAAAAAAGGATATACTAAAAATGAAGGTATCATTTTGAGATCAAATAACGAATCTGAAAAAAGAGTTGAGGTCGACTGTTAATCTGGTATATAGGTAGTGGGTGGGATCTGGGTGCTCGAGCAGTATACAATTTATGCACAAATCGACATATATGGGATTCATCGTGTTGCGTGAATCGCTCTATAGTTCTTCGCTGCTCGTTCGGTTCGCTTGATTTTGAACAGAAGTGCAACATAATCAGTGGGCTGTTCGACGTCCCCGCTACCGAATCTGAGAGAGTACACGGCACTTTTCCATAGTAAACTACGCAAATGGTATCAGTGGTTATGTGTAGTTCTGAAACCGAATCCGTGGGTGAAAAAAATAAAATAAAATAACAGGTGTGTGTGTGAGTGACAAATTTTGTCGCCGCTGCCAATGCCACAATTTTCAACCGATTTTTGAAATTCTTTCTTTGTTCGATCTCAACTTTAGGCTAGTTGTGCAACAAACCTTGGGAATTTCGGATTTGTTGTCGTGGGGGGGGGGGGGGGGGGGGAGGAGATAATTACAAATCTTTCAAGCGCTGCCCAATCTACATATCTCGTCCGATTTTCGTGATTCATATCTTGATCCATGACGAATTCGATATAGTCATAGTCTTGACACATATTTCAGAGGTTTCAAATTTCACCATGGGAAGGGGTGAATTGAAAGGGCAATACTGATAAATCATGTTGATTTTGAAATTCTCGTCCGATTTCCGTGATCATTTTTTGTTCAATCATGGATTTGGTATAGTTTTGGAAAACATGTCAGTAGTTTCAAATTTCATGCTGGATGTTTCATGATGGAAATTTACTGCCGGTGGAGGGGACTAATGGGTAGAAGAGTGTTTCTAAGAAATAATGATATTTTGGTTTTTCCCTCATTTTAATTCTCACCAAAATCATACACAATCCATTCATGGGGACGTCCTTGTAATGCATGCATTACTTACCAATATCCAACTATAATACATACAATTTCATACGGAACGTCTCCTAACAATTGTGCTTGTAAAATCCGAGAATTCAAATTTTTTGATGCGCTAGAACTCTTATTAAGTTGATTGAAAACTCGGATAGGTCGAACAGAGCCGCGAGAACCGGGACAATCACTCGTTGTAGCTGTATAATTAATCCAGTTGAACCCCGCTGATGGGCGCCTACCATGCCGTCGTTTTAGCAGTAGTAAATATTCAGGCGCCTTCCCAACTCGATCGCAAACTCTATCCAGTTCAAAATGTAAATGTTTTAACGAAGCACCTATCAAAGTGATAAAACGCGATAGCTGCACTTCGTAACCCAACTGTACTTTAAGGGGATCTCGCTTTGCCGCTAGTGAATTTCACCGACTCGTTAGGAGTGAATTGATTGTTGGACAGGTTCGTTGCTAATGCATTGTTTAGGAGTTGAGAATTTGACCTGATACAAATGGTTTACTTGGAACTGAACAGCAGAATGAATTTTAAAGTGGTCACGAAATGGAGGCCTGCAGGCAGAGGTGAAATCTGTCTTTTATTGATGCCAGAATGAAGATTATTGGCCATATTTTAAATGAAAAATAATGATACTAGGTAAACCTTTACTAAAGTTTCTACATAACACAGTAGACATAACCTGTCTCTAATATGTTTAGTTTATTTTTATATTTTCCACCACCAAAGGACTTTTCACCACTAAAGGGATTTAGCTTTTGAAATGAGCTCTATCTTCGTTTAACTTTTTCAGTTTTTTGAAGCTTACACAAAGACACAGAATATAATATATGGAGAGAGAGAGAGAGAGAGAGAGAGAGAGAGAGAGAGAGAGAGAGAGAGAGAGAGAGAGAGAGAGAGAGAGAGAGAGAGAGAGAGAGAGAGAGAGAGAGAGAGAGAGAGAGAGAGAGAGAGAGAGAGAGAGAGAGAGAGAGAGAAGAATGAAGTGGAAGTGAGTATCTGCTTTGACTCGGCAAGCATTTGTCAGCGTATATACGTGTGTGCATGTGCGTGTGTTTGTTCCGTCACAGACAGGCCCATAGTTTTAGGCCCGATTCACACAGAACGGGCGCGTGGCGAAGACGTGGCACTGACCAGGCACGGACGTGGCGGTGACGTGACCCATGCTATGCACACAGAAGGGGCGGGACAGTTGCGAGAAAGGATAAGTAATCAAAAGGTTTGTGAAGTACAACATGGATTTTTCATCAAGCAGTGACGAAGATGATCAAGATGTGCTGGATTTGGTGTACTTGGCTGATCTGAACCAAAAAAAAAAGGAGATATTGGGTTCATCCATTGTGGCTGAAGAAGGGTAAAACCGCTAAATTCAATGTTGAATTCAACATTGAATTTTGCGAAGAAGTTGGGAAGAATCCGTGTTTATTTGATTACAATCGTGCGGATTATTGCAACAGGAACGCCCCAAGACCAGGCCTGGCAGAAAATTGCTCCTGAAAAACCGTTCTGTGTACATATTCAGCTCTTTCCATAACATCAAATGTTCCACTGGTTTTCCCCTTCTTCAGCCACAATGGATGAACCCAATATCTCCTCTTTTTTGGTTCAGATCAGCCAAATCCAGCACATCTTGATCATCTTCGTCACTGCTTGATGAAAAATCCATGTTGTACTTCACAAACCTTTTGATTACTTATCCTTTCTCGCCACTGTCCCGCCCCTTCTGTGTGCATAGCGTGGGTCACGTCACCGCCACGTCCGTGCCTGGTCAGTGCCACATCTTCGCCACACGCCCGTCCTGTGTGAATTTGGCCTTAGACCTATCAACTTGAAGTTCGGTAGGTAGACTTTTTAGACATCCGGAGTCAGATGTATAGTTTTTGGTGGTAATCAAACGATGGGAACTTTTCGACCATGACGACACTAGTCAAATCCAACAAACATTGAGTTTGGTATCTTTTCAATATTTTTGCCATACAGAATCGACTGAAACCACTATAGAAGCTTTAAAAGCTGTCCTTGAGAGCGATACAGCGCCGTCGTCGTTGTCACTGACGTAATTCATTGACGTATCTTAGAAAATTGAGTTTAGTATCGTTTTCAATAGGTTTTTTAGCGATAACCTTTAGGAAAGTTTTGACCTTATCTATTAGATGGAGAAAACAGTTGCCGCCACAATGCGATTCTTTTGAAATCAATAAACAATTGTAATATGTGTAAATAAAAAGTAAAATATGTGTAAAGTCTAGTACATTATACTAGACAACCATTTTTTCAATTTAGTGAGAAACCCGGTCTGCGGACCAACAAGTACTATTTTCCGATTGGTTAAATCATTCCTATTACTTGAAATTATGTGATAATTTGTTTAAATTTACTTGTTTGTATTTGTACTGGTTCGTACTTGTTGCAATTTTACGTTTAGATATGTGTGATGTAGGGGATTGTTTATGTTCTTTTGAAAGCCTAATTAACAGTTTTACTCCATTGTATTCATTTGATCTCTATGTAAAAGTAGTGTTTCTCATTACCACTTCTAGCGTACTAATAGTACTGAGAAGGTTGGATGGACCTGATAAAGGGCGGTGGCGTGGCTAAGTCGTTTCTTATGGAGGGGCAACAGTCAAGGATTTCATTTTATTTTATAGTTTTAGTATTAATTTCCCGTACTTTTTATTGAATACACGAAGGCTGTAGGCTTATATTGTAATTTTGCTTTATTTTAACTGGTATTATTATACGGGTTTTATGCACACGATATACCATCCATCATGAATTAGGTATGCGATGAAGGAATGCGGGAAACTGTTTTGGATCGAACAACCAAGGTTGATCTAGTAGGTATTGAAACGTAGGGGAATTTTGGTGAATACTGAACAATGGAAATGGATATTTTTCTTGGGAAAAATCGCATATGGGCTAGCCCGAGAAGGTAGGGGTATGCAGAATCCACACTTCCGTTTCGTTGATTAGGTGACTTACTCCTCGCCGTGGGGCTGTTCAATATAATCCACGCCATTTTGCCCATACACAAACGAACCTAATATGATTCATGGAGGGGCTCTTCCCACGCTGCCACTCCTCAAACTACTCCACTGTTAGAATATTCAATAATAAATCACCTTTCCTTCATATCCTTAAATACTTGAATATTCCATGGAAATAAGTCCGTCTGGTTAATGAATCAGGAGAAACAGGGACAAATTAATTATTTCGCCACCTAGCACAACACAGTAGGTGAGCGCTCACCATTGGTTGACCGCAACGCGGCGCAACCAGCACCGCCCAATATTTCACGCCTCAGTCTGTTACCAGGCTGTGAGCTCATGCCCCACATTTCCAACGGAAGGCGCGCGTCTTTTCTAACCCCCAGCCGCGAACTTCGACATAAAGGCCTGGAAACAAGACAGGCAATATGGCAAACGCGGTAAAAGCAGAGTTGCCAGGTGGTATGGGACAAAAAACCAGACATTACTGTAATGGAAGACTAAAAATACTCATTTAACTATCAAAGAGTCGTAAGTTCCATACAGAACTACTACCGATATGCATTTTCATTTTAAACCATGTTCCACACCGTTCCAAATGGAACCTAATGTCTCTATCTATATGTTCTAATAAATATCACTTGCCGACTACAGTAATTATAGATGGATTCAGATAAGTTCTAAACAAATTTCGCGTTGAACTGGTTCGAAGATGGAGTTGAACGCTCCATAGTTCGAAAACACAGTAAATTTTCCATCTCAATCGTACTCGAAATATATAAATTATAAAAGAGTGTTTCAGAGAAATCACTTTATTATGCATTAAAACCGTGTTTCTCTACTTCAACTCAACCAAATTTGATTTTCGAGCATTTTTTTCGAAACCAGCGTTTAAGTTTCCAGTAGATTGCGTCTTTTGATTTTAGAAAAATTCCATCTAAATACTGAAACATAAACTATTTTAACAAACAAATATTTCTGAAAACCCATGAAACTTGTAGTTTTACACGCCTAACAAATTCTGATGATTGCCAAATCTCACAAAAACTGCCTCAATAAGCTTTTGAACAGTTTGGTCAACATTTCGCTTTCATTTCAATTTAGTAGATACATTTTAGCTGGAATACGGGACAAAAATTAGGTGTCAGTTGTGGCAGGGAGGTGGGGGGGGGGGGGGGGTTATCAAGCTCGCAATCATTTTTAACTTGATGAATACAAACGAGACAACGTCCCACGTACTTGACATACGTCACTCATTAGTTCCGGGTTCATTATAGTTTAATAATAATAGAATAACTCGTTGAACTCCTCGAACACGTTCTGGTTTCAGTCTAACTTAAATCAGAGGTTCGGGGTCGGATATCTATTCAATTTAAGTTTTCAAATCATCGGTATGGACAATGAAAAGTTCATGATGGAAAACAATTCATTCGTATCTTCATGGGTATATTATAATGATTCGAATATTCTCGTGTAATACATGCATCTACTCCAACAGGTTCATAGTGATTAACCGCATTGGATTTTCATGTTTTTCGGAACTCCTTTGCAGTTGAACTTGTTCGTACCTCCGACGACTTTAGAATCCCATGTCCAACCTGTATTGCCAGGGTCATTAGCGATTTCGATTCTGATGTTCGTGGCGTTTTTCAGAACGTTGCCATGCACGTTCTTGATGACCAAGTTCTTGATGGGGCAACCCAAAGTGGGCTCACCGACTGGACCTCCCCCATAATAGTTTCCCATGAGCCAAATGCCCGCAAAGCTGATATCTTTCAGCTCAACGTTTTCAAAGTGGACGTTGTCTACAATGCCTTTGCTTCCACGAATGGTCTTAACCCTGACCCCAACGTTGTTTTTTATCACTTTACAATTCCTGACGTAGATGTTTCTCACGGGCCCTTCACCGTACCCTCCAATGATTCCAATTCCATGGCCACCTTCACAAACGTTATTTTCGAAAGTGATACCGTTTGTGTTAGCCTGCAGGGCCAAGCAGTCGTCCTGGTTGTTGACGTAACTGTGAGTGATCTTGACATTGCTCGATGCACGGACACCGAATCCATCTGTGTTCAAAGCTCCTCTCGTATGTCCATCTTTTACATCCACAGTGATTTTCGTGAGCTCAGTATTTTTGCATCCGTTAACGGCAAACGTGGTCATTGGGGGGTTCTTGACATACAATCCAGTGACAAATGAATCTTCCAACTGTACGTACACTGCTCCAGGCTTTGGCTTTCCTGGGCCTCCTTTAAAGTCCCACCAACGAGCCCCTTCGCAGTCTATAACATGGCCAGGACGACCTTCTACCCTGATGTTCTTCCCATTGATTTGAATGAGAGATCCTTTCCATTCTTTGTAACCGAATGTGATTCTTCCAGCGAATATTATCGTGGTACCAGGCTTAAGGTTGTTCATCAAGTCCAATGATTGTCCAGCGGGAACCTGGATGTTTTTCAAGACGATCGTTTTGTCGTTGCTTTTCTTTGCTGCTTCCAGTTGTTGAATGTTGTTAACATCCACCGCGACAGCGGCAGCAACGAAAAAAATGAGGCTTTTCAAATGCAGAAACATGGCTTCCGATTCTGTTGAACAAATAAAAATGAAATAGATGAATAAATTAATTAAATTAAAAAGAAATGTTAATCATGCAACACGGACTAATGATCTAATTGACATAAATATCTATGAATAGTTCATCACTTTTTTTCATGGGTACAAGCCAACAATGTTTCATTCCCAAAATTGCCGGAAATGTTCATTATCCATTTTCAGCAGTAGTTGATTTTTAATGATACCAGTTGCAAAAATGGTGCAATAGGCTTTCGTTCTGCAGCAAATTTGTCAAATAGCTAGTTTTTAAACAGAAGATAAATAAGAAGCTTTACACAGAGAGGGGGATCATTTGACTCAATGTTTCTACTAAGGGAGTATCAACTTCCCGTGGTTTGCCTGAAAATTACCCAAGGGACTGTAAACATCAGCGAACATAAAATATCCTTATACTCCCTCCTTTTTGATGTAGATATGCTAGGCCAACGAAACGGCTCACGAAACTTCTCAAGTTAGGCACATAATCTTTTGTATTATTATGACAGTCATGCAGTAGAATGGTGCACTGTGGCCAATTTACCCGATCCAGGCGGGAAATTTTCAATTTGAAACATCTAGATTTTTTATATCACTTATTGTTGATAATATAGTAGTAGATTTGGAATATAGTAGAATTTGATAATATAGTAGAAGATTTGGAAACGTAGAAACAAGCATTACTCATCAATACATGTTTTCATCTGGTCGCTAGAGGGTATGACAACTTGAGTAAATGATTATATATATTTCTTTATTAACACAGAATGTCTCCAACTGAAAATGAAACGTTTATGTGTAACAAAAATGTGTTGCAACAATGTCTGATGATTCCGCTTACAACCGAGTCATTGCTACGGAAATGTTACTTCGTCTTTTTTCATGCCGAAAAATTCGTTCGAAAGCTCTCGATTTATCCAACCACATTATGTGAAATACCGCGAAGTGAGTGGCCAACAAGTTGAGTTATGAACATAGTTATTTGAACAATTGTTTACACACAAGTGATCATTCTCAATAATTTATGTTGTGAACATGATTGCAACCGCTTGTTAACTTCTGATAATTTCATTGAGCTGGTGGTGAGTAGTTGCGCTCGTGATAAATGAAACACCTTAATATAGCAGCGATAAGATACACCCCAAAATCTGAGTCATTCTTATTAGCGGGTTTCGCGGGTTTATGTGAAACGCGCGAGCTGATACACATTCTGTGTTTCAATCATTTCATTCGAAGTAACAGGGGGTCCAAGAGGGCTTGCCCCTTGGCGAGGCGCGGAGCGCCGAGTTTTGTTATTTGTTTATTTATATAATTAATTTATTATATCATTTAAACAAGAGTTTTTTTTCTCTTTTCCGTCATCATCACTCACTGGTAATCGCCGATGTTCAGATGAAAATCACTCATTTCGCAATGGACATTAGGAGACAAGTATGTAGGTACCTGTACATCGTACTCATGGGTGACAAAATAATTTACTTGGCAGGAAGAAAGCCCCAAGTAATGTTTACTGATTTTTTTTTTTTTTTTTAATTGTAAAGATACAGTGAACATAGGTTCTAACTACGAACCGTCAACGTTGGCGAATTCCTAGACAAAGGTAGGCTCGCTTTGTAAAATCGTTAGGTAACGTTTTTTTCGCTTCCAGCGACAGCGCTTTTAACGTCAAAATCGTTTATCAGGCGACGTTCCGGTAAATAATGGGTTTCCAACATCGTTTCTAACGACCTATGTAGCAACCACTGCACTGCGAACCCGACCAACTTATCTTCTAGACTTCTACCAAGAACAATACAAGTAACTGCCCCTGTCCTCAAGTTTGACGGTTTCTGTTTATATGAATCTATTACATAAATGAATCTTCTCAGGACCATTTTTCGCGTGCACCACCAATTTCTATAAATTCAGAAACAGTTTTACATCGTACTGTCAGGTTCGGTTTTAGTTATTGAACAAAACTTGCACGTGCACCATTTGTTTCTATGAGTGAACGTGACACAGCTTACACACAGCCCACTAATTCTACCTATAACCAGCTGACTGGCTGCCCCTTATACCCACTCTTTAGAGCTGAGCCACTCTGAAACAGTTGTACAAGGTTCCCCATTCAGCCGCTAGGGTGGGTTGGAGTCGTCTCCTCTCTTGTTCCCCAGCCAGAAAAATGACACTGATACAGGTGGGAACATGACCAGTGAGTGTTTGTTTTGTGATGTTAAACATGATCATCAATGAGGCCCCTACAAACTTGAGGTCTCCTTTGGTTTCAGTTTCAATTCCAGTTGTTCTAGATCTAGAACGTGCTTCAGTACAGAGAGTACCTATTTTCTATTTAAGTTCTTCCTTACTAGGGACGTTGCGATACCACCTAAGTATCGATACTCGATACGATCCGATATTTTTCTAACAGTATCGATACCCGATATTATCGAAACAAAAGTATCGATACTTCTCCAATATCAGCTGAAAAGTATCGATACTTCGATACTTTTTTTACGTGTAAAAAACAGGTGGGGGGAATGCCATTTAGTTAATAGTTTTTTTTATTGGAATTTTCTCACACCTCACGTAATAGGTAGGCTTCGGAGGATGCATCCAGAACTCTGTTGAAAGGAACTGATGATAGGATTCTTAATCAATGTTTTGAATTAATCATAATTTAATTTCTCAAACTTGTCCCATTGTTGATTCCAATCTCTCTTTTTGTTGAAAATAGGAAAGCTAACTTATTTATTCAAATACTCAATTTACTAAGTTGAATATTTGAATTTGAACCATAGTTTTCAGTTTCACATCTTCAATTTATTCTCAATATTTCCATGACTATCTATCCACTTACTCATGACTAGCACTAAATAGTTTCACTAATATTTAATCAAATTTTGTTGTTATTACGTAGGGGAACATTAGGGATTCATTTAGGGGTTTTCAGAGCAGTTTCCTTTCACAGACAACATTTTAAGGTGGGTTCTCCAGTGAGGTGTTAAATTTCGCTTAAAACAATATTTTAAAGAAATTTCATTTTTTTTGTTTTAAAGAAAAAAAAAATTGATTAAATTAAAGAGTATTTCAAAAGGTAACACAAGATTTTGAATGAGGACAAAGTTTCATATTTTATATGAGAATTAGCTAGGCCATTGAAGGTTATTGACTTGCCTATTTCACTTCGCAACATGTTATGGTTTTCAGAGTAATTATAATCATTAAAATAAATGGAATCATAAAATACATCAACATCTTACATTAAAAGGATATTAAGCTTCATGTGAGTAACTCAATGGTTCGATGAACTTAAGATGAATAATGCAGGTCAAATTTAACAGGGACATGAATTCATTTTAAAATAAACATTTATGAAGAAATTTCAATGATGAAAAGGTGGTACTGAGTCTGAATTGGTGAAATATGGTTCCCTTTTGAATTATAATTTAACTGAGTAGCTTTATCACTGAGTAGTTTCCTGCCTCTATAGCAAAGGGCAGGTGGTGGAGTGGCTATGCCCCCTTTTAAGATTAAATTTAACTAAATTTGATTGGTAGATAATAGAATCTGGAGAAAATTATAAGAATGTTTTACTAAAAGTGATTTATCTACAGAACATTCGAAGTTTATAAGGGTTTACTATGAAAAACCACGAAATGATAAATAAATCATATTTCTTGATTTGAGAAGACGTAGGTATTTTGGTGGAAATTAAATAAACACTATTAGAAACTACTATGACTTTAGTTTGACAAGTTCAGATTGAGCCTATATTAACTATTGCCATCCAATATGAATGGATTTGAATCTAAAATAATTTAATTGCAAGGCAATATTCTCAAAGTTCTCAACAAATTGAAATCATTACAATACCCTCGGGCCTGGGGCTGGTTGGTCGTCTCCTGTATTTTTGGTGGGAAAATTAGACTGAAAAAAGGAAAAAACATCAAGGAAAATATCGGTGGTATTGGTCACCAAGTATCGATACTTCCGATAATATCGGGAAAAAGTATCGATACCACGATAATATCGGATGCAAAGTATCGATACAAATATCGGTGGTATCGGAAGAGAAGTATCGATACCACGATATATCGGAAGTATCGCAACGTCCCTATTCCTTACCGCCTAGTGTATTTCAATGTAGATATATTTCATGAAGATATATCCATTATATTATGTGTAAACAATAAAAATATACGTGCCTCCAAGTCCAAACATAATTATTGAAAGTTCAGTTTCTCACTTTCTCCCTTCAAATCCATTCAGACAAAGACAACCCTCAGAGCAAAGTACATCATACAAGTAACCTAATGTACCGAAAACAGTGTTTCCAATCAAATTTCAGCCTACTCCTTAAAAATTTTGAGACTATCCGATGACTATCGGCTATAACGTCGAATTTCTGTCGGGAGCGGTGGCATGGGCGATAGCGCGGTTACGTTTTTGGGGCAGACGTTATAGATGATTTTTACTGTGTCTACAACTTCACAACAACTGAATGATGTGCGTTCCTTGATGTTACAGAGAGATTTATTTTTATAAATATTCGTGATGATCTCTCCATTTTTCAAAAGCACCACCGGTTTTTGCTTTTTTTCTGCTTTTAGCCACTATTTTACCACTTTTTGTGCGTATGAAGAAATCCCGTTTCCTAGGGCCCCAATAATATTCCCTGGTTCACCGAATTTCACGACTAGAAAAAATTTTGAAGCGATTGAGTGGATTTGGCGAACTTGGGATCATTTTTGGTACCTACCTTAAAATCTAGACTTCCGTTGGATACATTATATGACAAAATCGGGGTTTGCAGAAAAGTGTGCAAAAAACCGTTGTTTGGTTTGAAAACTTGAGATTCTCACCAACGTTTGGGGAATCAATCTCTTGAGAATCTCCTGAAAAACGTCATTTTTTCCACCTAGTTCTGGAAAATCGGCCACTGCGCAGAGTATCGATATTTTCTTGATCTTCAGACCACTTTTTTTAGTCTATAACCTGTTGTTCTTAGGACAGAAATAATAACCTAGAGCTCTTGATAATATTATTAATTTTATGAATGTTCAAAGCTTTTTTAAACAAGCTATTCAAACGACGATGGATGTACCCACGCCAAGGAACAATTAGTTATATAAACGATCCCAAATATTTGTCATGAATTTATAGTGGATCCTTCAAATACTGATCTTCTCACCATTCACAGTAATGTATGGAATGTGTTTCATTAGTAAATGAAATATCTGTGAACATACCGCTATTTATAATACAGTGAACGAACGAAATTCGGAGATAATCACATATTTAATATAACCCACAAAGAGTAGAGGCAAAAGAGGATTTCACCGGTTACCTATACCCTTCGACAAAGTTTTTGGCAATCCTCCAATCGTATGTGTGGTGAAATCCTATCGTTCCTAAGTATAGTAGAATACAGGTCTGGGGACCTACCTACAGCAAGATCGTCGATATTTATTTTATTTTAGTCTTCAGTTTCTTATTTCATTATTTAATTACAACCAGTGACCGGCATGGCATGGCATGACGGCATCTCATACGGGTAACTAGGATTATCTAAACAATAAAAATTTCATTCGCTTCTCAGATCTCGTTCGAGTAATTTTGTCCTAATTTAAAAATCTATTTTATTCTAATTTAATATCATTCTGATAGTTCTGCGTTCCAAATTTAATTTAAATTTGTGTGGTATCTTTCCACAAAAGTTAATGGAGTGATACTCCACAAGAGGTATGGGAGAAATTTAAAACCATGCAGAATGATCTTAATATGATTGAATTTCTTTGAATTATTGCATTAGGTATGCTTATGTAACGTTGTTTTGAAATGTGAGCACATTGAGTGCAAAGATGTGGTTAACAATCAATTTCATTATAAAAAGTGTTTAATAATAACTTGCTTTTCAAGAAAGAATTTCGGGTTTCAAGTTTTTTTTTTTCAGCTCTAATTGATTTTTTTAAACAGTACAATGATGAAATCTAAGTACGTTTTTCATCAGAATAAATTTGTAATATATTTTTTTCTTTCCATAGTTGATAAACTGCTTTTGAGTGAGATGAATTTGAGATTTTCATTTTGATATGCCTCTTTTTTAATCTTCCGAAACTGAAAATAATGCTTCTGTTCCATGTAAAAGTTTACATTTTGACTCAAGCTCAAACGCTGACGAGTATTAAACTTAAAGACTCCCAGCAAAATGAACAATCGCAAAACGAATTACTTACCTTGTGAGTCAGGTGAGTCCACTAACTACCTGATCATTCTTCATCTGATCACCCTTTTTATATCAATACATGATATTTGAATTACCCATCACGTGATTATGCAATTAAATCTATGCTAAACACACAAATACCACGCTCAACACTACAATAGATCTATATTTGTCAATGTTACGTAAAAATAGGGACAAAGGCAAAACGAATGTTCTGATTAGATTATTGTTCTAATGTTTGCTTTTAATTAGGATGATGTATTATAAGTTAGTTTAGGAGCACCTTATCCTATCTGATTCATGATTACTGATGTATGTAGTTTTGACATACATGTCATTAAATTAATGAACTTCACACCTCAGAAGAATTAAGGGATCACTTTTCCTTGTAGACGCCAAAGACCCCAGATCAATCGGACAAAGTCCACATTATATCTCATGATTAGGACCTAATGGAGATGGGATGCATCCTATTCTTTTAGTTTTTTCTCAAACACGGAGAAAATCCAGCGATATAAAGATCCGACTTGAGCCAAAATAGAATGATGGTTATCACCTCTAATCCGAGAACGTAATAAGATAATATAGCAATCCTGGCTTGTTAAGCACTAAAAGTAATTTCAAAATGAGGCGTCATTCGGAAAAAAATGGAAAAATTGTTCCCTAAGTACCCAAAAAGGGTACTTTGGGTAATCCAAATCATTTTTGGATTTTTTTTTCTGATTTTTATTTGGTTATTTTATTTGCACCCCATAAGCACTCTTCAAGTTCCACTTCGATATCTCCAAAATTGTGGGGAAAAATTCGGGGGGAGGGGGTTACGCCTCTTGAGAAAAATGCTCAGATTTCATTCTGTTTTGGCTCAAGTCGGTTCTTGATTTCGCCGGTCTTTCTCAGTGTTTGAAATAGAACAAAAAGAACTGGGTGCATCCTAATCCTAAGTCATTACCTTATTGAAAGACGAGAATTTTAATTAATTATTTAATGGCTAATTTTCAAACATAACTCTTACCATTTAATGCAATGAATAGGTTCGTTTTGTCATGTTGTTTGTATGATTAGATGTGTATTCTGGAGTTGATTTTAAACTGTTTACCTGAGTTTCTCAATCAGCGCCCTTGAAACCACTCTAACAAAAATTTTAATTTCAAAAATCTGATTAGTTTCCTCATAAAACTTATATACACAAAGGGTTTCAATTGATGTACCATACTTTTTCCAGTTAGGTTTCTACCTTTCACCTTTTCCATTTTCGTTTAGACTTTGTCCACGTAGATTTAGACCTTTTCTCGTTCGTTTGTTCTTGGAAAAGTCTAAATCTGTATGGAAAAAATTGGTATAGCCTTAGTGGAAAAAGTCGTACCTAATAAAAAAAAATTTCTAAATGCTATATATAAATTGAAACATTCGTTTAAGCCATTTACAATCTTTAGATATCCATTACATAACACCTATTTAGAAAGCTCTCCCCCAGACCTTTCTGTTGGAATAGGCATTTTTTTAATAAGGTGGAATACCTAACGGGTAGGTATACATGAAGGATTCGGTCATTTTTTTATCGTTAGTTGTGTAAAATGGAATCTATAGCCTACTACGACTGGCACGGAGATTTAATAGTAAATAATAATAGAGTTCTCGCATCAGACCAATAGATAATTAAATGCTAGATTGCAACATGAACAAGGACAGGTGAGTTATCATTGAAAAATAATTAATGTGATTTATTTTGGAGTAAGTTCGAAAAGGATTGCAATTTTTGCAAAATTTAGGTACTGGTTGACTTTTGTCACTTATCTATGTGAATCGTGCTTTTCTACATTATCGTAGCATTGTGGTTTTCTAGTCATATCAGGTTTAAAACATAACTACCTACCTGTCTTGGTCGGGGGGGGGGGGGGGGGGGATTATTGCAGTTGAATGCTGTAATTAGATATTACATCGAAGGACAGTTGGAAAATAAAGTTGAAGGCGGTAACATAAAAGCCATGAATATCGATAATTTAGAACCGATATATCGATTATCAATAGTTAGGAAACAATAGATCAATTCACTCGATAGTTGAGCGTCGATACTATCGTCGATGACAATATCGATATTAGGCCATCGATGCCCCATTCCTACTCAGGAGATACTTAGAATAAAAGTTACATTTATGTTTATCGGTACCATGGTGAGTGTTAGACGTTCCATAAGATTTGTTCCAATACGATCGAGGTATTTTGCGTAGTAATAACTGCATGTAGGCGAAAATAATCATTCGCGGTAAGGGATTGATTTAACTTGTGATTCTTAGCCGGGATGAAAGAGTTAACAACAGAGAAAGGGGTCTGCGTTATATCTTCCTACATATATACATACAGTTCGAGTAAAAGTACAATCGCAACAATACTTATTCAGTTCGACGAAATTCTGAGGCATTCGTGTGAGACGGTGTCTAAAAGGGCTCATTAGCCTAAGATTCTTCTTTTAACCGTTTGGGTCACCTGGGATGTAGGTAACTAATAACACACCTTTGGGTAGAAATTTTCCACGTTTTAAAAACTATTTGTCATTCATATCCCACTTCTTTTGAGTCGCTAATGGAAGGAGTGGATCGAAGTTCTGAGAAGTAATTAATCTTCAGCGTGAGATGGTTTTTTTTTTTTCACGCACCCGGCTAAAAAAATTTCCAGGTCAGGGTGTCTGAAATAACCGAGAGTCATTACTGTCGTCCTGCCCGCTCACTCGTGAATACGTTGCTATAAAGTTGTTTTAATAATATTTCATGGAGGACCAACTATAAAAGGAGGATCATATTGTATAAAACCTGGCGCAACCAGGTGTTACTGTAGTAAATGGATTGATTGCCATCCATTTAGTACTGTAAAACTCATCATAAAAATACCAAAACTTAACGTGAGAAAATATTCGATAGCACCATTCTCCCGTTCATTCTCGCCAGTCGTCAATGAGTATTCTTTTGTCTAACAGGTCTTGGAAAGAAATAAAATTCGTAAATTGGTTTGTATTGCAGATTATTATTCAGACAAATCTTTATTATGGCTCTAATCTTATTCAATATTACTTAATTTGTGTAATTATTTCGATCGTTTCCTTAGGTAAAACTATTAATCGGTTCCTCATATTTTTCTGGGAATTTTGAGACTATATGTTATTTGGTTTTCTTGAAACGTTTGAAATTCTGCACTGCAGAAGCTTCAACCGATTGTTTTGGGTCGGTGAAGGAACTGATTCCAAGAGTTGATGGAACTTATTTACTGTCAGCCCAATAATGCTTTTTTTCAATATTGATACCTAAGTTTTCATTGAACTTAACGTAAATTAAAAGTTCCAGACATGCAGCATGATCCTATTATCAAATTTCCGTAAATTATTGTATTGTATAATGTTAAACAGTTTTCAAATTAGAGCTGCAATGAAATTGTTAATTATTAATTTTATGGCGAAAACGTATCTTAAATAATAACCTGCTAATCAACAACGAGGTTTTGGGTTTATAGCTTTTTTGCAGTTTTTATCGATTTTTTTTAGCAAATTTTAATTAAATAATTAAATTTAAATACATTTTTCATCATAATTGTGTAGATAAATGTCTTAATCTTCTATTCTATAGTTAATACAGTATATTTGAGCAATATTCTGCGAAATAAATAAAATTTTAACGATTTTTAGCCGTTTTTAGTCATTTTGAGTGATTTTTTTAGCACATTTTTTGAAATTTGGCCAATTTAAAGTCCTAAGGAGAGTTGTCGTGTGGAATGACACACACACTCGCACACATATATAAATAATTAATAAATTTATAAATAAATAAATAAATATATTATATATATAAGTAGTATCCGAATACCAATCCTGGCTCACCGACTTCAATCTCTGTTGAAAATGCTTTTCTGTTAAACCTCTGATAAAAATGATTTCGACTTGAATCCTGTTAAAAATGATTTCGACTTCAATCTCTGTTAAAACTACTTTTGTGCTAAACCCTGTTAAACCCCTGATAAAACTTTTTACCACAAAACATCAGAACACATTTTTTAACACAAAACATCAGAACCAGTAACTTTTTCGGTTTAGCGACTTGAATCTCTGTTAAAACTTTTTTAACACAAAACATCAGAGCCATTGACTTTTTTTTAAAAATATTTTTTTAAAATATTTTTTATCAGAAACTCTAGTGAACTCTAAAAAAGCTTTAACAATTTAGGGAGTCGATATTTTCAAAATTTATCTCTCTCTGATGTTTTCACTAGAAAAAATAAAATGGCGTCACGCTAAAAATATTTTTTGAATCTAGTCCAAGCCATTAAAGGCGATACGGGACCCGTCGATTCGACGGGTCCTATTAAAGGCGGTACATCTTTAAGAACAACTAGATTAATAGGAGAAATGTGTGAATGCACGGTAAACGAGACAGCCCATGCTATCTAGCGGACGCAGTAAACGAGATAGCTCATGCTGCCTAGCGGACGCGGGATGCGAAAAAGGCGTTCCACCTAAAAGCGGAACGATAAAATAAAAGGGAACGATGAAAAAAAATATTTTTTCGTGAAATATTTCTCAGCTCGTTGAAAAAATCGTTCCCCTTTTGCGAGACAGAGAGGGAATGATATTGTCGTATCTTGTCGGAGGTCTTGTTATCTTTTGAGATAAGATTGGTTTCCAGCTCGCCCGTCCTCCAGTCAGTCTGTGGAATTCAATTGAGGCAGTGAGTTAAAAGGATCTCTCTTCTAATAAAAATGGAACACTTTAAAGCATTAAAAGAACTCGAAGATGGAAATTGTCTTTCCAAGAGTGAGTGGAAGGAATTATCTGACTCTGTAGAACTGACTGATTATTTCGTGAGGAAGTATCATAAGTTTTTGGATTTACCAACTGTGAAACGTAACTTTTTTACCGGAAAAAATAAACTAACTGAAAATATCCTAAATTTTACTCCTTTCAGAAATATTAACGTTTGCAAAAATTGTGGGGTTAGAGTACGAAATGGTAATATTTGTTTTGAATGCATCGAAGAGGATAATCAAATTATGCTAAACTTTGTGCACAGTATATTTGTAAGAGGAGGTCCACATTAGGTTTTTATAAGGGATCCCTTATAAAAATTATAATTTAGTATTTACTTTAATCCTACCTATAATTCCATTTTCTTTCTCGTTTTGTGTTTTCGTAAGTACCTTCAAATGATCTACGAAATTTTCTTTTTCTATCCCAATCATATGATGTCCCCAAGCAAGAGTATCCATACCATTTTCTAGAATATGTCTTTTGTCATCGTAGGCACTGAGCGCTTTCTTGTTCTGTTCAATGGTATAAATATCGTGCTTGTTTGATCTAAACATCATTTGCGTTTTGTAGATCGGTTTCTTAGTCAACAGGCATTCTTTGAAATCATTGAATTTAATGTCCTGTTCAATAACGTTTTTCTTGATTCCTTTCGCTTTCTTTGTTTCTTTTTGATTCTCGAACGTTTTGTGCGCGTAAAGTTTCGATCTTAGTCCGACAAATTCCTCCATTACTTTTCCGTTCATTTCATCTTTGAATTTTCCAAGTACTTTTTTATTCACTTGAGGTATACCGTAGACATTTTCTTTCGGATAATCGGATGTATCAAACTGATCAATCGTGTTGTTTTTAATATCCGAGTAAAAGTCTTCAGTCTTTATGTCCATGATTAGGCTGTCCGTGTCACAGTACATTAATTTAACATTTTCTCCGTATTGTTTCTTAATTGTGTTATAATAAAAGTCGTACATTAGAGTTTTAGAAATTTCCAAAATGCTCATGCCAATGTAGATGGGTTTGTTGAAAAGAATTTTGGTCTTTTTCATGTGAACTGCTGCTAAATTTTCAGTGAATATCGTTCTACGATCAAAATTAGGTTTTGCTATCAACGATTCCAGTTTCTTTCCGTTTGAACATAATTTAATATCGACTCTTTTCCTAATATTTTCCATTGTTTTTCCGAATGGACTGTTGTTCATAAATTTGAAAAAATCCTTTTCAAAATCATTTTTCGCTTTCGTTCTTAGGCTCGTGTTGAAGTCAATGTACACTTTCATCCAATCCGATTGATCAAACTCCAGAACTTTGTGCATTTTCTTTAGTTTCATTCCCATGCTCAGACACTGTTTCAAATTCCTGTAGTGCAAAACGTATCTATCTTTGTTGTACAAAGTTGTCATCAGTTTAGGTAATTTTGTATTTCCAATCCTGTTTTCCGGTGCAAGTGGTAGATCTGAATGTAAATCGTGCAGTTCTTTAGGATATTCCAAGTCAACTTCCAGAAAATAACCTTTGGGAGACTCATCACTTATATTTTCAACATCTAAATTGTCCAAGTTTTCTACCCATTTAAAACCACCATATGGTATGTATTTTGACATTGCCCATCCATAAAGGTTGTTAGCGTCTACGTACGCTATGTAACTCGAAGGTTTAGCTGGATCATATTTATCAATCATATACTTGTTGTTTGCTTTCGCGTACCTGTTACTACATTGTGATATACCGCCATGAATTCCTTTTTCAATCATTAAAATCTTATCGTAATCGGTCAAAAGTTCCAACTTAACTTTAGTCATTTTCAACATACAGTCCCACGAGAATCCAGGTGTTGTGTAGTACCATGCAGGATCTAGTTTGTATGTTTTCAGGGAAATATCTCTGAAATTTTCCATTACATCTGCAAGCAGTAAGATGTCACTTTTGTTGTAAATTTTCGTAAATTCCCACATGTTTTTTACACCGAATTTTCCCCAAACTTCTTGCGCATTTTGATACTCGGATACTTCTACGTTTTGTTTATTTAGTGTGCTGTAAAATGCTTCAATAGGTGGTAGAGATGTTTCATCGTACTTTTCCGGACTGTCCATGTACTCATAGGGGTAAGCTAGTTTTCTTTTCAAAAGCTCCGATTGCTCCGGGCTGAAATGTTTTTCTAATTCTTTAAATTGATCTTTTGCTTGGTATCCTACCAGTTTTTCCAAAGAGCTCGCTAGAAATTTGTACGAATCCACGAACCTTATTTCAATTTTATTCATTACTTTGTTTCCTTTCATATCCAATTTTCCAGAGTCGTACCTAAGAATCTTTGAGAATGAGATATACTTTTCCTCAGTATTTGGAATCAATCGTATTTCTCCTTCATCCTCTCCGAGTTGTTTTACAAATAAGTGGGCATCGTACCCAGCCAGGTTGTGGAAAAATACAGGTACGAATCTCGGACATTGATACTCCAAATTACATAGAGAATGGGCGGTACCTCTAAATTCTCCTGACAAATGGTCATGATCTTTTACTTTTATACAATTATCAGGTATATTTGACTTCAAAACTTCTAATTCTTCAATATATATATCTGCTTGATTGTCATTCTTTTTATCAATAAAGTGTTGAATTGTTTTTCTCATTACATCAAGTTTCTTTTCTAACATTGGAGGCAATTCGTTGAAACCTCTCTCACAAATGTGACAAGCTTTAGCATTTTTGAATTCCTGTTCCTGTTCGTTTGTCAATGGTTTCATGGGTACAATTTTATCGTAATATTCCTTAGCAATGTGTAAAACTTCCTCTTTCAGTTTCTGATAAAATACTTTTGGAGAATCTGGACCAGAATATTCGACTGGAGGTTTATAATATCCGTTGGAATACTTTATGTAATATGAAAAACTGCTAGCTTCGTGTTTCTGTATCTTATTAGTGAACGTCTTAGTTTCATCAGGTTGACAAGTATGGAGTTTCCTAAGCATGCTTTCAAAGTCCGAGGAGATAACGAATGGAACTTTCATGGAGCGTTTATAATTTTCAAATTGTAAAACATTATCGTAAGGTTCTGGTAGTTCTACTTTAACAGCTTTATGAGCTCCACAATATTCTTTATGTTCGTTTAATTTGACCTGAGTTCCAAAGCTATTCAAACACATTTTACATAAAAATCGTTTGTGACCATCCTTTGTTAGCTGACTATGACCAACCAGTTTCCATAGATTTTTGATCCAGCAGTAATGTTCAGTTTCCTCATTTTTCAAGTACAACAAGTCAATGTGCCTTTCCTTTTCCTCTTTCGTTATTTCCAAGGGTACTATAATATTTTTTTCATTCAAACAGTAAACATTTATGGAAATCCCGGTTCTTTTCTCAAACAATTTTATACTCGTAAGTTTCATAGGAAAATTGATATCTTTTAACGCTTCATCAAACTCATGTTCCCATGTTATGTACTTTCCTATTCTATCAGAATTTTTATCAGCTGGATGAAGTGCAGACAGAACAGACCAAAGGAAACATTTATTATCGTCATTTTTCACATTTATAATTGCTTTCCTATTTTGTAGAAAATCAGGGAGTGGGATGTAAGACGATCCTCTCAAAGGAGTGTACTTGTTAACGTTCAGTTCTAAATGCTTGATCTTATGAAGTTGCCATTGAGATCCTTTTATTTCGAACGTTTCCATTTCATTTAGAATTTTCTGTTTCATTTCCTCGTAACAATTTGGTACTTCTGCTGACAGCAATATTATTACGTTTTTAGTTTTGAAATTGAGTTCCTGATACTCCATGTTATTTTCGTTAGTTCCTTTTTTAAATTCTGCGATTAAAACTACATTAACTTTTATTTCCATTTTTCTAAGTGCCCTGTTGAGTAAACCTGTTACGATTTTTTTAATACTGTCAAGAAATTTGGAAACATCTTTAAATCCTTTCATATTTTTAATATCGTAAGTCACTAATCTAGATTTAAATGCAGTTTCCTTTTCACCAACTTCAGTTCTCGGTTCTTTGCTTTTTTCAAATATTTTTTCACTAAAATTAAATACTTTGTGCAATTTCCTCGGATTTACAAATACAGGTTTAGCTTTCCTAGATTCTTTGCTTTTTTCAAATATTTTTTCACTAAAATTAAATACTTTGTGCAATTTCCTCGGATTTACAAATACAGGTTTCGCTTTCCTAGGTTTTCTGATAGTCATTGTCCGGTCCGGGTCGTTTTTTCCATGACGCTTAGACTTTAGGTGTCTAGCCCAATTTTTATAAGTAGTGCTAACATCGCACTTTTCACAATGCCTTCTCGCATCATACATTTTGTTATAGGGTTTCATTTTATTATAGGATATATAATTTTTATTAGAAGAGAGATTCTTTTAACTAACCCCCTCATTTTTTTGAATTCTTAAAGGTGGCGTTGAATCGACGCCACCTTTTTCTTTTGTCTATTATAGTAGAGATCCTTTTAACTAGCACGGTGGTTGTTTAGTTTACTATGGAATCACCAAATCAAAAAATGAAAAAAATACATGCATAACATCAAGTTTGTTTAAAACCCAATCTATTAAAGATGGGGGCGAATCGCCCTCACCTTTAAATATTAATAAAAACGTTTTAATGGAAATTTTCCATTAAAACAACAATATTATACTAAGATTTTTTCAGAATTCAATTTCCCTCTACATGTTTTTAAAACAGTTTCATAATCTTTTCCGTTTGAAAGTTCTTTTAACACTATCAAAGACAGATGACCACAAATTGGAGGATCGTTATACTTTTGAATCTGTTCGGAATTGTAAAAAATATGTTTATTTTCCAAGTATTTTACCAACTCTTTAGGAGGTGGTGCGTTTCCATAGGAATCGAAATAATATTTTTCTTTTTCGGATTTTTTAAAATAACAAGTCCAGTGACTACCATTTTGATAAGAATTTTCCAAATTAATAATTCCACATTCAACGGGTTTAGATCGATCAGGAAGTTCATCTTTCATGAAAATACCTCGGAAATGTTTTATTTTAAAATTTTTCGCGAAACGATTTAAATCTAAATTACTCAAAGGTTGGTAGTTTTCCGTTTTTTTCGTTTTTTTAAACCGGACCCAATACTTAAACTTTTTGCTTTTTGAGCTAGTTTTTCCATCTCGAGATTATGACGTTTTATTTCCGCTTCTTCAGCAGCTTTATGTTTCGAATCTATTACTGAAGATGCTACTGCAGCACCTCCACCTAATAACGCTCCAAGTGCTCCCATTCCTGCAAACACCAATGGTAAGAATCCACCCGTGTGATTCAATTGTAGTTGTTCATAATTCAAAGTTAACGTAATTCCTTTCTTTTCTCCTCTTGCTTTTTCAAATGCTTTTGATTGAGTTTCCCACAGACTGATTTTATGTTTTCCATTTCCTGAAATTTGTTTCGCTGCCAAACGAACTGTAACACTTCTGCGCTTCTTGTAAGCGGCTCGCATTTTGGTTAGTTGATTTTCGGTTAAATCTATTTTTTTCGTAATCATAGTTATTTATTATAGTAAATTTTTTTAATAACGAACTCTCATACCAAAGGACCGTTTACTCATTTCAACTCCCATACCTTCAACTCCCATACCTTCAACTCCCATACCTTCAACTCCCATACCTTCAACTCCCATACCTTCAACTCCCATACCTAAAACCTGTTTACCTTTCATTCCACCCATCACTACAGCTGCAGCAGCTTTTTCTTTCCAACTTGAATCACTCGCGAACATTCTTTCTTTTGCTACTTCCTCCAGTGCTTTATCCGCTATGTGTCTTTCTTTCACGTCTGTGTGATCTCTGTAAAATATATCATGTAGCTTACAGCCTTCGTCCAATTTATTAATTCCAGGATCTCCTCTTTTCAATCGTTCATCTAGTTTTGTAAATGGGCCACAATAGTTGTATCCGGGTAAATGCATTTCAGGTACGAAACCATCTAGTTTATTCAGCAAAGTATTTAAAACTCCGGATCCACTTTTAATAATTCCTTTCGGCAAACTGTTAACAACTTTCATCAGATATTCTATTCCTTTGGGATTATCTATGTTTTTTTCCAACTGATCGCTTATAAACTTTACAATTCCTAATTTTTCATTGTGAAAATTGTTATTACCAGCTCGTTCTTGTGCGTGCAAATAGAACAAACGCTGTAGCAACTGTTGGAGGTTGTCGATGTATTTAAATTCCACTGGATTTTCGGAATATTCTATCAAACCCGAACCAACTTTACTTGCTTTGATTTCTTTCCAAATAGGTGCGATCAACTCTTTCAATTTTTTCCCCGTACTAGACTTTACTTTATTGGTAGTTGGATCGTTCTTTTGGTATAGAGAGTTCGTTTGAATGAGAATTTTCTTGTAAACTTTCAAATCCTCTTTAGTGTATTTATCAGGATCAGGTCCTAGAGGATCAGTTAACAAACGCCATAATCCGTGAGTTCCTTTGTAAGTTTCATTTTGAATGATGATTGTATCTCCATTTACTTGAATTTGTTTGTCTCCTATATAAATTTTGTCCTCATTTCCCCATATACCAAATTGTTTATCATCCTGTCTGATGTAAAGTCTCGCAATAGGACCAATTCCTTTCGGACCAACGCTATTCGATGGGGTTTCATTTCGATCAACCATATCCATGATGCTTGATAAGCTACTTCTCGTGTTTACTATGGTATCATCTGACACAGTATCAACTAGTGCAGAAGCTCCCTCGTTTGGATTAATGTCAAAAGTAGTAGTTGGTCCAAAAGTCACCATTTTTCTTTTCTTGACAGGAGAACTAGTTTGCTTGTAGGGAACAATTTCTAGTTTCTTTAGATCTTCATCCGCTTGTTTCACAGCATTTATTACTTCAACTACTTTTTCAGTGATGGGTGCAAACATCTTTTCTTGAGTTTCTCTTTCGTTAAACTTATCTACTCTAGCTTCTCGGAAAGCACGTCTCAACTCTTGTTTTTTTTCTTGAATTTCGTTAGCTTCCTTGACAGTCATTTCTTTTTTAGGTTTTTTCAGGAAAATTCTATTTTCTGGTTCTGAATCATCAGGTTGATTACGAGTTTCTCTTTCGTTAAACTTATCTACTCTAGCTTCTCGGAAAACACGTCTCAACTCTTGTTTTTTTTTTTTTGAATTTCGTTAGCTTCCTTGACAGTCATTTCTTTTTTAGGTTTTTTCAGGAAAATTCTATTTTCTGGTTCTGAATCATCAGATTGATTACTAGTTTCTGAATCATCACGAGTTTCAATCTTTTTTTTAATTTCCTTACATTTTTTCAACAAAAGTTTTTGTAAATGTTTTTCAGTAGACATTTATTATAGTAAAAAAAAATTTTTTTTTTGTCGAATATTTAAATCCAAATTTAACGGTTATTTTAACGGTTATTTTAACGGTTATTTTAACGGTTATTTTGATCGTTTAACGGTGTTTTTGACCGTTTATTCACCGACTCGAGAAACGTTTTCTCAAACTTTTTCATGTATCGACCGTCTTTTAATTGTTTTGTTAGGTTTATCGTTAGAAATCCAAAATCATCGTCCCAACATTCGTTATATATTTCTTTGAATCGTTTGAAAGTAAAATCTGTTCCAGCATACTTATCATAAATCACTTTCATGTAATCTGGATCTTGCTTGAAAATACACAGGAAATTCAGATTGCCTCTAATCAACTGTCTATCAACTTTAGTGAATGATTGAGTTAGATAAATGCAAGAAATATTCCTGTGACGCCCTTTCGCGTAATAATCTTTTATAACTCGTTGATGTTCAACATTAACACAATCATCGAAAACTACAAGACTGTTTGGTAGGCATTCATCTAGTACAATTAGTTCGTCGCAACTATCGTAAAAATGCACTATTTTCATTTCAAATTTAGCCTCTATTTTTTCACTATTTTTTCTCAAGCCTTTATAAAATTCTTGTTCTAAAGTTGTGGAACATATGTAGAGATTGTCATGGGGAATTCCCCATGGTTTAGTAATCAGGTTGTACAATAGAGTGGTTTTTCCACATCCGCTTGTTCCAACTATTAAACATCGAAGAGGAAGCGGTAGTAATCCATTATGAACTTTGTTTGATTCAAATGGATGAGGATCAATATTGTATTCATGACTCATTTTATTTATTACCTATATATTATATAATAAATAAATAATGTTTATAAAAATTTCAGGAGATACAATATGGTTTGAGGAACCGATTCCACTCGATCCGAATAAAGAGTATCAGTTGGGCATGTCAGCATTGATGTTTACAACTAGGAAAACGTTTGAGATAAAAAACTTCAAGTTTTCATTCATATTTCCTTTCTCCGATGAAACTTACGATTATGTGCATGAACTTAATGGCGAATTCACAATGAGTTCGTTCAAAGCCGAGTTGATTAGTCATTTGACTAGTTTCCATAATATTTTGTTAGCGAAAGTAGATACTTTGAAAAATCCCGAAAACCAGACGGTAGAAATACAAAAAGCTACACAAAAAGATATACAGAAAGATATACAGAAAGATATACAGAAAGTTAATCCGAATAATTTGAAATTCAATCTCGAACACCTAACTGATGATAGTTACAGAATTGCAGCTAACTTCCCCATGGATATGAAAATTATAAATGAAGGTAACTTTTGTGACATATTCCAATTGAGAACTTGTTCCGATAATTCATTCAAAAAGAACACCAACTACGTGTCAAATAACAATGCTACTCAACTCGTATTTTCGAGCAAAATAATCGAATGGCATTGCAACATTACGGAATACAGCTTTACTAATCACGAGAAACACCCACTTTCGCACGATGAACATGAGTTATTACACGTTTCTTTCATAGAGAAACCACTGTCACCTAATACTATTTACACGGAAAAACCAAAGAAAGTAGTTTTCATTCCACTAAGAAAAGGACTGAAAGAAATAAATATGATAAAATTGTCAACGACCACGGGAAATAACGAACCCATTCGATTCAACGATATTAAAGCTTACTTGTTGCTGAAAAGTAATTAATTTTTTCATAGTAAATAAAAATTATACTGTTCACGTTAAAAGAAATTTTTAAAACTTTTAGACCCGGTAAATTACCGGGTCTAAAAAAAATTATATTTACTATAATAAAGTATGCATCAAACTAAAAAGGTATTTGATAAATATCAAGACTTTATTGTGCGAAAGCAATTTCGTACCATTAATCCAACTTCAACTCAGAATTTAAATGCAGAGAATAAAAGAACAATTTTCAAAATAGATTTAAGCGACGATTTTCTGTCTAAAGATATACAATATAACGTGGAGGGAGTTCTAAAGTCAAAAGATCCAACCAAGGAGTATTCAGGTTTAGATACTGTTAAGTTGGTAGATAATTTCGTAGGTCATATGTTTTCGAGTATAGAAGTGAAAAAACACAATGTGATAGTAGATGAAATTGAAAATCCGGGCATTTGTGGCTTGGTGGAAGGTTTTGCTACTCAAGAATGTCCAAAAGATTATAACGGACAAGGTATGAATTCAGGATTCAACTCAATAGTTATCGGAGGAGGGAATTTCAATGCTGTTGGTTACCTTGGTGACTTAGGTTTGGGTTTTTTCAAAGATTTAACAGTTCCAATTTTCAAGGGAGGTTTTGAAATAACTTTTGTGAGAAACAGCGATAATAATATTATTTTTAGATGGAAAAAAGATAGAGAATCTCCTATTCCTAATGAAGGTGTTGTAGAAATTAAGTCTTTCGTTTTGAGAGTTCCGGTGATTGAATACATGGATGAAGCAAAAGTTAATTTGATCACAGATTTGAGAAACATTCCGTATCAACTCCAATTTAAAAGTTGGCAATGCATAGTTAGGAACGTTACTGGAAACTCGTTACAGTTCGATTTATCTAGCGTTTACAGAAACGTTAATAACCCATTATGGTGCTTCGTGGTATTTCAAACTGATGTTTTGGACGATCAGACAAAAAACAATTCTGAATTCCATCATAAAGATGTGAAAAATTATTGGCTTGAATTAGGAGGCAGAAGGTATCCTGAGGAAACGCAGGGTTTAGATTTCAATAAAAATAGATATGGTTTGGCTTACGATGCATTTTTAGAGTTCAAAAAGACTATAAGTTCTAAACAATCTATTCCATACATCATGCCTCATTTTTTCAAAAAAGAATATCCAATTTTTAGCATCGATTTGTCTGATCAACCTCAGAGTCTATCTAGTGGTAAAAGCAATAATTTGATGCTCAATGTTGAATTCAATACATTTGTAACAGCAGCAACAAGTAGCGCAGTAGGTACTACGTGTTACGCTATTATTGTAAGTGGATCGAATTTTGTGTACGACCCGACTAAAAATATGATTAAAAAGGAAATTTTATAATTATTTTATAAGCTATATATTTTTAATGGAGTGATCTCCATTAAAAAAAATCGTATTAGACTTAAATAAAACATGGAGGATGAAATTTATTGCCATAAGTGTAAGAAAAGAACAAAAAATATAAACGCGGAAATTGTACAAACTGCAAACGGAAGGTGGAGAATTTCAGCTAAATGTGTTAAATGTGAGACTAACAAAAGTAAATTTATAAAAAATCCGAATGAGGAAACTAACGTAATTCCTGAAACTGAAGTTATAAATTTACCTGAAAACGAAAAGTTAGAATTTGCGAAAGAGTTACATAAACCCGTTAGAAAAAGATTTCAGAAAAGAAAAATTGTTACTCATGGAAAAGATGATCTTTGGGCTGCGGACTTGATTATAATGAAACAATACGAGAATGAAAACAAGGGGTTCGGTTACATGTTGAATATCATTGATACTTTTTCAAAGTACGTTTGGTCAATTCCATTGAAAAAGAAAAACGGAATAGCAGTTTCAAAAGCTTTCAAAGACGTTTTGGAAAATGTGAAATTTCATAACCATTCTACCCCTAAACTCCTTCACACGGACAAAGGTTTAGAATTTGAAAATAGACTTTTCAAAGAACTTTTAGACGAGTATAACATAAAAATGTATCACACGGAAAGTTTAGAAAAATCCGCAATTATAGAAAGATTTAACAGAACTTTGAATCAGAAAATGAAAATTCGTTTCGAGGTGAATGGAAATAAAAATTGGATCGATATTCTACAGGAATTAGTTAATGAGTACAACAAACAAGATATTCATCGTTCTATTGGGATGACACCTGCTCAAGTTGATGCGAAAAATGAAAGTGAAATCCTAAGAAATTTATTTAAAAAGAGTGGAAAAAATGGAAAAAAGAAATTTAAAATTGGAAATCGTGTAAGAATTACGAAATCGAAGAAAACTTTTGCAAATAAATGCGAGGCAAATTGGACGAAAGAAATTTTTGAAATAACTGAGGTTTTAAAAACGACTCCAGTTACTTACAGAATAAGAGATTTAAACGGAGAGGAAATCCAAGGAACTTTTTATCCCGAGGAATTACAACTCACGAAATTTTAAAATCACTTTATTAGAAGCTCACTTCGTTGTATCTCAATATGTTTTAATGGAGATTCTCCATTAAAACGAACAATATTAAACTACTCTATCTTGAAACTCTTGGATGAATTCATCAGAGAGTTTTTGATGTCTAGAAATCCAATACCAGTCTACTCTATCTTGAAACTCTCTGATGAAGTCTTCGGATAGTGTTTGTTTAAATGAAATCGAATTCCAAACTACTCTATCTTGAAACTCTCTGATGAAGTCTTCGGATAGTTTTTGTTTAAATGAAATCCATCGCCAGTCTACTTTATCTCGAAACTCTCTGATGAAGTCTTCAGATAGTGTTTGACTAAATGAAATATCATCCCAATCTACTCTATCTTGAAACTCTCTGATGAAGTCTTCGGATAGTGTTTGACTAAATGAAATCTCATCCCATTCTACTCTATCTTGCATTTCTCTGATGAGGTCTTCGGATAGTGTTTGCTCTACAGAAATAAAAATCCAATCTACTCTATCTTGAAACTCTCTGATGAAATTCTCAGAGAGTTTTTGCTGTCTAGAAATCCAATGCCATTCTACTCTATCTTGAAACTCTCGAATGAAATTCTCAGATAGTGTTTGGTGAATTGAAATCTCATCCCAATCTACTCTATCTTGCATTTCTCTGATAAATTCTTCAGATAGTGTTTGGCTAATTGAAATCAATCTCCAATCTACTCTATCTTGCATTTCTCTGATGAATTCATCAGATAGTGTTTGGTGAATTGAAATCTCATCCCAATCTACTCTATCTTGCATTTCTCTGATGAATTCATCAGATAGTTTTTGCTGTCTAGAAATCTCATACCAATTTACTTTGTCTTGAAATTCTCTGATGAATTCATCAGATAGTTTTTGATGTCTAGAAATCTCATCCCAAGGTATAAAATAACCAGACTCTTCAACAAAATCTCTAATAAACTGTTTATGTTTGATCGAATCAAAATTTAATATGAGGGTTTGTGGATTTACATTTAAGAATATACATTTCTCTTTATTTGTTGGAATATTCATAGCTTTGCAAAAAATGAAATAGTCATAAGCATCTGTGATCTTGTCTCGAATCTCCATGTAAATTTCAGTTGGCAATACAATTTTGTTATCCATCTTTTATTTTTATTATAGAATATATTCTTTTAACTATCCCCCTCATTTTTTTATCCACCCACTTTTTCTTTTGCCTATTCTTGTATGGATACTATTTATCCTTTTAACTTACCCAACATCTGAATTGGATACTTAAAGTTGGGTCTCTAGATTCAAAAAATATTTTTAGCGTGACGTCATTTTATTTTTTTCTAGTGAAAACATCAGAGGGAGATAAATTTTGAAAATATCGACCCCTAAATTGTTAAAGCTTTTTTAGAGTTCACTAGAGTTTCTGATAAAAAATATTTAAAAAAAAAGTCAATGGCTCTGATGTTTTATGATAAAAAAGTTTTAACAGAGATTCAAGTCGCTAAACCGAAAAAGTTACTGGTTCTGATGTTTTGTGGTAAAAAGTTTTATCAGGGGTTTAACAGGGTTTAGCACAAAAGTAGTTTTAACAGAGATTGAAGTCGAAATTATTTTTAACAGGATTCAAGTCGGAATCATTTTTATCAGAGGTTTAACAGAAAAGCATTTTCAACAGAGATTGAAGTCGGTGAGCCAGGATTGGTATTCGGATACTACTTATATATATATATATATGTATATATATATATATATATATATATATATATATATATATAATGACGAATGTTCTTGACCACTCAGTATTAAATTTTCGTAGTTAGGTTCTTGAGAGTTGGTCTATAGATTGAACAACTCAACTAGTCCGACGTTTCGATTTATTGGTATATCTTCTTCAGGGCTGTGCTATAGGAAAAACTGCCTTAGTTGGCTATATTTGACAACTCATGTATCTATCTATCCACTGCAAGTGGAAAACTCATGGAGACTTATGATTTGTACAATGTTATACACACATGTAAGTAGGTAAGTAATTTACACCCTTATTTGTTACCTATATTATGAATATCTTAAGATATTTGAACAGTTTACCTTAGGTGGTGATTGCATTATTATTTCATGTTGGCTACATAGCATCCGTTCTTCATTGGGTACAGAGTCACTTTAGCGATTGAACTCACTACCTACTAACTACTTGCTAAGTAATGAACTTATAATATAATAGATACAACTTTTTGGTTTTGCTTATAAAGTTGAACGAAATTTGATAGATGAGAACGATTGACTTATATGAGAGTGATCAGGTTGTTGTTGTCACTTCATTATGCTGTGCATGGATACAAAACAGGATGAATGAAACATTATCGTCTTATAGTACCTAGATCAAGCATTTTTCTAAAAACATCAAGTCACTATATTTTATATATTACCTCTATTGATCTATGGACCGTGCTTGCTGATCATTAGAAGTTATTTTAATAAGGTTAGCATAGCAACAACTCAAGTTAACAGTATATATATATATCACATTCCAGACGATAACTCTTCTTAGGATTGAGATGAAAAGTCCGTTCTTGAGCCGAAAAATCAAGCTTCCCAAAAAAAAGGATGATTTCGTTGGCCAGCACTTTTTGAGCACATTAGATTAGTCACATTTCAAAAAATGTGCTGAAAATGCACTAAAAATGGCTAAAAATTGTTCAATTGATATTTTTCAATAGAATATTGCTTAAATAAGGTTTACTAACTATAAATTAGAATATATCAAAAATTTATTTACAAAATTATGGTGAAAAATATACTTAAATTTCATTAAAATGTGCTTAAAAAAACTATACAAATTGTAAAAAAAGCTGAAGTCAATAAATAATCTCATTCTGAATGGCAGACTGTAATTTAGAATACGTTTTTGCCATAAAATAATAGTTAACGATTTTTTTGCTCTCAAAAAGCTCAAACTTCAAAACAATTTAACATTATACAATACGATAATTTACAAAAATTCGCTCATACGACCATGCTGCATGACTGGCATTTTTAAAATTCGAAATAACACTCAGCTAACTCCATTAATTGGTTTCATCCATATAAATTTGGTCATCGGTTGATTGGGATTGCTAATGTACTGTCCAACCACACTTGAATCCCGAGATTGTACAAGAAGAGAAGAGATCACAGGTGTTTCCCTGCAGAGAGACGGAACACCAATTTTCGCTTCCGTTCCCCGACACCTGGCACTCTCCCTCGTCCCGCAAGTCACTCGCCTAATTCAATTTATCCCGTAAAACTTGTTAGTTCTTCGAGTCCTTGGCAGTCACTTAGGGGGGGAACCCCCCCTTTTCTTGACGTGACCTCCTGAATATTCCAGGCCGGACCTCCTTTAAACCGATAGGACTTGATTCATTAGACTAATGTATTCCGGGAACCGTAGTGATGCGGCGGGGGTCGGCAGCTTTATGCTAACTCCGAACTCGGCTAAAACCATTGTCCTCCCTTCGCAGAACAAGTCCGGGAGTTTAAGTTACGTTGTTGGTCCGCTGTAGTCCTTTTCTTCCCGACTTTATCGAAACATTAATTAATCAGCAGAGCTGAATACCTCAAGTGTAGTTGGAGGGCTTCCAACTTTGGAACACTATATCTGCGAAACGTGGATCGCATTGATAGCCAGGATTCCGTGAGAGGGTTCTCCTGCTTAAATTCTGCATTTTGGGGAAACTTCCATAGCAACTTCCAAAATCATGTGTGAAGGCATCATGTGGGATTTAACGACGTGAAGTTCTAGCTGAGTTGGGATTGCACCTATGGCCTTGAATGTGAATTCAACCCTCTTAAAAACTCCCACACATACCTACATTCCGGTTATTTCAAGTTTCCGGATATTTCCACCTTAATTTGACAGTATATGATTATAGGAGTATTCATGGTCGGAGAGTTTACGACGTCTATAACGTGTTAAACGAGTTAAATGTGCTAAACTTCGAAAACTACCGTCATAAAAATCCATACTTTACGACGATACGATATGTTAAGGAAAGCAGAGTCTGGCACCTGCTTAACGTTGAATCGAGACTATGTTAAATGTCTTATCAAAATGCAAAATGGCGAAAAGCCTACAGCTGATTTTCATGTTTCACCGACAAAAAAGCTAGGTCATTTTTTTTAACTCACTTTTTTTTAACCCTATAGTATTTGTAGTTTGTTAGTTTCCGTTAGCTAGTTACTTCAGTGACCATGGAAAAACGCAAAAAGTGAGTGCACCTAGATTGAACTGGGGAAAAGAGGAAACGGCATTGTTTCTTCAACTGGTTCAACAAATGAAAGATCAGTTTGAGAGTTTTCTTGAATAACGCATCATTGCATTTAGTTGTATGGATCTCTTAGGGCATATTATGGGCAATTATTTACCTAGTCAGCTCGCACACTAAGATATATTTGATTATTTCAAAATGAAACTGATCAGGAGTACTGAGACTTTTCTCAGTGAGACTCTTGAAACTGTGATTACTTTTGTTCCCGTAGTATTTAGATATTCCAACACAAATATCCGGAAAAAGAAGTATTTGAAAAACCGTTGGTTATAATTGCTCGTCAATCATGTGGACATCGAGTGTTACAAAATCCACTGCCTCTCTTCGCTAGTAATATGTCATTCAAAGGTATGATAATTTCAGGAACCGGAATTTTTAAGCAGATTATGTTATACTGCTAATCGTAACGATTTGGATTCAAGATCCAAAGTTCGGGCTATTGTTAAGCCTTCCGGTTATAAGGGTTGAATTCCATAATTTTAAAGTGAGGCTTTCAGATCTCAGTATGTATATCACATATTGAAACTAAATAGGTGTTTGATAGTATGAGAAATATAACAAAAGTATCGATCAGATAGAGTATGATAATCTGGCCATCGGTACACATATTACCTGCTACTGCGAACTCATCAGTCTAATTAACGCATATCTGATTTTGATATAGTGATTCTAAATACCTATATATGATCCTAGCTGCTATCCTGGACGGATCCTCTTACATATGTATATCCCTTGCCGTGTCTTCTATAAACTGTACACTTGATATCTTCCTCTCAAGGTTAGTTAGAATTCCCGTAATATTCCCTGGAGCAATACATCTTAATTTCCTTGAATAAACCAGAAAACAATTGCCTTAAATATGTGTACCTATCAATTTCTCCTTATTCCGCGATATCAGAGTAATATTGTAGAAATCTTGGTGCTATTGCAGCACGTCAAGTATTTCCTTGTTGCACACGTGTTACGTTAATATGTTTAAGCATATATTTATATTCAAATAGTTTTTTGTCCTAATTGTATTATTTTGAGAACAAAAAATTATCTCAAAATTGAAGAAAAAAAGACTGTGGAACAGGGGGACAATTTTTCCTGCAGCTGAGACGACTTTCGTTCCTGAAGCTCAGGATTGTTCCAACATTTATATCTTGGGAAAGAAAATCCAAAATTTATGGATGTTTGAAAAACCATTGGCTATCAATACACCATTAACGATCATGCGGTGTTCGTGTGTTACGAAACCCGCCCCCTTCCTCAACCACCACCCGTTGTATGTGATACCATTAAACGGAAGAGCACCCCCTATCACGACGAGCCTTTCCCTCTCTATCTCCCCATTCAAAGATAAATAGTTTCTGATAACTTATTGCGGGCTCCCAGCACCCTTCCCGGCCTACCAGTAAATGTAGGTCGAAAATAACTGCCAGGCAGTTTTGAATCTATGCAGTCCTCCCCTCGTTATTGCGAGTACGGGAATCGTTATTGCTTCGAAAGCCACCACCTCTTCACCCTCCTCGTCGCATATCCCCACCACGACCCAGGTGAACGGGATATATCACGGATAAACCGCAGTAAATTCGCCAAAAGGCTCATCTGTTCTGTGGTGAATCGCTTTCCCTTCAGTTTCTCTTGCTATTTCCAGATCCACCATAATTAATTTTCTCGGTTACTTTCCCTTTTGGTCGATCGTGAACTCGCCGAAGAAGTTAGTTGGATTAATGATTTGGAAAACGACTCCTTTAATATCAATATAGAGTCCCAGTCGCACACCGTACCCTTAAAATGTAATTTTCGTGATTTTGCTATTCGTTCATGATTTGTAATCACATGTTTTTCTCATATTTTAGTTCTACTTAGGCACAGAAATGAAACACTAATTTATGAAACACACTTTTTCATATCGAATTTTGGCAATGAAATGACTCATCTTCCAATGACTTGCATGACTCCTAAACCCCGGCATAACCGAATTTCACACTTTAGCAAACTAGGTTCACTCCTAAAACACATACGATCTATCGTTCCAAATGAACTAAAATTTTTGGGTTTAGTAAAACTTGGTTATAACGGGGTGGGAGAGATATGCGAGTGTTAAAATTCAATTCAGCTTAAAAAAAAAAAAAAAAAAAATGATAATAATAATGAAAAAAAATAAATAAAAACGTACAAACCGACCCCAAACCCGTATTTTAATACAAGGTCATTTTCATGAAAACCCTCGATTTCATTGGGAAAACATTTGGTTTTTCCAGATTAAAACATAGTTTTCTCCCAGTAGCAAAGTAAAAGTAAAATTGACTACACCGTTAGAAATGTCAGATTTCGGCGCGTTGTTTTTCCCGTATCCGGGGGTAAAATTGGATGGAAGACTTCCCAGCTAAAGAGCTTTGAATTTTGACAGGTTTCTTAAGATATGTAAAATTTCAACTTTCACCGGATTTCTCTCCCTCTAAACATGCTAACAAAATTTTGAATTAGTATTAGGGTGGTGGAAGTTTAACGTTCTTTCCAACGGTGTACTAATTATGTTTTCACTGTCATTTGACGGAGTTTGGTTATTTTGGTGTTATATGGTTGAAACCACAAAAAAATGTTGAATATTACATAACTTGAAAACTAAACGCTTAATAAAGTGAAGAGCTTCGATAAAATTGTTTTCCTTGGTAAGACGTTAACACTGCAAGAAGATGCAGATAATCAAGGAAAATAAAATTGTACGTCACTGGAATAACAATAACTGCAAATATTAGTGAACAACTGGGATTTCGAATATTGGAATTTCCACCCCTGCGCCTTCGTGGAGTTTATAAATGTTGATGCAAAGCGCTGTGCTATCATAAAACATTAATCGCTTCTGTCGCTCAATCTTAATGGTTTTACCTAACCGCGGTTTTCTGCCTATCGGAAATTCACGTCGCGAGGTGGACCCAAACGTCCTTCCTTTTACCAACGACAGTGATGAATGAACCTCGTAGACGCTCGTTGGGTGTCAGGGGGTTAAGAGGTAAACCGGCGAAGGTGTAGAGGAGATTAGATCCACCTCCACTACCACCCGCCTTATAGGTCACGCTGGGCCACAAAATCCCCGCGTCCCTTTAGTAACCCTGAGAGGTCCTAGACCCCCTTCAGAGGTCCTGGGCCTCAAGGTTCATTAGTCTCCTGCTACGGTTGACCTACAAAAACCAATCACGATTCCCACTAAAAAAAAAGCCTCTTTAGGATTAACTGATCTATATCGGGGAACGAGGGACACTTCATTGGGTTTCAATATAAGTAAGTACAAGACAAACTGTCGTCAGAACAACTAAAGTGATAAATTGGGTTGATTTGAATCCATCTCTATCTTTATTGTACCTCACATTTTAAGCATGATTAACTGAAGCCAGTATGCAAGCCTGTCCCGAATTGAGGGCCTACTACTAAAACTGGCTATGTACATGCTACAGACGTATTCAGGCAAACCCATGATTGTAACATTCTGGCGTTCAATCTGATGTCACTTTGCGAAATTTGTGCTATGGTTTTGAGCACCTTGCACCAACAAAAAAGACTGCACAATATATGAGTAATGGACTTTCTCTGAAGGTGAAGTTACCCCACGAAACAGCACTACCATTTGAATTAATATCGCATCACCAACTGGATTCCACTAGGTCACGCCACTTCAAGTCTTGGAGGGTTGAAGATGCGGCTAGCCCAACTTCCCCCTTACCTCTTGAAGTCAGTGAACCGGACTTCGATTTTTTTTTAACTAACGGGAATTAAAATAAATGTCAGAGGTGTTTACTCGAGACCATCAGTAAATATAGTCGCTCAGCATTTCTGCATAATGGCCTCGTATAAATGCAGATTCAGGTCACTATCATACTTAGGGTTCCATCCTAGAATTAAATAATTATGAGTCCTAAGACTTGGAGAAAATGAATTTTTCAAATTGTCGATTCATGTTCTAAGACTATAGTGTAGAATTTTACTATACGTAACATTGAATAACAAGATACACTATCAATGGTCTATTATCGCAATTCTGAATTGATGAAAAGAATCCAAATTCTTTTTTCAACAGGAAAAACTCCAATAATGTACCAAAGTGTTCCACCAGAGTATAGTAATAATGTAGAATCGTATTCTGGTAAACTTCATGGAATTACAGCTTTATCATGGATATACGACTAAGCCCATGAGAATATGGAGTCTTGGCGACATTTTTGGAAACACCGTTGTGATAAAACAACGTTCGCATTCCTCTGCTGTGATAACACTCATAAAAATTATTTCCTCCTCGCTGCTGCACTGATTGGTAACTTTTAAACTTATCGTGGCATTTTTGCTGCGGTAGTCTCAGATTCTTTGGTTGTAATGCAATCTTTGGTTTACATGAAAGCTTAAGCAAACAGGCGAATAGGATTTCAGAACTAATATGTACCTCTGAGCTGTCGTTGCATAGAGTCCATCAACAACCAACCCAGCCTTGACCTGTATGTTTCAAAATTTCCCTATTATTTATATATTCCTAGGTAAACTGTTCACACCTTCTCAAGTAGTTTGTTTTTCAAGAGTTTTCGTCATCGCATTCCTTCCCTCGGACCAGGAACCCCTTGCCTTTTGTGATACTGGGACCTACTACTGGCCGAAACTTTGGAAGTTCTTGATAATATCTATCGATCCTAGCTACTTACTATATTAATCTCAACATTATCAGAATAGAATTAGCTTTCATAAAAATAATTGGAGATTGTACGTTTACAAACCCAAGGATGGGGGGTTTGAAATTCCTCATTCCTTTTCACTCGTAACATCCAAGTTGGGACAACGATTTCTGACAGATCGTGGTCGAGACACCAGACAGGTCAAGAATAATTTATGATTGCAGTGAGAAAAATAAAAACGTAATTTAGGTAGGTTTATTGAGAAAGATCGATGTGGAGTGGTATATAATCAAGAAAATTAATGAAGGGTTGGAACCATATTGGATTCTTTACTTTGCCCGCACTTTTTTTCTCAACCAATAGGAAACGAAGCAATTTCATAGATTACACCACACAAATAGGGGTGTCACGTAACCCCCTGCAATGTTCGATAATATCGAGAAAAAAATTGATTATCGTATTTTATCGAACGGCAAATTTGTTGAAACTCTGTGTTTCTCCCAAATTTGAGGTTATCCCCAGTTCTGTCGAACGAGCCTAATAGTAACTGGAATCCCTTCACCTATGATTATTAAAAGAAAAGTAAAACTAGGGGTTTTTATCTCTCGTCAATAGATACCTACTGAAAGTTTCATGTAATCGCAAATTAGTGTCCCACCTAGCAAGACCTATATATATATATATATATATATATATATATATATATATATATATATATATATATATATATATATATATATATATATATATATATATATATATATATATATATATATATATATATATATATATATATACTTAGATTTTTACAAATAATAAATTCACAAAAGTGAGACTCACTATGAGACGTTTCCTTTATCGTTGTCAATCAACTAATTCTCCTAGTCTTGCAGGATTGCTTCACTGAAATTAGCTCCTAAGCAACACGATTCGAGCATGGACGTATATATATATATATATATATATATATATATATATATATATATATATATATATATATATATACATCCATGCTCGAATCTTGCTTGTTCCCCTTGGGGCTTCGGATGCTTCAGATTGTTTTATTCCGATGCGTCCATACGCAAAGTTTTAGCAAGCTGCCCTTCGCTCTTTTTTGGACGTGGATTCCCAAAGGAGAACGTTTTCCTGGGATCGGAGAAAAATGGGATAATTCCCACGAGCAATGAAACTGTAATGAGAATGCTACGTGGTCAGTATGGAATTCAGATGTATGGTTTTATAACGGAGGGATCTCCAGGGGTGAATTCCAACGTGAGTTGAAAGTCAGAGATATGAATTATTCTAATTCATACTAGCCGAATCCATTCACGAGGTTACAAAAATAGAACATCTGCTGGGTTGGATATAGATTTTAGTTTCTTCGTAGTCAAATCATGCTTGTACAAACGCGGTATAACTTCAACTTCCTGGTTTTTCGAAAAATGCAATCAGATTTGGATCGATACCCTAGAAGCGTGGATTATAGAATGCTAAGATTAATTATCGGATATCTGTCATCTTGATATTCGAATTAATTTGGTCATGATTGTTAATAGTGGGGGGTGCGAATGAAATTTCGTAAGTGCTTCTTAGCTCCCCTTTCACCCACCTTCCGATCCTGTCAGATTTGATCTGAAACCATTGAAGAGGCTGTTACCGCTATTCGTGGGCCTTGATTATACCCACCCTCTCGATCTCTCTCGCATTAATTATTCAAGATTTTCAATCGAGGACCACTCACCCCTCCAGAGGGGATGAAACCCGTTGATAGATTCTATTGTTCATTAGCCGCACAATGCAGCGATTGTAATCAGAAAGGTCCGCCCTGAATGGATACCTTACGAAACACGATAGTCTCTGTAGAAATTGGTAACAGCGTAGTCCATAAGTAACAACCTGTTTACTGCCTTTAGTTCAGTGCACATTTTGAAATACTTATCATGAGTTTTTTGACACTTTAAAATAGGACCTCAGTGAATTAATTAGTAATCAGGAATCAGTTATTTATGGAGTAGTTTGTTTTCAAATTGGCAATATTTTTCCAATCATTTATATATTTTAAAGTGAAATAGATCTAATATTTTGACAAGTATGGTATAGGTTTTCTAATAATATACCTGCTTTGATAACGGATCGTTCCAGTAATTTTCAAATGTGTGAAGGAATGAATAATCAAAACTTTCTTTTTTATTGTTATTTTTATTCTAGTGCATCCACTTTATAGTTACTTCATAGGAAGGGTTGTTCTTCAGGAGTATGGTTTGTGGTATGCACAAAAGTTATTTAAAGTGCAGCATACGAGGGTTATCCAAAAAAGAAGGTTACAATTGCTGTTCAGAATCGAAAAAATGCATATATTTCAATCAAATTTACAGGGTATCTTCCAATATATGTGCTACATTTTTGGTACCCAAAGACAAAGTTCCCGCAATCCAGTTTTTCCGAGAAATGTTCACCCATAAGGCTTTGCGCCTTGTGTGGAAACATTTCATGAGGGTTGTCAATGGTCACCCGACGATCAGTGCGAATTTTTTCATCAACTCGCTGCAGAAGCTCTTTTGAAATGAGAGACGGCCTTCCCACTCCTGTCTTCGTCGTGAGTGTTGGTACAACATTTTTTGAACAGGCTAACCCACTTGAAAACATGCTGACGTGACGTTACCTCAGGTCCATAAGTTTCCACAAGCTGAAGTTGGATTTCGGAAACAGATTCGTGACGCAAAGTGAGAAACTTGATTGGCGGTAAGTGCGGAGCGAACAGCAACTTCAGAGGTTGACATAAACGGTTGCTGCGACGACATTTTGCAAAGGAACTGACACAGGCCCCGTCTTATTTTGACCGTTGGGAATCTTCCTACACTTAGGTGTGCCAACTTTAACAAAAAAATCCAAGGGGAGTTGTAACCTTATTGTCTGGATTACCTCCGTATAATTAACGGGAACAATGTTGGTATTAGTTATTGTGTGATAAAAAATGTAGTAAGTACCACGCTTTTGTCGATTTTTTCAATACTGCACTATGATGTATTTTGAATTTCATATATGTATTTTCTATATTATTTAATGATATGTGTAATAAATTATTCATATATTGGACGATATTCGTGTTATAAATGAATATAAAAACGTTAATAGTTTTATATGTTAGTATATAAGTACCCTCCAGAGATTTATTTGCAAATCAGGAATCTAGAAAACCTGATAGAACAAAGTGGAGAACTCAAAGTGCATAATATTTTATTTGTTTTAAGGGGTTTAGTGGACAACATGATTCCAATCTCTGAGGAGTGATGTGTGAGCAGTCGTGAAGAGTTCCATGCGAGATGGTATTGGATTATCTTAGGATGGAAACCAAAGTGGACCAATCGGAGGGAAAAGAAAATTAGATTCGGAACAGGGGAGATGACCAAGTTGGCGAATCATCTCGTAGAGCGGGAGTAGATGAGGTAACCAACCGGGGTGGCGGAGTTGTTGAAGATAAGGAGGGGAATTCGAGGGTGTGGCCCAGCAGAGCGGAAAAGGCGACAGAGGAACAGGGAAAGGGTTTAAAGGGACAGCGGGATCAAGTCACGTAGGGCCGAGACAATGGGAGTGATTCTCTCCAATGGAACTAAATCACGGATTCCCTGATTATATCTGAGGAATCCTCTCCCGCTTGGTCTAGGTTATTTGAGAGTGGAGGCGGCAAGGTTTGTTGAGATTGGCAAAAGCTCTTGCTGGGCAATCATGTGACGGATTCAACTCAGTCTGAGATACGTATCCAGAATGAGTTTGGAACATACCGAGAATCGCAAGGAAATTATCTTGATTGTGTGAAGTACAGTTGAAGTAGTACACTGACATTGTCTGGAATGAAAAATGATGTTTTATGAATAACTAGCTGGTTCACCCGTTCGTTGCACAGGTTGACTTGAATATAAGCAAGCCCCCCAAGCACCCATCACATTTTGGGACACCCCTGATTTAAAAAATTATCTGATTAATAAAAAGCCCTTACCTAAAAGTACTTACTTGAAGTTGGTTCAGTGACGTTCAAAGCGCTTTAACATCCCCCCCGCCTCCTCTCTGGGTCGGATTTCAACAATTTGAAAAAAATAGTCTTTGACTTGAATTAGAGTAATCCAAACATATTCGACAATCAAATCTTCACTTTGTTTAGTGATGACAAAGATACCCCCCCCCCCCCTTCTCCTAAAAACCCACCTTCATGGGTTGGATTTGATAAATTTCAAGTAGTAGCCTGTGATTTAAGTTAGAATAGTCCAAACATATTAGTCAACTCAGATCCCCAGTTGGTTCAGTGACGTTCGAAACGCTTTAACTCCCCCATCCCCTCCCACTCTAATTTGAGTCGGATTCGAAAAATTTGATAGAAGTAGTCTTTGACTTGAATTAGAGTAATCCACAAATATTCGACAATCAAATCCCCAGTTTGTTCAGTGATGACAAAGATACCCCCTCCCCCTCCCCTAAAACACCCCCTATGGGGCAGGTTTGAAAAATTTCAAGTAGCCTGTGATTCAAGTTAGAATAATCCAAACATATTTGAACTATCGAATCCCCAGTTCGGTCAATAGTGTCCAAGATACCCCATTTCACCCCCTCACTCTCCCCTAAAACACCCTTTCTGGCTCAAATAGTCTTTTATTTAATTTGGGCTGATACAGACATTTCCCACCATTCATATCAGTTATCCAATGACCCCTGTAACCATGAAAAGCGGACAAACATACGGACAGACAAACAGAAAAAATGGTACCAATCGTCAACAAATAGCATGAAACGGAGAAGAAACGCAAAATTTCATGATTTTAATCAATGTACAGACTGACATACTTACGATTTTATAAATATAGATCATTGAATAATTATGGTACCATTTGAGCTCCACCCTTTCTGTTCATCAAGGATATAATCCCATCCCTTCTGAAGATTCTAATAAATTGTGTTGTTTGACTCCAGGTAAAAAAAGGTATTGGTTTGAAAATTCATGCGTTCTCTTTACTACAAGTTACGTGCAATACAGATTCTACATTTATGGTGTCTACGTGGTGGGGCTACCTATTCCAGCTGGTATTCAACTTCGGAGCTACCTTCTACTGTTTCTCCTCTTTAGCCCTTAGCTCCGAATGGCTTCTGAGTTCATAATATGACTGTTCGGACGGCATCAACTCAGTCTGAGATACGTAAGCAAAATGAGTTCAGAACATACCGAGAATTGTCTTGACAGTTTCCTGATTTACTAACACAAGATGGTCAAAATGACAAATAATGCTTCTATTTAATAGAATTAAATGATAAATTGACTTATCAGCTATTCTCTCACGTTTTATCCACGAACTCTCCTTCAAACACATCTCTTGCTGCTATGGAGGCTGTACAAGTAGTTGTAACCGTTGGTCGTAACTCCCTAATGCTGCAAAGAGTATTTTTTCAAAAATCACAACGCTTCTACAGTTATAAGACTGTTTCGCAGTACGAACACATTAAAAAATCTATTAAAGCTAAATCAGAACAGTCTACGTAACTGTAATGAAAGAAAAATATTTGTTGCCTGTTCCGACCCGGCCAGCAGGTATATCGATGTAATAGACGGTAAAAAGGATAAATACCTAAGTCCATTTTTGTATTGACACATTATTGAAATGAGTTATCAAGAAGATTGTGTTTAGTTTATGCGTTAACTCAAAATCTTCCTCAGGTAAGCAAATAAGCGACATTAATAATCCCTGCTCGTCCCCCTCCTTTAGATGACGTTCCGGATCCGGTGGTTCGAAGAGGCCCCCAACCGCAACCGCGATAAGCCCGAAGATAAACCTGGTGAAAGAGGGAAGCCTGGGATGGAGGGTGCTGCCGAAGCAAAGCCAAGAAATGAAAATCAGATCCTGCGTCCTCTCAGTGAGCGCAGCCCTTGGAGGAATTTTATCGGCACGCAGTTCGTGCTGAAGACTGACAACAGTGCGGATAAAGGGAGGCAACACCCGGCCACCTGATCTTGAGGGTTGCTGAACTCTACGGGAGTCCCCTCGCAAATAGGGGAGATCTCTACTTCGTGATTACACATCTACAGCTTCCTCCAACGCCCCATACAAATGAAGTCTAAGAAGTCGCAAGTATATAGTTACAAGCTTGTAGCTGCATTTGATTTTGAAAATATTGATTTACTTTAAATTCAACCAATTAGTTAACTATGGTTTTTGCAATAAAGTGAACGAAACTCAAAACTCATTACGTACTAATCAGTTTTGATTGATTCAAAATTTGATCAAAATCACTTGAAAATTGAGGTAGCGCCATATTGGAATAGATCAAAGATTTTTTTTAACCAAACGGAACAATATAGTCTGGAACAATAGAGTCTGGAAAGTTTCTCGAAATGACGGAGGAATCAATCATTATTGCAAAAATATTATTTTGACCATGCACTAAGGTTACAAGCACCTAGTCCAAATGCGATCATGTTCACATTTAATGTCTACCCTACACAATCTCACACATTTCACCACAGATTTCATCGATATCACTAATCGATACTAAATAAATGTCTGAAAATGGCTAAAACCGGCTAAAAATCGTGAAAAAAAATTATATATATAAGCAATCTTTGAGTCAAATAAAGTTTATCAACAACAAACTAAAACTATTTAAAATTGGTGTATTTAAAACTTACTTACTTAAACAAATTTACTTAAATGTCATTAACATTTGCTGCAAAATGGATAAAAACTCCTCAGAAAAGCTAAAATTTCCAAATCTCTATTGAATCGCAGAATATTATATAGAATAAGTTTTATTGCCGTAAAATTGGTAGTTAACTATTTATTTATACCCAAAGTGCTCCAATTGCAAAACAATGTTACATAATATATTGCGGTAATTTACGAAAATTAGCTCTTACATGCTGCATGACTGGAACTTTATTGTTTCTGGAGCAACCGATTAATAAAATATGATGGATTCTTTACTCCTGGAGTTTCTGTGGATATTTCCAAAAATTCATTATTTATCTCACGGCTCAGTTCAACAATTCTGAATAAGACCCCAAGTACCTACGTTCTCTCTCATAAACGTAATTGGGAGCTGGTGACCAAGAATTGTCTAAAAGCTGCTGGTCAGAACCGTATTTCACCATACGAAATTACGGGATCAATTAAGCCCACTTGCGGGGGCTGGGGCGGCTGGCGAAGCGAGGAAAAGTCAGAGACCCGTAAAATGTGCTTGGCTGGGCATTGCCACCGAATTAAACAGCCAACTGGCCGCAAAGTGTGGATCTTCACTTATCAGGGATGCGGTTTCCGAGGAAGGGGGAGAACAGAGGTTTTAAGCGTTGGATCCTTGGCAACCCCTGCCCCTTTTCCATCGTTTACTCAGCCTGGAAACAACCCCTCAAGGTTTGGCCTTCTGTGGAACTTGAGCCCCCTCCAATGCGAGATATTCGAGGACTTTTCAATCAAGAACTATATAGAGGGTTCTCCATTGATTGGTGCGTAATCCTATTAGCGTTTGTGAGGTGAGTCGAGGGAATAAAGTGATAACAATAGAATTTGGGCCTTATTTTTATATATTTCATGTTATTCTATATATTTTATATTATATTCTTATGTATTTTATATTATTTTATACATGTTATATATTTTATATTATTTTTTAAAATATATTTTTATATTTATTGGGCTGTACTTGTTTCATTATTAGGTTCATTATAAGGAGGGTGTCGGTTTTACGAATACCGCTGACCCCTAGTTCAAAAACATATTCATGTTAAAACCGCAAGGTTGCTTGAATAGCTTGAAAATCGTTGCTTGAACATTCAAACTTGAATCGTTTTCGAACATTAAAATATTATCATTAAAATACTAATTAATATTAACATACAAACTTAACATTAATTAGAATAAATTAAAAACTAAATAATAAACCTATTAAAAAAAATTTCGAGTTTTTTTTTTTTTTTTTTTTTTGCCATGAAATTGTTAGATAACAATTTTGTTACACTAAAAAGTGCTCAATTTCGAAATATTTTGACACAAATATGTTACAATCATGAACTTTTTAGTTTATTTATGGCTATTATCAGGTTAGACCTTTGCCGTCAAGCTTTAAGTCGGTCCCAATTTCTCCATCAATCTTATAATATGCTTATACTGATATTTGTAGTATGTTGATTAGTTGTACAAGTTTACAATTATTTTCATTGTAGAGTAGGCAGGTATCCTTATTACAACTATTTGTTAAACACTTATCATGCTGTAGATACTTTTACCTAATACCTTTTTGCACTATCCTTGACAAAATTTGATTTTTATATCTTGTTCCGAAACTGAGCCATTTAGGTTCCATACTTTACTCACGAATGAACGTCGTTAAGAATTTCCGGATCCTTTTGATAACGTTAATGCATCGTTACACCACAAGAAGTCTTGACTCTTGGAAACCAGACGGTGATTCGACCGATTCGTGATAATTTCTCACCAATCTATGATGCGCTTGGAGAGATGAAGCTACCAAATTGTTTATTGCTATTATGCATACGATATTTTGAGTATCAATCCTAAGAATTGTATTTCCTTACTTCCTCATTATGAAACATGAATATAAACGTTCAAATAACGTGAAATAACAACGGCCTGCTCGAGCGAATGCACAACGACACCACAGTGATCTGAAAAAAGTAAGCTGAACTGGCCAGAGTCGTGTCGTGTAGTTGTCGTGTCGTCGTTCTGTCGTAATAGTGTGGCCCAGTCTTTAGAATTTCGTTCGATTTCTCCATAAATAGTAGCCACTCGAAGGTAAAAGCTGAACTGTTGGCTTCACAGATAGAACATTCATAATTTACTATCGAGTTGAATTTAATGCTTGGACTAGGTACCTTCTCTTATCTTTGGGGCTCATTAGTGATCATAAAACTCTGATCTATTGAGGGATGGTTGATCCTGTCTCAATAGACCTCTCGCCGTTATCTTAATTTTTCCCGGAAATGCTTTGAGAAGAAATTTCATGTTTTGATAATAAAGTGGAAGAGGAGGTTATTTTTTAATTCCATTCAATGATTCTTGATTGACGATATTATTATTTATACTGGAACCAAGTTGATTCATACAGAGAAAACACGGAAATCTCCTATACTGAGCGGAACCGTGCTTTTGAATCAAGGCAAAGTGCTGACAATTTATTTCGAGTGCAACTGAAACCTCTGTAGAACCGACGGAGCTCAGTTACCAAGTTGGATATAGCGAGGGACGAGATGGAATTTAACAAAGCGAATCGACAAAGAGAGCCCGAAGGTAGCGTTTCTATCAGAAATAGCATTGGGCTTGACAAGGGAATGCGGAGTTGGAAAATGGATCGCGAACTCTGACGGGATCTCAGCGCTCAAGTTGTGTTAGGATATCCCATTATAATACCTGAAAGATCATGAATTACGTACGTTCATGGATTTCGGGAGTTTTCTTCTAGGAAAATGAGTTTTTTAAAACAAAAGAAACGGGGGGAAAACACTAAATCTTGACAGAACATGGAAAATGTTTTAGCATCCATTAAAATTGTTAACTGCAGAGTTTCATTGGTTTTATTTTATTCCACAGAAGTATTTGACAATAGCGGTTTATGGTAACTGAAGTAGGTTATCTAATCACTCAGGTGCCTTCAGCATTCTACTTTGACCGTCCCTCTCAAATTTAAGCTTCCTGCGTTGAATAGGAGAGAAAAAGGCTTTGGAGCTCACTTAGCTAATCAGTGATCACGCAGGCGTCTCCAGCATTCTCCCTTGACCTTCCCTCTCAAATTCCAGCTTCATGGTGCGTTGAATAAGAGAGAAATTGGCTTTGTAGCTCACTCAGCTGATCATTGATCACTCAGGCGTCTTCAGCATTCCCCCTTAACCCTACCTCTCAAATTTCAGCTTCCTGCGTTGAGTAGGAAAGAAAATGGCTTTTGAGCTCACTCAGCTGATTGGTGCCCAGTTGGTCGTCTTCAATATTCTCACTTGAGCCTCCTTCTCAAATTTCAGCTTCCTGCGATGAACCATAACCTACTCAATTGTATACCTACACTGTAGTGCCTACTGTTGACTAAGTTTTGATACAGAGTCAAACGTGGCGGTATCTTCACAAACATGTTTCTAACTAGTGACCTTCCCCTGTCTAGACTCGACTCATACCTATCATACCTGTCACGAAATTGACCGTGACTTCTTGATCTTCTAAATGCAGTAATCGGGGATATCTGAACCCTGAATAACCGAAAGACGGTGCTCCAGACACGTTGTGTACTATTAAAACTTCACTTGAGAAGCTGCGATACAATTGTATTCTCTACCTTTTAACAAAACTGTATCGCCACAAACTGTGATGACTAAATGAATCATGAAAACTGACTTCGAATCCATCTGTAAACAGAACGTTTACTCTACTTTTAACAAAACTGTACCTTAACTGTTCGGTACGTTTTTACGAAGTACAAACGTACCATGTGGTAGAGGACGTAACAGTAAAACATCATTGAAGCATCACCTGAATGGGTAAAGAGACACCGAATTGAAAAGGAGGTGAGAGAGTCACAGGCTTTGGAAGGGAATGTTCAGCGAGGTCGGAATCGATTCCACCTGCCCAAGGGCCTGAGCTCATGAGCTATTCAACTTTTCCTCTGGGTCAAGCACCGGTAGCCGCAGTGAGGGCACTTTCCATTTGCGGAATTGGATAGACCCTCAGATGTATCTTGCAAAAAGAATGGAATGGGATGGTCAATCCGAGGAAAGAGTTTCCTTCGGTAAGGTCAGTTGGAAGAATCTGTTGTGAACATTAATACCCAGCATTACAAATTAGGATTTTTTAGCATAAAGTAGTCGTGCGTTATATGTTCATTAAAGTCTAGTGGGGATATAATATCATACCTCCTCCAGTGCCTTTACTCTGCGCATGCGCAAACGTAAATTCCACCAAGCATCTTTTTCTCACACCCTAGCCGTTCAATTTCGCTCAAATTTGGATGATAGTTGGGGGAAGAATTTGATCATCCCAAATGAATTTCAACATGACTGTATCAATAACATCTGCTGCACATGCGCCAATGTGTAATCCTAGAAACAACACACACCTCACACGGTTTTCATCCGATTTTGAAAAAACTGACAGGGAATGTGAAGGAGGGGTGTAAATGGTTCCGTACCGTTTCTTTGTTTTCAAATCATTACTCCATTCAGCTCTTGCGCAAACTTAAGTTACTTCAAGTATAATTTTTCTCTTTTCTTAATTGACCGATTTTTACCTTTCACGCTACATCTTTGTTTACTATTCTTTTCCACTTTGGAATTTTTCAAGATCATGTAAAACTTTTCAATGATCTATACATTCATGATACGGAGACGAGTAAGCTAAGCAATATTTTCTGAGCTTCAATTATTACTGCATACTAACTATATTTGAATAGATCAGTGTTATGAAAAAAGAGCTATACGTTTTTTGTAACAATTTTCTTCTGTTTTTGACAATTTTCGATCAGGTTTATACTTTCGAAACCTAAAGAAACTTTTGAGTAGTTCTAAAATTTGCTGTCGTTCTAACTCATTCCTCATCAATTAATGCTTTCGAAAATTGACTTTATTTTCAGTCATTGTCTGCCTTTTAGCCTTCTTTTTAATACATATTGTGAAACTTACGGGAATTATTGACTACCGAAAGTGCTGTCATTCAAGCTCATTCCTCATTTGGCAGATCATTTTTTTAAAACGTCAGAGACGCCAGAGACAGATTTATGTATGAATCGCAAAGTTTAACACTCAGGAACGCCATCAGAATCCACCCAAGCTGATATTTACAGAGAAATTTTTGGAAAAAAAAATAAATAAATAGAATAGGTAATAATAATACATTTCCTAGAAAATAGGGCTTTTGCAATGACGTTACAACTACTTCTTTTCGTAAATTTATGATTTCCCTCTTTGAATATTCATTGAAGGTGAAAAATGGACAATATGGAGAAACAGGACATTTTGAAAGTTAATAACAATATAACCCTCATGTGTTTTATCAATTATTTGATACTCCATTAACAATGTAAATGAAAAATATGTTAAATAGAAAATCAATGTTGGGGCGCTTTGTCGTTCTTTCCAACCAGTTTCCAGTTTCGTTGCCGTGTATTGAACCGTCGTTTTTAAAGGTTCACAATTATATTGGCAAGGCACATTTATGGTTTGAAAGAAACATGATTTTTTCAATCTCAAGGTAAGAAATTTAGTTATGGTAACTACCTACCACGATACTTTGAATTGTTATTAATAATGACTACACATCCATCTATAGCTTACATAATTCTTATGTAATTTTGCAATGCCGTCACCTATGAATTTAAGACCAAGATGGCAATTCATACTTTAGCGGATGATCTGATTATTGATAGCTGTTGCAATTTCAGATCAACAGAATCAATACAGTTTCAACCAGTTCCTCTATGGAAGAATAGTTCTTGAAACTATTTAGGTTTGTCATCAACGACCAGTTGTTGTCCTCATATATTGATGCAAGCTAATGTCTGGTATCTTCACGGATTATTGAAATGTCACATTCTATATACTTATTATTCTAAGGGATCCAGGATGAGTACCTTTTTCTGCTGTACTCTCATTGCATCCCTTGTTCGATATGAGTTGGTTTTTACCTGCAACATAAAAGGAATACATGTAGGTATTTGACATAAAAATGATTTCAATGATAAAATATAGAAAATCAAAACTTCGAGTGTAATAAATGCTACATCAAGTGCATCACCTTTAATGCTCATAAAATAATAAGTAATAGGAGAATCCCCACCCAGTCTTAGCGTTCTCTCCTTTCTTCAAGATAGCATCGCAAATACTGTGTCAACACTAAGAATGTCAACTCACCCTCGAATTCAGAAAGTTTGTGAAACAATGCTAACTATTCAACAACTGTTTAATGGTTTCTATGCAGATATCACATACTGACGTTAATAACATTTAGAATTTCCACTTTATAATGTGATGTTTTTACGTAATAATATAAGCGTTTCTATTTGAGGCAGTACTGCTTTATTTCTAAGCTCCCTAAAGTAGCTTTAGAAAAAGCTTATGGAATTTCAACATACATTTGAAGTTTCATACTGACTTTAGCAGTGGTAGTTTCACAGCAAAAATAATGTTCTTTGTAACGGAAAAACATACCGAGTTGTTCGATCAAATTGTCCAAGTTGAACTTCCATATGAATTGCATCACTGCTGCGTCTATTTATTGTTGACTTTGTGGATGTGGGAATTAAATTAACTAAATTTAAAATTAATGCTTCTGAACATCATAATTTCGACTGATTTCTATGAAATGTCCAAGCGGTGTACTTTTCAGGGCTATATACTTTTTATCACTCGTTCGTAAAAATCTAAAAACCACCATAATATATATTTTTTATTACATATATAATCTTTATTTATTTTTAAGTAACCTGCATTCTTCTTTTTCATTTGTCACCCACTGTTTTTTCTCTTCTTCTTCGTGACTTTCAAAGGGTTGGCCGTCACACCGTGGTAGTGCAGCTCCGTCTTCCGATCCCTGGGACCTAATTTTTTTTTTTTTTTTCTAGTCCCACGCAGTCTTGTGGAGACTGATGGTGAATTGTTATTTCAAAATAATATATGATCTGACGAATGTTTAACTTCTTTTGTCAATTGGGTAGCGCTTGATAACTGATTAATAAATCAGTAAACAGCTCTCTACTTGACCAATGAACTGTTTGTTCCGATTACTACGGCTGAGTTTACGCCGTCATTTTTAAATCCCAGACTTGAAATTTGATAATGTAACAGGTAAGTTGGGTTTCATTCTTAAATGAGGGTGGTTGAGACACACGTAGAAACAGCTTTTTACTTCACCCTCAAAACTGATGGGTTCTTACAGTCACTTTCCTAAGGTTCCTACAAATATACAATCTTAGGTTAATTGAGTTGCGCTCGATTACTGATATATAAATCAATAAACGACTACCTACTTTATCTATTGAACTGTTGGTTCCTATTATCACTACTAGAGTGAGTTTAATTCGCAATTTCCAAATCCCTGACTAGAAATTTGATGATGAAGCGAGTACATTAGGTGTCATATTAAAGTGAGGGAGGTTAGGACACACGTAGAAACAGCTTTTTACTTCACCCTCATAACTGATGGGTTCTTACAGATACGTTCCTAAGGTTCCTATGCTATACTGGTACTCAATCTTATAATTTAAAACAATAATTATTCAAGGTAATATATTTATTTGAAATATATCTAAGATGCGTGAAGTAATGCATCTTAGAAGAATCCAAACTTGTCTCGGTTTGAGTTATAAGGTGTAGGGGTTTTAACTAGGACCATAATAAGAATAACGAGAAAGTCACCCTTTCTCATCACATCTTGTTTCTCAAAACTCTTTCTCTCTCCCCCATGGGGTAGCTCGTTCATCATCTCCCTGTTCTAATAAGCTATCTAAATTCACATCTGTGTACGAAACGCATCCTGAATTCAATTTAAACTTAACAAAATTATTCATGTAAAGCGCACTCGACGCTCCGGGCACAAAGATATTGAAATTATATGATGATTGGGTAACCCGGAAGTATAACCGTTGGATATTGCGAAAGGAAGTTTTTACATCAAGTTAACTTTGTACGAATATTCAATTTAAAAAAAAATCTGCTGTATAACTCTGATGAGTATTTTCGTCTTTGGATTAGATTGAACTACGGCTACGTACGGAAGCAAGACTTGGTCGAAAGAACCCTGGAAAGAACAATACAGTTAACCATCAGTAAATGGTATTCTTGTCTTGAATTTCTTCATCAGATTTCCTCATTTTCAACGTAGAATACGTTTTTACGGAGAGCTTCTTGCCGAAAATTGTCATCTAACAAAGCAACGAACTGCTAATAGCTCGCCGATAAATCTGATACACCAGGAGACATGTCCACAATCTAATTTGTGTACGCTGTCGTTATGTTCGCTCGCGTTCCCTAAGAAGATTATTGTTGTATTTCGAGGAAGATCTAATGATAACTCACATTGAATGATCATGAATGCGATTGAAATGGAACGCGTTAGTGAAAGTAGAATCCTATACTTAATTTATCTAACACGAAATCTATGGTATCAACTCATTTTGGAATATAAAATTTATCGGGTTCCATGGTAGAAACCATTTTCATAACAATCTCTCCCACAATTAAAAGTTTCGCACTTCACTTGCCAATAACATATTCTTTGTGCCAAGCTGGAAAAGTATTCTTCTGGTTCGGTCTTCTATTGGTCGTCGATGTTGAAGGCATTTCATTTGGAGTGTCACACTGTACCTCACTCTCAGCTTCTGGAGCCTTCTCACTGATCCCAGGAGTAAAGCCTTCAGGTATGCCGAAAGAATCAGTTGGGCCAAAACTAACTTTCTTCTAGGACTGAGGGACCATAGTTGATTTCAGCTGATCAATGTGACATTTAATTGACTGACCAGAATCCAGATTGACAACGTAATGACGATTTCCAAGCTTCTTCTGAACTGTCCCAAAGTTCCATTCGTCTTGGTTGTTTATAAATACTCTTACATGGACCCCCCCCCAAATGATCGGGAGAGGTGTTATCAACCGTTTTAAAAGGCCTTGGCAAATCTGGAAATATCCCATCCTCATCGCCAACTTTTGTATTTCGAGGGAAGACCCAATGATAACTCATATTAAGTGAACATGAATGTCATTGAAAAGGAACGCGTTAGTAATAGAAAAGTGGAATTCTATACTTGGTTCATCAAACACGAAATGTATGGTATCAACTAATTCTGGAATATAAGATTTATCAGGTTCCACGATAGAAACCATTGTCATAGCAATTATAACAAGCCAACAAAAAATAATCTAAACCAAAACCTAGTTTTTTTGTTATTATTGAAGTATTTCGTCATAACGTTACGTTATGTAATGCATTTATTCAGATACCACCTAGGGGTCTAAAATAAATATAATTTTTCAGGTTTTCTTCTTTTCTGTTGTATTGTAATAATTTTTCACAGAGGGCAACCAAAGTAAAAACACGGTTATGGAAATGTCCAAAAATGACATGTAACAACGGCATGTAACAACAGCATACACGAGGAGGCTTGTGTGCCTGTTGCCTTGTGATCTACGAAGCTAATTTCATTGTTATTCAACCAATGAAGCTGACATTTGAAAAAGTCCAGTCATGAAGCATGACCCCATGAGCGAATTTTTGAAGAAATCTTCGATTAATATCGATTTTTGACTGATTTTTCAACTTTGAAATTTTTGAAAACTTGATACATATTCTTATAGGAAATTTTACGCTGATTCCGAATATACCACATGTTAGTATGCTGAAAAAATTATTTCGCACAACGAATCGCAAAAAACAGGCTATTTTGAAATTTTTTACTACATTTTCGAAAATTTTAACCCGGAGATGTAATCCGATCATGCTGGCCAACGAACTTGAACTTTCGTTTTGTGTCCTTAACATTTTAAAATTTGTTTGAAGTTTCTAGCACAATTCTACGGACAGTTATCGTCTGGAATGACACATACATACATATATACATACATACATACATACATACATAAAAAGTCCAGTCATGCAGCATGACCCCATGAGCGAATTTTTGAAGAAATCTTCGACATTTCAGTCGCTATTGATCGTGTAGAGAAATTTTAGTTTATGATTTTGATAGACAAACATGGAATGAAATTTTAAACAAGCACCTACTACCTACGTTTTAAACAGCATGGTTCTAGGATTGGTTATACAGGGATACTTCCATAAGAGTAGTTCAATCTGAATTTGGACAATGTTTCATGCAAATATTACTGATTTTTACAACTAGCGAACGGCATTATTTCGATTTTCGACTGATTTTTCAACTTTGAAATTTTTGAAAACTTGATACATATTCTTATAGGAAATTTTACGCTGATTCCGAATATACCACATGTTAGTATGCTGAAAAAATTATTTCGCACAACAAATCGCAAAAAACAGGCTATTTTGAAATTTTTGACTACATTTTTGAAAATTTCAACCCGAAGATGTAATCCGATCATGCTGGCCAACGAACTTGAACTTTCGTTTTGTGTCCTTAACATTTTAAAATTTGTTTGAAGTTTCTAGCACAATTCTACGGACAGTTATCGTCTGGAATGACACATATATACATACATACATACATACATACATACATACATATATACATACATACATACATACATACATACATACATACATACATACATAAAAAAATGCGTTAAACTTCAGAATATGATTCAGAATAGCCTGAAACGGATTTCTGCATAAAATGTTTTCAAAAATTCACATTCTACAAATTTTGAGGCGAGAGCAATAGCTTAATTTTCTTCAAAAATTCGCTAAAAGAGAATACTTGGAACGTCTTGAAACGAATCATGAAATCAAAAGACCCCAGATCAGCTGAGTGAGATCTGGAGCTTATTTCTATGCTATTTAACCTATAAAGCTGAAATTCGAAATGAAGGCCTCTTGGAACATCTAGAAATGAATTATGGAGTTCCGAAGTCCCGAAGATCAGCTAAGTGAGCTCCGGAGTTTCCGGAGTTAATATCTTCGTAATTCAACCTATGAATATCAAATTTTTAGGTTGTGATAGTAAACATATAAAAATTGATCATTGCATTCATAAATATTGAACATATAGAGTTGGAAGACTTTAATATCAAGACTTATACTGCTGCATTCGACATTTTTAATTAAATTGATTTTGTTTGAGTTTTACCGCTGTAATCTTTTTGGAAACCCGTTCAGTTATAGAGAACGCGTAAAATGTTATTAATTAAAAATACTGAGAAAAACGAATGGGGAAAACGCGGCAGAGTACCTTCCCGATCCCACCTGTTGACAGTATTGCTTTTAGTATTGGATGTTTTTTATTCCAATATTAAATTGATGGCTTAATGGATGTTACGGGTGGTGAAATATAGTCTAGATGTACCCTGACACACTTCGCTGTGGAACATTGTGGTCGCATCACTAGTCCAATTATGTACAGAGCTCAGTAGTTGATTACAGTGGTTCACCATTTGTAATTATACTGCAGTTACCATACTCAATGGGACCTCGTTTAATAGTTTAGCAACTCGAGTTGAATAGGAACAAAATCAGCAACAGAGCTCACCGTTTCACCACCGAATTACAGCTCCATAAGGTTAATACAAACAAAATCTGCTAAATACCTCACTTAGCTGGTCACAGTGGTCCATCAGGTTGTAGTTACAGTTTTCCACACCCTGAGAGGGTTCAAAAGTTCAGCATCTTGCCTTTAATCGGTACAAAATTAGCTACAGAAACATCATTAACAACAACATCTATTTATTAAGGTGGGTTGATCAAAAAGAATATGAGGGTCAGTATTCTTGGAGTTTGGATAGATTTGTGTAGGGTCATTAAATATTCTGGGATGGATTGTTCGAGATGGCGAACAGGGGTGCACGATTTCTTTCATTGGGAGGTAGGCTACTAACTGTGGAGGCCCAACGCTAATACTGATCCATTGGCAAAACCCAGCATATCTTCCACACTCCTTAATCTCTTAACCTTCCTCTCTCCTTAAGTCTTACCACTAACACGCACGGGTGTAGCACAAATTTTAGCAAAAGATATTCGTGCTCTAAGTCATCCTTTCACAACTCCCAGGCTCCTACCCTACTTATCCGCGAGGCGTTCCCCGAAAAAGTCCATGAACCTTTTCATCTGAGGAGCAGTCATTCCATCTACTGAACACACTAAAAAGGTCAATGTGCAATGGCATTGTTGACATGCTGGCAAGTATTTCCTTTTCTTCTCCTCTTCTGCTGATTTGAGAACTGGTGCCACAGAGCGGGGGATATAAGAGGGAGCATCAGTGTCTACGACACCAACGTCAAATGATGCTTCCCTCTGTGGTTCTCATACTCCACGACATTCTAGTTCCCCTCTCAGAGCTTAAGATCTGGGAGTTGCATCCTTGATCATCGGCTTTCTGCAGCGATTTCCCCAAGCAACGTCCATTAGTTCACCCAACACTTCCCGAACCTCATTGTGGCGTCTGGTAATCAAGACGCCTGCCTTAAACCTAATGAATGCCCAAGGGATAAGGTGTACCATAACAAGTACTGGGCATAACAACAGTAGCTACAGTGCTCCCACCGCTGTTTATATTGATTCACCGTTTATTATAGTGTTTTATTGTGGTAACTCAGTGAATTTTCCTGTTATCCGTGGTTTGTCCCTTGCTGGATGTCCGTCTCATCAGTCAGGAACCATCACTATATACTGGCAGTAGCTGCTGTTGTCGGTCCCCCGTCACCACGAACGCGAGGCTTGCCCCATACTTACTCGTGATTTGTCCCGTTAACTAAGATTCTTACGGTTCCTTAGAGTTTATTCAGTAACCAATCGTTTGTATCGTCATTCAGAAACCTGATGTTATGTTTAGGCTAACGTTTCTACAAAGTTGCAGTATGTCCCAATATAACTACTTACAATATACAAGTTTCATTTACAAGTCATTTTCAAAAGTTGCTTCACTCGTTTACGTGGCAGTGATCGCATTACTTGGTTGTTTCGTTTGATTCCAACGAGGTGTTAAAAATATGTCGGACCATAGAAGAAAGGACTGGTTTTTTCGACCGGGAGGAGTGAGGGGGAAATGGAAAAAGTAGCCTAAAACCACCTACAGAACTTTCTGATGATTTGCCAAAAACTCTTTTTGAAATCTATCCAACCGTTCTTAATTTACGGAGCAACCAAGGGAAAAATGGATTTATATATACATAGAGTTTTGATGGAGGATGAAATCACTTGCGTGTAATATTACCTTGAGGTATTATAGATGGTTGAAAAATATAGGAAACACATAAATATAACTTACGAAATTAAGAGAATATTTCGCCGTATAGTAGCGACTAGAGCTGACGACGCCGATAGGGCGAAATATGCTCTCAATTTTGTAAGTTATATTTATGTGTTTCCTATATTTGCAAAGCATCAGTAATACCTCAAGGAAATATATATCTACTCGGCGCTTCGCGCCTCGCCGGATCTTTTCTCTTTTCTACTATGTAGAAAACGAGGATAATTTGCTATGCAATTCTTAGCCTGAATCAACTTAGTTTTGGAATGTAGCCAGGTACGTAAGGAGAGGGAAATTGGTAGCTTGAAATGTGAACATTTATCACATAAATCAAGCGCTTTCCAACGAGTGGCGAACGATTTTTGTGCGATGAAAACTGCGGAAGTTTCATTCCCCTAACAACGGCAGGGTTGTACGTGAAAAACACTGAAATTGTGACACAATCTATAGCAACTACTCAACTACTCGGTTGTACGTGAAAATCATCTTTAATTTCGTTTGGGACGTTGCAAAAAAATTATTGGGGGTCTGCCTAAGAATAGCATAGCAATTTATATATATATCATTGATGAGGCGCCTATTTAGGTTAGAATGTTAAGCTTTTGTTCCTATGTTTATTCCGCATATTGCAGACCTAGGGCTGGAAAATCACTTTATATTCCTTCCATCGCCCTGTTGCCAGAACATAATACATTTAATTGCCCTCTCGGTTATCTGTCCGACTTACACGACACTTGTAAACCGGGAAAAAAAAGATAATAAACTTTTAAAAAACGAGAAATAAAAAAAGGATATAAACGTTGATTCGAAATTCCAACCGAAGAAAAAAACGCTAGAAAATTATATTAGGCGAGGGAATCATTTAAATCCTTCCCAGGGGTCGGCCCGCGATGGGACCTTCGCGATAAGCGCTGACTGAAATAAAACCCCGTTTTATCTATCCGGCGTAAATTACTTAGCTGGTGGGGTTGAGTGGAAGGGGTAAAGGGAGCCGAGAGTAATTCAAACAGCATTGAAACATGACCTTTGACCCAGTTCGTTTTTGTCGCACCCTTTGAGCCGTTATTCCTTCTAGACCGCATCGCTAAGCTGGGGAAAGTTCTTGTTTGTGTGGATTCCACTTAACGAAGGTTCGAATACTGAACGGAAGCCAAGTGTATTAAAATTACTGAATATGTGTCGATATTACTAAAACGTGTTGATATTACTAAACTAATACTGTAATGTACCTATACACGCAAGTGGCTTCAATGTATTCCAAACTACCTAGCAGGTCTTCACTGTTCAGTGGGATAAATATGTGGAATGATAGGAAACGGCAGATCACTAAGGGTGATATGAAATGTTTAGGGGATGTTGCTCGCTTCACTCGCTCCGTAGGGCTGTATAGAGGCGATGGTCTTTACTGTTGAGAGGGACATGTGTGTAATAATCTGCTGCGTTTTCTATGTGGGACCATGAAAAGTTTATTAGGTTCAATAAAGATAGGCCATTTATCTGTCCAATTAAGATTATGTGGACGGGGGGCAAGCCCCCTCCCCCCCCCCCCCCCCCGTTGAGATGTATTACAATTGAAACACGTAGGTGATGCTACTCGCTCGATGTGGCTATAGATGCGATTGTCTTTTACTGTCGATTAGGGCTTGTTGATTGGAAACGGTTGATCACGTGCATAGGCTATAGTGTTTAGTTCGATTATTCCTATCCTTTATTTTCAACTTGATCAAAAAATAGCTTAGAGGAAATCTTAATAGTAGTCTATCAATTTTACATGTTGAGATGCAGGCAATGTTCCAAAAATAAATAAATTGACCTACGACGTTTGGGTCTCTTAGGAAAAGAATGTCTTGGTTATTCCAGTGAAATAAGGTATATCATATAAATCCTATCAACAGCACAAGCGGTGATCGCTTGGTATCCTCATACAGAAATTAAGAAGATAGTAGCGGCAAGCATCACGAAACACTGGCAGCGGGAACACGAAAACTGTGAAGCGCAGGAAGACGTTATGTCAGACTATTTCCTCCTCCCCGATTGCATGCTTGGTTTAAAGACATGCCACTGAGACCTAGAATGTTCTTCAGGCCATTGTGTAGATTAAGAAGACCGCTGTCGTACCATGGCATATATTTATAAAACGGTAGAGCGGATAGTGAGTTATGCCTGAGGTGTGGTGTAGTTGAAGACAAGTTTGTTTTGATATTAGAATGCCCTAACTTCAGCAATTCCCGGGCAAGTTTTTTGAAGAAGTGGCGAAGGTCGTTGTACAGCCATTCAACCTCGAAGTTTTAGTGAAATCACACGGCAACGGTATCTATGATGCTCTTATAATGTTTTTGAATGGCTCAAATATATTTATTTGATCAAAATACGATTATCATCATGTATTATATCGATTATTATTCTTGTCATATTGTAACCAAATTATCATTCAATTATCATTTTATGTATGTTTTAGTTTGAGTTTTATATGAATACTAGGCACTGAATTACTTACCTTAATTCATTTTGATTGGCTAAATAGTTTATACTGATGCAAAAAAAAAGTTTCTGATGTCCAGAACGACCGAATTAACAGAAAAACTGAGAATATCAAGAGTAGTGGTTCGGCGTCTCATGTTTGTTGAATGTCCATCTTGGTGTCATTGGCAATAATATGGATTGGAAAATTACGGAAGATCTGATACAGACACGTTATAACGTAAAACTTGTTTGAGTTCCTACACTTCCTGAGGTACTGTTCGTATTATACTTGATTCGAGTTCCATGATAACATATGATTCTCTAGTAAAATCTCAAAAAGCTCAATAGTTACGTAGCTCAATTCTCGTTTTAGTGGTTTTTTCGAGATATAAAAAAAACTGAAAAAAGTAGGAACACGTTTTAACCCTCAGATAACACACGAAAGAAGAAACCAGCTTCTTCCGGGTAAATAAAAAGAGCGCAATCACGGATTCCTCGCGGGTGGGAGATGCCGTGAACCTTCCACCCTACGGTGCGGGATGCGGTACATACAATCACGGCCGTAGTCTAGCCTATCCAAGACGGGGAAGAAATATTAATAAGGTCGGAGCCCTACGTGTCGTCGTTAGAAGGGCGTAGGGGGTTCAACCCCCCAGCAGGCTTTCCGGGAGAAGCTTGGTGGATGTGGAGGCCTCTGAAATTTCTCTCGAAGTAGGTAGAAGAGAGAGTTCCTTCACATCCATACACTAAGACGTGGGATGGAGGTGAAGATTTGAACCTCGGTTTTAGTGGTTTACGTTCGACGTATTCCATACCAGATTCGTATACGGTTCTCATTCTTTTTCGTGATATGAATTGTCGACTTTGATCATTGAGATAGGCGCTTGGTGGATCTGCTGTGACAATGACGGTAATGTTCAGCTCTCAGGTGGATGAGAACAGAGTCAAGGCTGGAAACAGGTACTACTTTGCGTTAAACAGTTTCTTTGTATAGAAGCAAGTGGTTGAGTAGAAAGACTTATAGGTACCTTGTTCAAAACGGAATGGCTGTTCGAAAGTTACCTGCTTCAATACTAAATTCAGGTTCGATGGCAATGAAAGTATTTCTTAACAGTACAGGCATTTATGAAAAAAATGAAATAAACACAAGGTCCAGTAGGATGAGTTTGACTGTGCAATAGTATTTATCTACCTCTCACTACAGTAACTCCTTCCCACTTTCATTTAATTTTGCCGATGAAAGGCTTGTTTACACTCTTTCTTGCAGCAAATCATGAAGATAACGAAAATACCAATCACTTTGAGGTAATAGCTACAATAATAAAATTCGTATGACAAAAACAGCAGTTTTATTTAGTTGTTACTATTGATAATAATTTATGAACAAATAATTTAGTACGACACAATGTTCTTCAAAGTGCCTAAGGCTGAACTCTTTCTAACAAAGAAGAACAACTCTGACGGTGGGAGTGGAAAATACTACGTCAGATATGCGGTCCCATGAATAAGAATGGATACTGGCATATCCGCAAGAGATGGCTCAACTATATTCAAGTCAGGACAACACCAATGAGGTCGAGAATCAGGTGGTATGAATATATGTAACATATGCCTGAAACAGTCATAGTGCTACATACAAAATGCGTGCCATAGAGCAGGACGGAAGAAGACTTGGATTGCGTCCGAGCCTATATGCTGCAGAGTAAAGTGCGAATTGAGGACAAAAAAACAGCTGGCAATAATCATTAGTTGCGGACAAAACTCTTTCACATTTTTCCCAGGATTAGAACTGGCAGGATTATCAGAATCATGAAGCATGGTTGTTTATGATTTGTGTGTGTCAGCTCAAAAGAGAGCTCAGGTATCAAAAAATAGCTCAGGTATAAACAATTTATGAACTATTCGAGTTTTTAGGCATAGGCCAGTGTTTTGACAAATAATTTGCATTTGATACGTATTTTGATTATGTACACTATCCTTTACTAAATCCTGAATGTCAGTGAGGAGAATCTTCGACGGCATGTCATGGTAGGTAACTTTCAAATGTTCAAATTTCCAAATCGCTTTCAACCACTGGTGCAGCTCCATAATTTTCAAATGCATCACCTAGTACAGAATGTTGGCTCAGCTACATATGGAATCGCTCAATTTTCCAGTCCAACTACGTGGGACATGAGCTTCCGCGAATCGTAACGTTTACAGTAATAATTAAAACGTATTTCATTTGTAGTCATTGTAGTCACAGTCTGTTGTAGTCATGCGTGTGTAGTTCATGGCAGTTGTCATGTTTGTGTATGATGTGTTAGATGACTTTATTTTTCAGAGTATGGGCGATCTGCTGAGAGTCCCACACGAAGAGCTGCACCATCCACAAAACCCAGCAGCTCCCCACTGCTCCTCCACTTCTTTCTTGTCCCTCTTATATACATGGAGGTGGCTTGGATTATTATTAAAGAAATTCCGGTTCTTTGCTATAATTACACAGTCACCAGTGGCCTACTCCGTTTTTTGGGTCACACTGCACACCTTCAGGAATGAACTCATCTGTGGAGCCATCACAACACACAACATTCACTGAGCTCACCATGGAGTTTATGAACAGCGTCTCTGTTCACATGCCTAGCTGTTTTTTTTTTTTTTTTTTTTTTTTTTTCCCCTGCTCCTGCTGCAATGAGAACTGTGTTGAAAGAGCGGGGAACGTAAGAATATGCGTCACTTTCTACGATACGGACATAAAACAACCCATCTCTTTGAGGCTCCCAGAAAACTCCACGGCGAACAAGGACCCTTCTTAAGCCAGGCTCAGTCGATGAAGGCTCAATTATTATTGGCTCCTTACACCGAGTAGTTCTTCCGTGCAGTCGAGTTAACTTCACCCAAATCATCCCCACTTCATTATAGTGACGAGTTAACTAGCAACCAGTATTGCAGCATAATGCACGTCTCAAACTAAGAGGAAAATTTACACGTCCGTTACATGATTTTATGGCATATCCGCCATTTTATTTTATGCCCGCTGGTCGCATGACTAATGCAACGAGTATGGATATTCAGGCCATCAGATAAATGACCAAACGGCGTTAATGATAACTCTCGCCCATTTTAATCAAATTGAACCATTTACCGAGGGAGCCTGAAAACACGGAACCTAATTCATTCTTTGATATCTGAAACGAGATCCTGGCAGTCAAAAGTTTAGAAAGCCCTCCGTCTCTTCCCACTGGACGTCCCCCCTTTCTCACACAAAAGGGCCTAAATCGGATCTTAATGACGAAACTGACTAATTGCTATCAGACATCAAACTTTAAATGAAAAGGAGCTAGTGAGACGGTAATTTCATATTTGCTATAACTCCATCCCAGTTGGTAATTGTTGGAAATTAGTTCAGTAAAGGCGGTCTTTTCCGCAGCCGCGTCACTCAGGAAAGCGACGGCCGACAGTCAAAAGAACGTAATTCCGAAGGTTTTCGAAACCTTTCTCGGACGTTTTCTGTCTTATCTTCACTTTTCTCGCCCCTCCGTCCAACACCCTCAATTCCGTTCATTTCCGCCTTCAGGACGTATTATTCATCCCTTCCTCCGCTCAACTTTCTGATGATTATAACCCGTGAGGAAGGTTGCATTTTCAAGACTTCCCCGAGTTTACTCGGTTCGTCTTTTAGGAATTTCCCTTGACACCTTTTCCCGCTTTATACGGAACGGACGTCTTTTTTGCCACTTAATTGAGAGTTTTAGAGCGCGCCGGAGTTCCACTTTTGGGCTCTAACTCATGGAGAAAGTTGAGCTGGGGAGGGCTCTTTGGTAAAACTTGCCTCCCAACAAACTAGTCTCGACTTACGTTTTGTACCTTTAAGCTTGTAAACGCTGTGAGTCTACTGAATTACCTTCATTAATTCTATTATCTAGGGCGTGATACTAATTACCCCAAACGTGCTATTTCGTCGAGAGTGTCATCCCGTGAAGATGTTATTTATCATATATGATGGAACGTGAGAAATGTAGATCTCTCGGTGTATCCAGTTTCCCGTACCAAATTTTGTTGATAGAGCTCACAGATTGATATTAATCAAAACGGATATGGTTTAGCGAATTATAAAGTTTTTCAAACTTTTCCACATGAAAATCTGTTTTGAGGCATTCCATGGCGATTCCTAGAGTTTACAACTTATTCTCTAAAATACATGTAATACATACAGATTCATCATGCAATTGCTGCACAAAATTTGAGTATAATTCACGATACATTCAAATATTCCGATTTAATACAATCAAAACAAAGCAAACAAGCAATGGGAAATTTATACCCTGTACTTTTGTTTTGGTGAATAATCCAGAATTGTCTATTTAGGGAATTTTTCAGAAAGATTTGCTTCTTTTTACCCAAACTTTGTTTACTGTTTCCAATCCCGCCTACCGGGCGGTTTTACAACAGCTGGTAGTCGGAATCGGGTACACATTCTGGGAAAATTAAGTTTCCGACTTTTCACTTCTCATTTTATAATTCCTAGATACCAGGATACTGAAGGAAAAAGTGAGCAATTGTGCAAAACGTAAAGACTTCATTGACGAATGCGACAGACCGGCCAAAATTGTTGTGAGCGATTCCTTCGTTGAGGATTTTATGATTAGGATTCCGAACGACTGCCGCGTCTAGAAGTTTGCAGACTACTTGGTCCACATGTACGTGAGCGAAGAAGCCAAGTTTCCTTCTTCTATGTGGGAAGAAGACGATATTAATTCCGGAAGAACAACCAATAGCTGAGAGGCTTTTCACGCGAAGTTCAATAAGAGCTTTTCCAACGCACCTTCGGAGCTGGCTAATAGCTTACCAGGTATTGAAATGGTTACCGTCGGAGTTGATGACTGTTGCGTCGGAGTTGGCTGCTACCCTTTGTGAGAGCTACTAATCGTTGATTACGCTGATTCTAGAACTAGTTACTTGGAGATTTGAAGGAAGATTTGATGAACAAGGCTCTAAGCCTATCTTTTAGGTACGCGAGAAAATGATAAAGAACTGTGTGGAGAGACAGGACTTCGTCCTCAAGCCTTCAGCTGATGTGTCACAAAGTGGTTGTTTTCTCGTTCCAGGAAGAAAAGTGGGGCCAACACACCATGAAGTGTAGATAGTCATACTTTAGTCTCTATACGTTTGTATAAGTACTATTCTATGATCGAAATGTCAACTACCTTAACTACCTGGATTTTTTTTTTTTTTTTTTAAATATCGCCGTGGGGTTATAGTTAAGTAATATTCACGGGCATAATAAGAATATATTCACGGGAAGCACCAGAAGTTAACACGAGTTCAGTGAGGTTACAAACAACAGCACAGGTTATTCCACTTCCAAGTTTTGATTTCCCGTCCCCGTTCAGATGAGTTCCAGAACTGTCAGAACGCGCACTGAGAACGAATCTACTGATTACACTGATTCTAGAACTAGTTACTGGGAGATTTCGTGGAAGATTTGATGAACAAGGCTCTAAGCCTATATTTTAGGTACACGAGGAAATTATAAAGAAATAATGTGTGGAGAGACAGGACTTCGTCCTCAAGCCTTCAGTTGATGTGTCCCAAAGTGGTTGTTGTCTCGTTCCAGGAAGAAAAGTGGGACCAACACACCATGAAGTGTAGATGGGAAGGTGGGAGGGTGAGGCGGGGGTGTGGTGGGCAGCGGCGAGGACGCGGCCTTTTGTTCTAGACGGAGGAAATTAAGCGCTACGCCCCCTCCGCCGCGTCACTTCCGTCCGCTAGACAAAAGCGAGTGCCCCCCCAGTCCTCCACACGACGCCCTTCGTCGTCACTTCCCCCCTGTTTTAAAGGGATGGGGTGCCGTCTGGGGGAAAAAGCGCGTCCGACCGGGAACACGGGGGAGCCGTAGCGGACAGACTCAATGTAGCGGACAGCGGACGGCACCCGTGAGCATGAAAAGAGGACATGAATGCTTCAACCCCCTCTTCCCCCTCCCACTCTCACCACCCCCGTTGTAACGAACAGCCTGACTTATTCGTGAGAAAAGGGCGAACGTAATGTCCAGCTGTCCGCTGCGACCCACTTAATAATGTCCGCTGTCCGCCGCTCCGTCCGCTTGGCCCACTTAATAATAAATTGCCCAGGATCCCAGTTTTCTCATTAGCTCGTCGGGCTGCTCTCTCCTAACTATTATCTTCCAAAAATCCAATTAAAAGATTCAAGCTCGTTTTATATTAATGGTAGCACTAACACATTGCCGTGGATAACTGTAAACTTACGAATCGAGCCGTTGTGCAAAACGCCAGGAATAGACGTTCTCTAAGTGAGAATTAGACGTTGGATATGTTCACTTTCTCGAGAAAAAAAAAAAAAAAGAAATTGAAAAATCAACAGCACTCGATCGATATGCTACCTACCTCGAAACCGAGATCTACCGGTCTTCAGAATGGACCAGTGTTGGTTGGTTCGTATCGTCAAATACGAATACGATTGTAATCGCGATAATTATTCGTTGATTCTCAGTAATCTGCGATTATATTCGTATTCGTGTAACCGTATTCGTCTGTCGGCGATTACACGAATGCAACCCATAAAAATGCGTTACGGTCATCAATTTCAATAGGGCGTCCCTGCTATAATATGCTAAGCCTTGCTAATGTTATCTTGCTTCAAAGGGACGTCCGATATTTAAATAGATTTGAGACAAATATTCTGGTCTGCAATTGTTGATTTCACTTTAAGGACGTCTCTTTGAAGCAAGGTAACATTAGCAAGGCTTAGCATATTATAGCAGGGACGCTCTATTGAAATTGATGACCATGACGCATTTTTATGGGTTGCATTCGTGTAATGGCCGACAGACGAATACGATTACACGAATACGAATGTAATCGCGATTAAAATCGTATTCGTATTTGACGATAAGATTATGCCCAACACTGGAATGGGCTGCCGACAAGGGAAACTCTGAGAACGACAGTTTTTTACTGTGCCAAACGTGGGCACCACCAGACCTAGACGATAGAGAGGTTATGAAAAATTGAGAAGAGACGTTATGGCACCCTCATCGACTGATAGATAGGCAAATTACAAATAGATAACGTATTATTTGCCGTGACAAAAAATATTGCATAGCAATGGTCAGACGTATAGTATAAAAATGTATAACAAGTTATCTAGTGAAATACAATTACCACAAGTCAGCAATAGGTCTGTTCGCAGTGACCATTAAATCGGTAAGAAACGGTTGGGAACGCGTTTGGGGCATTTGCAGAGACCATTTAGGGAAATCTCTGACTGTATAGTATCCTTAGTGGTCCGTTCGCAGTGACCACCAAACCAAGTTGTGGATCACTTTGACAGATCAGAGAAATTTACCTAACCGCATTATGTTACCCCCTGCGCAGTGCGTTGCCAACAATTTGAAGTATGAGAGTAGTTGTCTGAATAGTTTTTTACACACAGGTGAACCTTCTCAGTTAATTTCGTAAACATGATTACAACCATTACTGAAATGGGAAGTGAAGACATAAAATGTCTCAATGTCTTGCAAACTTGTACGCAAGATTTTCGGCATTCATCATTTTCAATGGACACACCTCCTTCTGATTTTGTAAAACCATATATTGCCTAAGCTGGTACAAATTTAAAATCAGTTGAGCCACACGGAAAGTGTTTATTTAATTATAATCCTTGTAGGATGGTTACGTGATTTGCTAGTGACCAGGCTTGCTATTTCTTTTATTAATTCGGAGAATAATAAAGGCTAACGTAACTGGGGACATTTTTGTACACAAGAGAAATTTTCTAGTTCTGTTTAATTATCTTGTGTGACGAATGACCTAAATTCTCTCTTGCTCACCCTAGGAAGGTGGAGCATGAGAGCGAATGAAATGACGAGCTCCATCCTGATCAACTGAGTCAGAAAAATTTTTGTTCAAAAAATTTTTGTTCGCCTTAGAAAGTTGAAATTTTAGCGAGCCTCACTGGAATACCAAGTAGCGAATATAATGACCAGCTCCAGCTAATCAACTGAGTGAGCGCAATTCTCTCCTTACCTTGAAATATGAATTCAAGAATGTGAAGAATTTAACGTTGGATAACGTTAAATGTCTCAGGAAAAGTAATGAAATTGAAAAATCAACCATGGTTGTTACAAGGATTTAAAATTTGCACATGAGCAGCTGTTACTAATGATACGATGTATAGCATCAAATTGCTATCACAATTTTTTGTAAAACCATCATACGTTGCCAAAGCCGGTCTAAATTTAAAATCAATTGAGCCTCACGCAAAGTGTGTAATTAATTATAATCTTCGAAGGATGGTCACGTGATTTGGTAGTAACCAAGCTTATTACTTCTTCTATTAACTTAGTGAAAAATCAAGGCGAACACAACTGGGGACATAACTAGTTTTGCTTAATCACGAAGTGTGACGAATGAGCTAAATTCTCTTTTGTTTGCCCAAGGAAGTTACAGCATGATATGTTGAACATCGAGAACCGAATACAATGAAGAGCTCCATCCTGGTCGGCTGATTAACAAAAGTCATCTTCTGTTCACCTTAGAAAGTTGAAATTTTAAAGAGTCCCACAGGAATATCAAAAGACGAACCAAATGACCTGCTCCAGTCTAATCAGCTGATTTAGACTAATTCTGTCATGTTCACCCTGAAAAGTTGAAATTTGCTAAGAAAGCCTCTCTGGCATATCTAGAGACGAATGAAGTGACGGACATTCTCTCCAGTTGATCCTATACAGTTGATATTTGATAGGGAACATCAAGATAAGAATAAAATCACCGGCTCCAGCCTTATCATCTGTGAGCTAAATTCTGTCCTGTTCACCCAGGAATGCTGGGATTTGATAGAGAGCCTCTTTGAGATATCTAGCGAAGAACGAAATGATGGACCGGATAAGCCAGATGAGCTATTTTCCCCCAGTTCACCATGGTAAGTGGACATCGGAGGTTCTTAGTGACATCAAGAGACGAAGGAAATGGTCGGCTCCAGCTCAATTATCAGAGTGAGCCTAAATCTGTCGTATTCATCCTGAAAAGCTGAAATTTGATAAAAAGTTTCTCTGGGATATTTAGAGACAAATGAAATGACGGATTCTGTCCTGATAAGCCGAATGAGCTATTAGACAGTTTTGGGTGACCACTAACGTACCCAAGAGTACGTGACCTTGAGGGGACGTTAGCAACGTCGTACGTTAGAATGGCTCATTTAACGTCACCCGTTTGGGGACCTAAAGGCACGCGACACTAGCCTAACCTTTCTGTAAATGTAGCCCTACTGCTCACCTCAAAATTACTCGAATACTGCTGAAGTAAATATAATAGTTTTTGTTTTCAATTGCCTCATTACCAACTAATTATGTTGATGTAGATGATGATGTTTTTGAACACCCCTCAAACTTGGTTATTTTACGAAACCGAATGTGCCATCTGAAGCCCGCCTCCGCTCAGCTTTACTAGCCTTTCGATCGAAAAGTTCCGTTCTTTTGCACTCAGGCTCTATTTGATCGATTAGAGACTTGTTTCTATTATTATTTCACATATTTTAAATGAGAAAACTGAGTTTTAAGACACTACTTCTTCGCAGTATTGTTCTTAGTTTACCTGAACTCTCAGCTATTTTCTCGTGAACATTGCGTGAAGTGCTGCCTCCACTGATGATTTTGTCAGGTAAAATCCTGTTTCATTGTCATAGAGATAAATACTTTTTCATACTTGTTGATAATTTGCCCAACGGAAAACCCAAAAGCATGAAGTTCGTAACGACTAATGACCTATAAGTGCAACTAAACCGCGGTGTTCCACACTTGAGGCTTACTATCCATCCCCTGTTTACGAATTGAAAACTGAAAATGAAAAATTAGCCCGTATTTGTATTGAAACTAACATGAAATTCGAATTCAGGATTGAAAATCGGCGTTTCATATCGAAATGAAGAAATTGATTAGTCAACCAGTAGACAACAAGACAGCTGGGGGGAAAATATCGCGTTACCCAACCACCGTTAACGTGACATCAAGATTAAGGCAACCGTTCTCCCGGTTCCATTTGGGTTAGCATCTTTGTTTGCTCCCTCAAGACTACGGTAACGGGTGACGTTAAGTTGAAGTCGCCAAAAACTCTCTATTTTCCCCCCAGTTTACTCAAGAAAGTTGACATTGTAGCTTCTCTGCGATATCAAGAATCCTCTGAATGAGCTAAATTCTCTCCTGTTCTTCCTAGAAAGTTTGAAATTTTTTTGCCATGAGACATATCCATACACAATGTATCAGCGTGAAGTGTTGATGCTTCATTCTTATTTTGAGATTTAATCGTACTTCAACATTTATAGCAAATTTTTTCTCAAGGTTGGGTGGACCCCCCCCCCCCCCCCCCCCCCCCCCCACCCGCACTATCCAATGGATCAGTTTTTTTAATAGGCTGACAAGCTCACTCACGAAGCTTTGCATATATTATATGAGGGACTTCAGAGGGACTTCCAAAAATCAAATCACTACAAGCTTCTGATATTCCACGCATTCCCTCAATTCCCCGTGAGCTCTAGAAAGGCTCACGTAGTGAGTATGAGGTGACGAACATCAGATATTTACCAAGTTAGCGCCGAAGGCGACAGGGGGGCTGTTCAGAAGAGAATGAATTAAATTCGCCGGGGCTCCCGTTGGAGACGTGACTAACGACATAACGACGTTGGGGGACCCGGTTGATGTGCGAGATTGTCGAGGAGATCGGGGGAGAGCGGGGGGCTGAAACTGTGAAGGGAATTCATCCATTTTGATTACCCCCCCTTTCACGTATAATGCGCGGTTTCAAGGTAAGCACGTTCTCTCGAAGAAAAGCTATCGACACGCGTACGTATTGTTGAAGAGGTTATCAAAGTGGAGAGACGTGAAACGGGTTGAAGTTAAAGAGGCCGAGCCCGCATAACCAGATCGTCATCGATAAATACTCGGAGAAGTGCTTCGGCATTTGTAAAATAAAACCTTAAATCCTCATAAATAATAATGCCGGTGCAGGATGGACTTTTCATCTTGTAAACTCCTGGAAATTCAGACTGCATGTTAGTATAATATTGCCAGTTTCGATGATCAGCGGATACCAACCAGGTACTGACTAGAAACCATCGTTATTAAAGTTGGACTAGACGTGATAATATGTGAATGAGAAAAATAAAATGAAATAAAAAATAAATATAATGATGATAATAAAAATAAATAGAAAAAACATTTAAAAAATATGTATATAAACTATGGGTATTTTTTTTAGTTGGTTCACCTCCGAAAAGTGGAGGGGGCTGTTTCTGTAACATTTTGATACAGTAATACTGACAGCAGCAGTAATGTAAAGATTAGCAGTAATAATACTTACAGTAACAGTAATATACAGTGCTAAAGAACAAGAATTTGATTAACCCTCCAGCGCCAAAAGATGACCTACCGGAGGAATATCAAAATTTTCATATTCTACCATCTACTTAGGCTCTAAACAGAACATTAAATGTGTTTTTACAACCCCCCCCCCCCCCCCCCCCTCCCATTATGACACCGTCACCTGTAGGTGACATTGGGCACCCGAGCAAATAAGAAGGCAAATGAAGTAAACAAGTGGTTTCTGATCTGAAAACGTTTTATCCTTATGAATGTACACAATATCAATTAAAATACGTATTTAAAAATGAAACAATATGTAGAAAATGGTATGGAGTATAAAAAGTCACTTCAAGGGTTGGTCAATTTGCGATGATAGTCATACCAACAATGGATATGCAAACCTACTGCACATTTTTCAGACATAAAACGAGTTTGCTTATGACATTGCTTGCACATAGTGACCATCAATTCGATAACTTCATCAGAATACATTTTTTCGAAACAATCCATGACACACATGGCGGGTCCATCATAGGCAGTAGTATGTTCAGGGTTGTCTCCTCTTCCAGCTCTTTTTATGAACAAATCTTCATTGTTCAGCCAATTAATTTCACGTTTGGTCTTCTTCTCTTTTGGTCCTTTCTTGAAAGCCACCGTCCGAGTCTGCTTTTTGGTCAGTTTTGGTTGAGAAGTATGCTGCTCTTCCGGGCTGGAAGGGGACCTCGGAGGAGACCTGCGAGTCTTCATCCTCCAAATAGTCAGCATCACATTCGTTCCTTTTCGCTTTTCATCAATTATTGGGAAAATTGTTGGGAAAATATAATAAAGGATTCTGATTTGCTGTATGCTATTGCAGCATGTTAGGGTTTTCACTATGATGAGATACACATGGAACTCCACAAAACAGGTAGATACATATGAAATGAAATGTAGGTACTTGTAAAACACATGAAAATCCTACTTGTCATGCCAAAAAAATGAGAATAACGAGCTGAACATTGAAAAAAGTAACCCAAAACACGTAACATGAATGTGAATTGCCAATGCCGAGCTCCTGCAACAGATGAACGTCTAAGTTGCTACAGTGCCCAACGTCACCTGCGGGTGACACTCCATTTTTACAGCTCATTTTACCTTCCAACCAAGGTACATTCACGAATATTTTAACAGATCTCGTTTACATAACTATCTAACGACACAAAAATGTGAAAGCAGTTTGAATACAAACCGTTTTTAGGCATGGTGAACGAAAAACGAGAGCTAACTCAGCAGGCGCCAGAAAATGGAGATAAGACAAACTTTGGAAGGTCATAGCCTGATCCATAGGTTTCAAAACGAACTTCTAGTACGTGAACTAGTTTCCTAGGAGGGGGAGACCCTCTCGGGCCTAACCCACACTATCCCTCAAATTACGGCGAATTCGGAACATGTGGTAGTGTAGTTTCACCATTTCAATGATTGGTGGGGAAATATCTAAAACGGAATTAAAAGTTGTTGAAGACTAGTTGGTAAAGATTATGATTTTGTTCTTCTGTTCACCTCCCAGAAATTATTTTAATGTTTTTGCAAACTAGGTTAGGGGTACACGAAGAAATATTTACAGATAAGGTTTTCTCGAGAATAGTAAACTCCCTACTCATCACATCTAAATCTATGTGGCCTCTTGTTATTCATGTTTCATAAAGACCAATACCTACTTGGCTGATTCCTGGGAGAATGTTGATCGTTAGCGACCCTGGTGACCTTGAGTTGCTGATCGTTAGTCTCTAGCATGTGAACTAGTCTGGACGTCTGTCACCGAAACCCATCTAGAGCTCATCTCGTGTAATCCAGAAAAACACCAAAATCGGGCTGTAGGTTAGTGAAATTTGGCCCGTTTCAAAGGTTAGTGGATGCTAACAAAAGGATATGAAACTATCGTTTCTAAAGTAAATCTAGAACGTGATATGCAAGTTAAAAAAAAAAGTGTATGATTTTTTTTCGATTTACCTCCCCCGAAGTTATCTCAATGTTTCTGTAAACTAGGTAAGGCATACTTTTACCTATGAAGAAATATTTACGGAAATGGTTTTGACGAGAATAGTAAATACCTACTCTTCATATCAAGGCATAGGAGGCTCTTGGTATCTCGGTTTTGTAAGGGCAAATATTCGACTGGTCTCCGGGACAACGTTGATCGTTGTCTCTGTTGTCCCCGGGACAAGCGACTCTTTGATATTGGAGATGATCGTTAGTCTCTAGCATGTGCACTAGTCTAGACGTCTGTCACCAAACACCATCTAGAGCTCATCTCGTGTTAATTAAAAATAAATAAAAAAATAAAACTGGCTCAAGGCTGGTGTAATTTGGCCCGTTTTGACGTTTAGTGGATACTAACAAAAGGAAGTCGTTTCTAAAGTAGATTTAGAACGTGTTATATGCAAGTGAGGAAAACAAATAGATCATGAGCTTTTTCTCGATCCAACTCTCCGAATTTATCTTAATGTTTCTGCTAACTATGTTAGGAATATGTTTATGAAGAAATATTTACGGAAATAGTTTTAACGAGAATAGCTACCTAGCACAGTTTTGGGATCTTGAGAGTCAGTCAGGCAATAATAAAATTTAGGTCTTCAATGCCAACGTTTCGATGTATTTATACATCATCATCAGGGCTCGGAGAATTTGTCACAAAGTTGACAAAAATTTGTCGGACTAATTGTCACATGTTTCCACTAGTCAATGTATGTGCATGACATAAATGTGTTACAAATTACGAAATGGCGTTGTAAAAACCTGCATATATTCTCCGAGCCCTGATGATGATGTATAAATACATCAAAACGTTGGCTTTGAAGACCTGAATTTTATTATTGCCTGACCGACTCTCAAGATCCCAAAACTTTGCTAATTATCACCTAGCGGTCAAGAAACTAAACCATACTGAGAATAGCTACCTACCTTCAGACCTAGGCTTATATGCTCTTGGTGCCCGTGTTTCGTAAAGCCAAATATTCGACTGGTCTCCGGGTCAACGTAGATCGTTAGCGACTCTGGTGACCTTGAGATGCTGATCGTTAGTCCCTAGTCTGGACGTCTGTCGTCGGGTTAAATTATAGCGGCGCGGCGGTCGGCTTTGACGCCCCCTCAAGACCGCAACTCGCGAATGCGATCCCCGCATTCTCCGCGTTCCGCTCCTTCCGGCTCGCCGGCGTCGATACCGAGCGATTCCTCAGTTCTATCGCAGGAACGCAGCTCAATTCCTGACGAGCTCTAACTCGACTGATCGCTGAATCCATCGGTAATACGCAATAACTGTAATACTTGTACTGTATTGTACTCAACTGACAGGTATACCTTTGTTTAATCGTTTTGTAGAATGTTAGGTGAAATTTATTTATTGGTATAATGTACCATTGGTATGATTAGTGAGCCAAATTTCAGAACAAATTTAGACCAATCAGATGCGTTCATTATCTTCAAATGATCTAATCATTTTGAGTGGCTCACCCTTAGCTTTCCCTACATGAATGACAAAATTTTTCACCCAAACAAATTTGCTGCTAGCTGCTGTCTTGGTCCTTCGAAGAAGTTCAGCGCGGAATGTAGTTAGGTTCTCGTTGACATATACACGGTTATCTGGCCATTAATCAAGAAGCTTCTTAGCGGTTAGTGCTCCAGGTAAATGAGATAAATTCAAAAATAACTCCGACAGTGCGACTTGGACCTGACAGAATGAAACGGCAGCCAGCTTTCAGTCGGTTTTGGCAGCCTGCTGGAGGGCAGGAAGGTGGCCTTGCCTTAATAAATAGTCCACATATCACTATGACAAATCACCATTGTAGGCTCACCTCTCGTCTGAGTAGGTCTCGCGTAATTTGTAGGCCGCTTACGACAACACCAAATCTTCCGTAGGCCGCATACGACAACAGTACCGGTATTTCTTCACTAAGCAGTAGAGATTCTTCTTGTGCGTGGAAATGTTCACTTGTGTTCCTATTCATACCTACCCACTGTTTTGCTAAGCAATCCTCCTCCACATTCCCATATATCCTATAATGTGCTTTAACTCACATTATTATTACTCTAGCATTTGATGTAGCAATCGTGTAAAAAAAGTAAAATATCTGCTACTAAGGATTTAATTGCTCCACTAGAAGCTGGGTGGTTTTGTATGACTTTGATCGTACTCAACGAGTCTGTGCAGGTTACAACTACATTTCTGAAGGGGGGGTTATTCATAATATAATTTACTCCAATCACGATGGCCTCCAGTTCTGGGGTGATTGAATTTGAAGTAGTCAGACTTGGAAAAATTCTTCTCAATTTCCCAACATGTTCTCATCCCCAAGAGTTGCTAAATTTCTCATCACAAAAAGTTGCTACCATATCTTTGATCCACCAGTGGAAACAACTCTATCTTGGCCGAGCTTGGACAAGATTTTCTTGGTCGATTACAATGGTTTATTATTAAAAATAATAAATACTTTATTTTCACGAAGACCAATTTAATCCGCAAATGCGTTATATGTAATAAAACTTATGTATAAATTGAGAATCAAAAGTAGTTCTAAATATTTAATTCTAAATAGTTCTAATATCCAAATTACAAACTGAAACGAATCTCTCTCGTGATGGAGCGGTGTGTGGTTACACAGCTCTAGCGTGACATCGCGAATTTATCATTCAGGTGCCCATTCATCACTGAAGGCTCGGATAGTTGAAATTAATGTCACGGGTTGATGAAATCATCTTCATCACCGTCTCGCGGCGGAGTTGTATGTTCCCGAATAATTTAGACGCATTTTGAGGGCACGTACGGCGGTTGCGGGCACAGGGGGGGTGGGAGGTACATTAATTTTCTCGCAAGTTGCAGGCGAGGGCGGCGCGGGGGAGCCCAGCTGCGAGAAGCCGCAAGAGCCGCGGCGTCTGTCTAGGAAGACGGATATGATTGATAATTATTACGGCGGACGGCCGAACACGGAGGCCTTTATCGTATGAATTACATCAGTTATGAATCACCTCTATGAATCAAGTGACCGGTGTTGAGGCGTCTAGTTGTTAGTGACGTGGCTACATCAACGTGCCACACGGTAACGTCAACGTTGACACGGCGGTTTCAAAGCGACTCCCCCACGGGATGGCCAACTTGTCTCTCCAACGTCAAATTGTTTGTCAGGGCATTCATGTACCCTCGTTAACATCATTTTGTCAGATTTATCCACCAAGATAACTTATCAAAAAACGCTGCAAATTATTACACAAAGGTTTATTATTTATGTATTAGACAGCCCTTCTACGTAGATCTCTGGTCCATAATTATTAAACGCCGCTTATAGTACGAGTATATTTAGTATCGGAACTCGGAGCTTCGGACCTCACAAATGGGTTCAATCCATTACAGCAGCGAAATCTCACAATTTTACGCTTTTTAATATAGTTGATAAACAAAACAATTTATTACCAAGTCATCTTTCCAACACATAAAAGTGTTACCTGTTTGGGCCACCTCAATTACTTTCAACCAGACTTCGACACGCTGGGGGTTCTATAAATATATCTAGTTTTTTTGTGGTTCGAGCTGGGATTAAGGGGGGCATGGTATGATAAGAGTCGATGACAACGATAAGGTCCAGCAGCAGGTTGCAACCGAAGATGTCCCTTCTCCTCCTCCCAGTTTTGATCCACCTCTTTCTCTTTCTGCGGATCTCACAAAGGCAGTTCACATCGAGCGCTTGGCCAAGCAACTATTGCTCAAATTTACGTTGAAATAGCACGTGTTTTCTCGAAATTTGGAGAGGTCATCAGTATCCTCTACCAAAACCGCCACTATTAGTGACTGCTATTCCGGAAATTAAGAAGAATGCTATAGTGTTATTTACCAATGAGAGCACGTCAGTTTTCATTCAGTGGATTTCACGGGTGTCATGCTTTCGAAAGTTATTGCGGTCTGTAGCATGGATAAAACGCTTAATAAAAACCCGGAAAACCGAGAAGTGCTGCTCAGGTCCAATTCGAGAAAATGAAATCAATGAAGCACTCATAATATGTGTGAAACATGTTCAAGAATTTTATTTTTTCAAAGGTCGAGATCCTAATCAGGCAATTTCATCATTTGCTCAAATGAGTCCCTTTATTGATGATAGCGGTGTCCTTCGCGTAGGTGGCCGTTTAAAAAACGCCAACATCAACTAAGCTTATAAACACCCGATACTATTGCCTAATGATGCTCATTTCACTCGAATTATGGTAGATTATCACCATCGAGTTTGGAATCATCCGGGTCCTGGCTTACTCCAGGCACTCATTCAGACAAAGTTTTGGGTACCCTACCTCCGCAGGTTGGTGAGAAAACGAAATTTTTTATGCCTCACCTGTTATAAATCGAGGGCGAAACCGCATGTTCCACGGATGGGAGATTTGCCATCCTCTAGGTTGCAAGGTGGGCAGGCGTTCCTGCACATAGGTGTTGATTTTGCTGGTCCGTTTACGTTAAGGGAATCACTTCGCAGGAAGGCATCACTGAGTAAGGTCTACATGTGCGTTTTCGTATGTATGTCCACAAAGGCCATACACCTGGAGGCGGTCACCAGCCTCAGCACGGAAGCGTTTCTTGCTACCCTAAATCGCTTCATTTCTCGGCGAGGAGCGCCAGTCGCCATTTATTCCGACTGTGGGACCAACTTTGTGGGTGCAGCCAGGCTGTTGGGAGAATTCGCAACATGGTTTCGTGACCAATCTACTCAAAACTCTCTCATTCATCAAGCCACCAGAGTTGGGTTCTCATGGCACTTCAACCCTCCACATGCACCACATTTTGGAGGACTCTGGGAGGCCGGAGTTCGGTCAGCAAAGACTCATCTAGTGAAAATCGCTGGGAAAACTCCCCTGACTTACGAAGAGTTTGCCACCCTGTTGGCTAGAGTCGAAGCAGTGCTAAACTCTCGCCCATTGTGCCCTCTATCAAACGACCCTTCGGAAAACGATTACTTGTCCCCTGGACATTTCCTCATAGGTGGACCAATACTCGGATTACCAGAACCATCTCTCCTCGATGAAAGAGAAAATCGTCTTTCAAGATGGCAACTCATATCCCGAATGACAGAGGAACTTTGGGTACGGTGGAGACGAGAATATTTATCTACGCTCCAGAAACGAACAAAATGGACAGACGAGAAGCCCAGTCTTGAAGTGAACGACCTAGTATTGCTACGTGACTCCACTGCCACTCCTCTTCACTGGCCCATGGCAAAGGTCACATCAGTGCATCCTGGAAATGATGGACGAGTCCGAGTCGTCACCGTTAGAGCTGGAAACAGTGAATATAGCCGTCCAGTTGCAGACCTCATACCTTTACTTCCTTTGAAAGAGAATCCTTATCCTGATCCTTAAAATTTGTATAAAAACATCCAAATTTGGTGGGCGGGATGTTTGGGCCACCTCAATCACTTTCAACCTGACTTCGACACGCTGGGGGTTCTATAAATATATCTAGTTTTTTTGTGGTTCGAGCTGGGATTAAGGGGGGCATGGTATGATAAGAGTCGATGACAACGATAAAGTCCAGCAGCAGGTTGCAACCGAAGATGTCCCTTCTCCTCCTCCCAGTTTTGATCCACCTCTTTCTCTTTCTGCGAATCTCACAAAGGCAGTTCACATCGAGCGCTTGGCCAAGCAACTATTGCTCAAATTTACGTTGAAATAGCACGTGTTTTCTCGAAATTTGGAGAGGTCATCAGTATCCTCTACCAAAACCGCCACTATTAGTGACTGCATCACCACGGGTCATCAGTATCCCGAACTGCAGACCGGCGACATTCAAATTTCGCCAGAATTTGTCTTGAAATCTGGTGAAAGGTGCCATCGGAGGTAGGATCAATCCCCCCGGAATTCCGTTGAAGCCTTCCCTTGGATCGTCAGCCGCCATCATCACTATCACGGTCAGATCTTCGCCATTATTTTTCTTTATTTTTCTAAAGGGGACAATTTCAGTTTAATATATTAAAATAATTATTTTTGTCACTTAGTTTACGCGGGGAGCTCTCCTAGATTATGTTATTTAGGGAATTCTTTGCATTGGTTTGTACCATACCTAGAAGTATGTACATGTTTTATCATCCATCTCCAAAAATTTGTATTTTTCTTGTGTAATTATCCTAGGTTTCCAATCTTCTGATTTTGAGTCTTTCTCTTCGAAAAAGATCCACGTTGGCCAAGGCCAAACATACCTATACTGTGTATTGATATCATTTAATTGGTCAAATTTCAAAAAATGAGCTGACAAAATCACTGAAAATCGCTAAGAATCGTAAAATTAATATTTTTAGCATAAGATTGGTCAAATAAAGTTTATCAACTATGAAATAGAACATTAAAAAATTTATGTACGAAATTATGCTAAAAACTTGAACTTCATTAAATTTTGTTTTAAAAAATCTATAAAATTGCAAAAAATAGCCTAAAATCCAAAATCTCTTTTTGAATAGAAGAGTATCATCTAGAATACGTTTTTTTCCATAAAATTAATAGCTAACATTTTCTTTTCACTCATAAATCTCCAATTTCTATACAACTTGAAAAGACACTTTTTCACCTATTTTTGGCTCATAGCACCCATGAGAGTGGAGCGATCGAGCTGGCGAGAAGTTAGGACCAACTAGACCGCTAGTGGAGTCTATGTGCAAAAGAACAGATTTTTTAAGTCAATTCTAAGGCCTTTTATGGCCCGGACGGCGGACGGCGAACGGCGGACGGCGGACGGACATTTCAAATTTGGATTCTACGCACCTTGAAACGTGAAGTGACAAAGTTTGAGGGGGGGTCATTAAAATTTTTTGCTATACGATCACATAGGCTTATTACTGGAAATAATCAACCAATAACAAAGTCTAATCATCGAATTGAGTTTCAGCCTATATCAGTGATTTCTCAATGAATCCCATTGGTAGGTTCTGATCATGAAATACTAGAGGTAAATTTCAAAATTTGTATTTTAATAGAATACGCTGCAAATTATTACAGAAAGGTTCATTATTTCTGCCCTTCTACGCAGAAAACCTGTCTATTATAGTTAGCTCGAATTCCTTTAAAACCAGATGCCAAGCCTATCTTCAAAAAGGCGCGCCCTATTCCCTATGCTTTTCTCCCAAAAGTGCCTGCCGAGATAGACCGTTTGGAACGAGAAGGAATCGTGACCAAAGTAGCTAGTTCAGATTTTGCAACACCGATTGTGCCCACTCAGAAGGGTGATGGTTCCATTCGTCTATGTGGCGATTTCAAAGTAACTGTAAATCCTCAATTAGAGAGTTTTGATCATCCCATCCTCGTCGCCAGTATTATTGTTATCATCCCAAATAAGGAATGCTAATTGGAAAAAAAAGTAGGTAGATACACTTTTATCATTTAATAATTCAGTATTTTAAAGTTGAACTTCTTGCGCCAAAAAATCAATCTTTCCAAACGAAAGGACGAGTTCGTTGGCCAGCATTTTTCGAGGACATTAAATTGGTCAAATTTAAAAAAAAAGCGCTGAAAAAACACTAAAAATAGCAAAAAACGGCTAAAAATGTCAAATTTATATTTTTTATCAAAATATTGCTCGAATAAAGTTTATTTAACTGTGAAATAGAACATTAAAAAATTTTTATGCAAAATTATGCTGAAAAATGTACTTAAATTTCATTAAACTGTGCTAACAAATTGATAAAAACTCCAAAAAAGTTAAAAATTAATAATATCTTTTTTAATCGCAGAATATTATTTAGCACGAGTTTTTTACCTGAAAATTGGTATTTAACAATTTATTTTCCCTCAAAGTCCTCGACTTTCAAAACAATGTAAAATAATTTAGTACAATTTACAATTGTTCAATGACTTTAACACACTTCACTTCGTAATGCTAATGAAAATTCATGAATCTACTCGGGTAATAAACTCGTTCTCGATAAAGAGTTTGCCATAATACCAAATGGCGCTCCGTACTTTTTTATGAAATTTTGACATTCGTCGAATGTCCTGTAAAAGCAACGAAGGAGCTAACAGTTTGGAGAAGAGGGGAAAGTGCAATATTCAAATGACGCCGTTGACTTGTAAGCTACCCCTCCGACTTCATTTCAGAGGGTGTTCCCGAGTTCTGAATACCAAAAACCCCTTTTTCCCCGACGGTCTTAATTTAATTGGAAGGGGTGGAAGGTTTTTCCTGGGCCCTCCCTTTTGACTCGAAAAGGAGGTTTTTGACAGGGGTGAATAAGGGTCGTAGGAGAATGGAAAAAAAAAGTTGAAAGAATAGTGAGGGCAGATGGTGAAAAATTAAGAATCAAGAATCTTCAAGTCGAACGGCTTGGAAGACAAAAGATCAAAATCTTCTCACGATTGGAAGGGTGTATTTACATAATGATGGTTTCCTTGATGCTGAATAACTAGGAAAATGTATGCGTAGATCTCACACTCAGAGAGCGTTATTAAAAAGGGTGAGAGTGAGAAAGGAATGGCGTAAAAAGAGCCGCCTAAATCGACTAAGCCTTTTCAGCCTTTTCATCCATACACACTTGCCAAAATATTATTGAATTTCTTAATTTAGAATACACCGATAGGACCTCAATCTGGATCGTGATAATCCTTCAAATTAATAAATGAAGTGATTAGGCCAACGCTTCGAGGAATTTATTTGTCATCATCAGGTCTGTTCCACATAAATATTCATTCATCGGTGGCTGGCGCGCAACTCGCAACAGGAAACGACTTTTCGCAGAAGCATTTACATCGATTGGGGATTGCTGATTGCAGAAATTGATAAACCAATCATGGTTTAGTACTCACTTTACACAGAATATAATAAACCTAATGATCGAAAATCCAGGGATCACAAGTTTGTAACAAGAAGTGCCTTGTAGACTTTTCTTAGAGGCTTCGTTTTCGAGTAATTTCACTTCTAAGATGTTTTTTTTCGTCTTTTTGACCTTATGTAACTGAATTAAAATTTGATTACACCGTTGAAAAGATCGTTACATTTCCCATCTTCCTAAGGTATTTTGATCCTTTTTACAGTAGGTCACGAAGGCGAGAAAATGGACTGAACACGAGAATTTCTCACTTTTCAAAAATTACTAATATTTTAAGGTGCATTAAGGATTAGAATAAGATTATAAAAAAACGAACGTGTTGCAGGAAAGATTCACCCAAAATCTCAGCTTATCAACGGTATAATCAATTTTTACTTTACTTCGTTAATTGGGGGAAGAAATTATGTTTGTATGTTGAAATGCCTGTTTTCTTGAAAAATAACTCCAAGAAAATACTAGTTTGGCGCCGATTTCTATGCAATTTTTCACGCTGCGTCAAACTGTAAAACTCGCAGATCTTTCCAACTTCGTTACAACCGAGTTTTACACTATTAATAATTAGTTTTTAGTTTATTTGTTACGCTCAATTTTTTGTGTTTTATTAAGGGTAAAACTTGTTATTTAAAGCGTACAATTCGGTTATAACGGAGTTGGAGAGATATGCAAGTGTTACCTTCGATTCAGCGTGAAAAAATAATTAGAAACCGGGCCCAAACTCTTATTTTCTGAAGAGGTCATTTTTCACGAAAACCCTAGATTTCATAGAAAAACCCCGTTTTTCAACATATAAACGTACTTTTCTACCTGAATCAGCAAAGTAAAATAAGAATTGATTATACTGTTGGAAAACTGAGATTCAAAAGTAGTTTTCCTTGTAGGAATTCAAAAGCACTACAATAAAAAAGTCAATAAGCGGTTCACAACAGTGAAATTTTGGCAACTTCTCAAAATTTTGACTTTGACCTTATTTTTTAGCTACTGGAGCTGCTCAAAAATTTTTGTTTGGAATCAGGTAGATAGGAAATTTAATGCTCTTTCGACCAGTGTAGTTAAATTTTAATTTACTCATCAAATTGAGGGAGTTATGACCAATTTAGCGAAATAATGTCAAAAACACGAAAAAAATCTTAAAATTGAAATTGGCCTAGGAGGCACTTTTTGTTGCAAATTAGTTGTAGAATCGATCCCTGGTATTTTTACCATTAGGTTTGTTACACTCTGTAAACTCTGGACGAATTCCGCCTGCAAATATCAAGTATGGCTGTGGTGAAGGAATTTCAATGGAAAGTTTTCTGGGTTGAATTATGAAATTCATCATAATATTTACTATTGCGTTAATATTTCTATACTTAAATTTCAAAACCCCGTTGGCACTCCGTCAATTTGAGTTTAATTTTCATTATTCGAAGAATTTTGTATTAATTATTACACGTATGTATAACGATTTGATTCCCTTGAGTAACAAATCTAATTCAATCCGAATTTAGAGTATTTCTTCAGTCCATCCAACACTGGTAAATGCGATAAAATATATTTGCATATATAGTCCCTGAACACATTAATTTATTCAATCATCATATTAAAGACTGATATTTCTGCTTAGTGGTGAATGTTTTTCCTGATAAGAACTATTGTGTGATTGTCCTCCGACAGTACAAAGAAATGCTTATAGCACAGATCATCATCTAATCATCATCTAATAATATTATTTATTATTTCATTTCATCTTTCATTTATTGTGTTATTGTTAAATGATACTTGATGGTTGACTTAGTACTAATAAACCGCCAACAAATTACATCTCCTTTGGTCTTAGATAGGACCTATTGGTCTACGCTCTTTACCTAGATTCGCATTCAAATATCTATATGACTTGTCCGATTTAGTTAACATTTCAAGGAAATATTTTCTCGTTGATCATATAACTCCAACAATAATTTAATTTGATATTCTTTTGCCATATCGAAAGAACCATTAAACTGTAATGTCACTACCGGAAAATTTTCTTATATCTTCTCCCCCATACGATTTAGTTTGATCTCCTCTTTACGGTTCTTCCACCCCATTCGCCAACTCTCCACTGAATTATTTACGTCTTTTTCAATGTTATTCTGATGATAAAAAACACGTCACTCCTGTCTTCACTCTATTTCTTCCCACGTAAAGCCTGCAAAACTCTGCCGTACTGTCACGTCCCAAGGGAGACTATCCCTTAATTTTTTCTTAATACGGATCAGAATAGGGGTGAGTTTCCCTCAGAGGGTGTTGAGTCGCGTCCATTTCCTTACCTCCACTCCTTCCTCATTCACCCCAAGGTTTCAGTCTTCAATTTTTTCAGCTTCTAGTTTTCGCTCCCATGATCTCTCCACACTAGCCTCTTGAATTTTTTTCCCTATCCACGTTCTTAGCTTCGAAACTTTTTTTTTCGCCTGATATATTTCCGTGTTTTCTCCCTCCTTTCACTTTGAAAGTTCAACACAAGTTTTTTCGAGGGTTCCTAACTCTCGATGCGGTCCCCCATTGACAATCATTACACGTCTTTGGCCTGTCCCCTATCCCCTTACGTGACTTCAGATGAATTTATTGCGTACCTCAGTATAACTTCATAAGACTTTTTCTTCTGCTTACTCGTCATTGAATTTACCAGGTGTAACAACAGGAATGTCCAATTTATCCGGATCCTTGATGAGTACTATGTCTTAACAAACAATCTTTAATTACCTAGTATATTCTCCTTTCCTCTTTTTGTAATTTACGGCAGTTTTATGAATCACTGGAAGATGTGTGATCTTCCATCTTCGCTTATCTAGGCGTCTGACGTGGAATGTTCCAGGAATAAACATGTGGGTACCAGAAACACTTGGGGATTTAAGAAACAGAAACGGGGGAAACCATCTACACCCATCACACTCCCAAAGCTATCGAAAATCACCGTGAGGGTTGGGAAGGGGGTCGGAGTGGAGAAAAAGACTAGCGATTCGTAGTGGTACAGTAATACTCGTAGTCAAAATTTAAGAAGTGAGAGTTGCATATTTATTGTTTATGAGGACAGTGCGAGGGGGAGGGGCGCCAGGACAGTCAATGCTTGATGGTTCGAACCCATGGTCTGCTACCATATGATGAGTTACCCCTTCGAAGGGTTGATGTGAATAGTATGATATACCTAGAAGATAACATGTAAGTGTCACCTCGGGGTGGCAGTTTCAAGAAACGGGAAGGTTGAACTATTCATATATACTACGAAAATTATACAAATCCCATGAGTGATGGCGGTGAAAAATGACCGCGAAGGTATAGGTATCTATTAAAGGTGGGAAGGGTTGTGTTCTATGTTCCCTTAAGATAACGTTAGTATTACCCGATTGACTAATTAGGTCAATTATTGACTATTATTCAGTCTTGCTGACTATTAAGATAAGGAAGGCTCATGAGACACGTTGAGTAACAGAAGAAAAAGAATGCTTAAAGGTGAGGTAAATATCATATTCGATTGATTGATTCGTGATTGATTTATTGACTGATCGATATCGCAACACCTTCGATCATTCGAACAACTAGCGAAAGACGGAATGACGCCTAGAACCGCTGAAATTATAATGACCTAATCTCACTACCCCGACTTTGCTAGTGGGCGAAGGAGCATTTAGCTATTCACGTTCTACTACCAGTAGTTATCAATGCTGTATGTAATCAGTGTCAGGTTAGTCAAATTTGATTGTATTCATAATCCTCATTATTTACCGTACAATAATAACTTTTGATGCGGAGGAACATAGCGAACGTCAATAATTGATCTTATATAGTAGATTGTTGAAAATGATGAGAAAATTGGTTAATTCATTAACGTTGCCCATCAAATTGCTTAAAGTTAAATCTACATCTCTTTACGGGATGCGTTATAATATCTAAGACTCCCACGTCCATGAACTTTTCTAACCAAGAATTACGATGTCGCCAGTCTCTTTGACGTTGTACACCCACTCCCACCAAAAACTCCGTTGTCGCTCCATTTTTCCACCAACTTCACATAACATCAGTCTTCCAGGAAGGAAAAGGCTCTCGCCTCTGAACTGTATACGCTACGTGTCACGTAACATCCAATTCACCTTGCAAAGTTCTTCACACTAACTTAGCTTCTCCCTCGAGGTCTTACGTTATTATTTTCTCGACGTGCAAATAACCATCTTGTCGTTTCCCGCATTCAACAAGGACGTCCGTCAACTCAACCCCACAACTATGACAAAATATCACAAACAAAAGTCTTAATACTACTTACAGTCTGACCTTATGACACATTTTAGCGAATTTCCGTAAAAAATAAAGCTATTGCAATGGCACCGAAAATTTTAAAATGAAAAATTCCGAAAATTGTCTTCATTGAAATTTTTTTTGAGGGATTCTGGAACGAATCCTATAAATTAACGCTTTTTCATATGTACATATACATGTAACAATAAATTTAATTATTATGTATTTAAACCTATATTATACCTATGTGTCATTCCAGACGATAACTCTCCTAAGGATTCAGCTTTCTAAATATGAAAGGAAAAGCTCGTTGGCCAGCACTTTTGAGAGCTAATGTGATGGCATTTCAAAACTGCTGAAAACGGCTATTGACTTTATATTTTATAGTAGAATTTTAAATTAGGAAGTTTATCATTGATGAAATAAATCATTAAAAAATGTATGCACAATATTACGCTGATAAATTTCACCAATTTTATTATCCATTAAAATGAATAATGTTCAAGTTTATTGCCTTAATTTTTGTTATGAAATTTTCTGATTCTGATCGCGGATGTAGGTATGTACCTCTGTTTTTCCCCAGAGAGAAGAAAATGTAGTTTCGATGTCACAAATAGTTTTGGTGTTCCACATCTGATAGGTGTCCCGAGACAGATGCGTTGTTTTTTTTATTTGATGCGTACTTTAACCATTAGTATCTGAATATTAGGTGTACGAAAAATAATTCCGGAAAAGCTATCTTTGCTTCGAAAATAAATTTGAAATATTTGAGCACACACGAGAGACAGTATCAGCTGATAGGTAGACAACAGCCCAGCGAACCTTACTTAGTATCCGCATTCTAACAGTTCATGAACTGTAAGACAAAATTTTCAAACAAGAGGTTCTCGATTATAATAACCAAATCCAATCCGTTTAGATTAAGTTAACGATTCAACTTTTTTTTTTTTTTCATCTAAAATTACGTTCTGGACTAATAAGTGGCGTCAGAAATCAAATGTGGAAGTCTTTTCACTGTAACGCAGGAGAAGTAGAAATAGACTTGCGGTTATATTCTAGAGGTAAAGTAAGGTAAGAGGAGAGAGTAAATTTTACCAAATTAAGTCAAATAAAATCTAGACTATAGAGATTTGGGTCAATAATTGGAAATTGAAAAGTTTTAATAGTGTAAAAGTTCCTTATAGCTAAGGTCAATGGCAGAAGGCTGAATTGAGGCATATTATAGGCTGAAAACAGTGTGATATTGAAATAGTTCAAAAGTTACCCCGTTCTTCGGTTTTCACAACAGAAATCAGCCTAGCAACTGTTTCAATTTACAAATGACTGCCCTTGATTTGCAAAGAAAAATAAAAATGGTCCAATAGTTAGGGTGAAGTTGTTACTGGTTATATTACCTTACACTTTGATGTTTTCGCATCAAACCAAACAAAAGCGGCAATGACAAGAAAACTATTTCTCGTGGTTGCGGAAAAGCCTGTGGCCTTCCCCCATAGATTTCAATTATTAATTTTTAAAATCTTAAAATTTGCTGGGAATTTTGGGATTTGAAATTGCTCACAAAAAACAAACAATGATTTCAAGACTTCATGGAAACCTTCACTTCCAGAAAATGGTAGAATAGATATTCACAACCAGGTTAGTTGGATGGTACCTGGCAACATTTGAATTCTAACGAAGGGGTCTGCCAAGTTTGTTTGTGAAATATTCTCTCATAAGATTACATAATATTATTTACACTCGTATAGTTGGTTGTCTATTAGTGGGGTTGTACTTCAAGGGGATATGATGGGGGCTTGTGATAGACAAATTATATGGGAAAATCTATAAGGTCTTTCTTCCAGATGTGGAATGAACTTACGGCATTTTGATTCAGTACGGCAGCATTCCCAGAAAGTAAAAATCAAATTAGCTGCTGACATGAGTAGGCCTTAGGGTGCACCCTTTTCATTTTATTTGCAATCCATGAATCTTTGAAATCGTTTGAAACTTCTCGTTAATACGATTAATGAATAGTTTATGAGCCGCAGGGCGCTTTTCCCCCGAGCCAAAGAAAGAACGAACCTGGGGAAAGCATAATTGATGAAACCCCCGCGATTCGTGGGTGGCCAAGGGGAAACCGAATGAGGCAAAAGAGAAAAAGGAAAAAAATCTCGGGTTTACCGAAAGACACGAGAAGGACCGCTCCCTCACCGGAAGACCAACCTCATTAGCAATGTATTGAATCTTTAGAGCGATTTATCTTGGTTTCCAGGTTTAGAAAACCGCGTAGGGGCTGACGAAAGCGAGGGGCGAACGCATTGTGCACTATCTCCCATCACCCTCCAGTAGTGCTGCTCTGGGGGAGAGCTTTCAATACGTCTTTGACTTGGGAAGCAGTGATGCATCCCAAAAAGTGATGAATCTTTCAAAAGAAAAAAAAAACGCTATAAAGATGAAAGGGAAGACTCAACGTCTTTTTGTTCACTTTTTGTACAACAGTTTTTTTAATAGAGAGTTTTTGTACTTCTCGTAATCATTTTCTCGTACACGAAAATGGCCTTTCCGAAACGAGAAGAGGTTTTCGTAACGTGGAAACGCTTTTCGGAACGGGAAGAGTCAGCTTTACTCGTGCTCAGCTTTTTCGGAATCGTAATCACGAGACGAAAACTTGACCTTCCTCTAGGATAACACTCTGGAATAACTTGGCAACTATCATGCAGTTGGCATGGATACACATACACACCCGACAAAATCGCCTGAGTTTTCCCCGTGCCGTCTTTTGTTGTTGGTTTAACCTTTGTATTTGTCTTTCTTTCGTGTTTTTTTCCCCGCACCTCAACCAGAAAGGTCATTAGCGGCATTTTGTTCTTGTTTTCGAAGTTTTATCGAAGATTTCAGCTTTAACATTTTCAAGGTTCATTTCAGTTTCAAGATTTCGTTTCAAGGTTCATTTTACTCCTTTTAAAGATTCGTGTTCTTCACGGCAGAATCGTTTTCATATAATGTAGAGGTAAGTGATCGTTGTTTCGTGATTCATGTTATATTTTGGAAATTGTCTACTGTGACAATTGAGTTTTGAGCAGTGATTCACTACAAGAGTCACGTTAACGTCTCTGTAAGAGTTCTCTTCTTCTCGGGCTAACGAAACCGCTACGAGAAATCGATGCAAAAAGGTTAGCATTCATAGTGCTCGCTCTAACAGCTTGTTTTCTAACAGCCATTGAGAAATACCAATACGAGAAGTACAAAAACTCTCTAATGTTTTATCTCTTCTAACGTGACGAATATAATCGATATAGATTTCATTTCCGCGTCAAAGATGTCACTTTCATTTAACATATTTCCCCCTCGCTGTATTAAATGTTTCCTCATACCATCTTTTACGATCTGTCAATGATAAATCCCCCTCCCCCTCCTCTCCCGCCGGTATTGGGCCGTTGGTTAACAAAGAAACTTATTCCTTCCTCCTATCGGTTCCTTTTGTTGAGATTCCTTTGAGGATTTCATTGTTTCTTTTTGCGCTCCGTTTCAATTCTCTCGTACTCTCAACCTTTGGTCTCAGTTTCAAACGGAGACAATGAAACCGCATTGTTAAAAAGTTTTTCTGCCAGTTGTTTTTCTTGAAACCCTTTCCCTTTTATGAGCTCATCAGCACCCTTAATGAGCCCACTTTAGCGACATTTCCGACCCCTGTGCCACACGTTATCTTACGCAAGGTTTTCTAACGAATCTAAATAGACTAGCAAACTACATTATTTTGCATGTATGTATGAATCCCCTCGTTGATTAATCCACTGGGTTCAGAAAACTTGTCCCATCGACCTGAAAACTTTGGTTGTTACTTGTAATCTCTCCAATGTGTAGAATGGTTGTTGTGGTGGGGTTGTTTGCTTAGGAAATGAAGGGTCTCTCAAACTTGTAAACATTCTTAACCCTCATGCAACAATGTAAAACCAAGATTCGTTTACCACACAGTAAGTGGTCTTCATGCTCGAGTCGTTTCTACACACATTACAAGTTTTGTATGATATACAAATGTATATATGATATGTATGAAATCTAAATGAATTTTTCAATAGTGTCCTGCTAGTTATCACAAAGAAATGTCATTTTATATTGGATCACTACCTCCCCCCCCCCCCCCCGGATTACATTGACTCGATGAACATAGGTATGAACATGTCTAAAATTTAGTGGACCAGCCATTTATTTTTTTATAGGTGTATGAAGATATAAAATAACTTAAATTGGTTGGTGGCAATAAAACATGAGGGTACTTGTTTGAAAAACAGTTTGAAAAACACGAGTTAGGCGTGGTAGCGCCACTGTGGTGAGCGATAATCGAAATTCAATTTCACCTTTGAAAAGCATTTTAAAAATAAATCGAAGTTATCATATGAATCTTTAACGTAAAATACGTTTTTACGGAGACCTATTTGCCGAAAAGTAGCACGCAAAACCGTCACCAATATTTTATGTAGATTTTGACATAATAACGACTCCGTTGTTTTTAGTTCACCTCCTTCTCTCTTTAATCCACGCAAATAGTTCATCACTCGCTGGAACAGCTCTCAATTTAACTAACATTTTCCTGTTCACTATAACTCCATGACAGTACGAATAGCAGAGCTATGGGCATAACAGTTCTCATGTTTTGTTTACTAACTAATGATTGTGAGTGTAGAAGCATCTAGTAATATACCTGTGCAAATTTCTTTGTTACTCAATTTTCGGAGCTTTAATTTGGAATGGAGAACCCTTGGGACGTCTAGAATCGGAAAATCAAGCCTAGAGTCCCTAAAATTAGCTGAGTGAAATCCAGAGGAAATTTCTATGCTATTCAACTTATGAAGCTTTAATATGAAATCGAGACCCCTTGGAACATCTAGAAATGAATGATAAAGCCTGATCCCTAGATCAACTGAGTGAGCACCGGAGCTGGTTTCTGGGATATTCAATCTATGAAGCTAAAGTTTGAAATGGAGAACCCATGGGACGTCTAGAAACGAATCGTAAACTCTAGAGCCGGCCAGATCAGATGAGTTGGATCCGGACTCAAGTTCTTTGCTTTCAACCTATAAAGCTAAAATTTGAAATGGATGCCTCTTGGAACGTCTAGAAATCAATTATAAATTCTGAAGCCCCCTAGATCAGATGTGTGAGTTCCGGAGCTAATTTATTTACTATTCAACATATGATGCTTAAATTTGGAATGGAGGCCCTTTGGGACATCTAGAAACGAATAATTAGATCTGGTGCCCCTTAGAACAGCTGAGTGAGCTTCGGAACTTATTTCTTTGTTATTCTACCTATGATGTGTAAAAGTTAGTGCGCTGGGTCGATATATAGATAACTTGTAGGTCGCGAACTTCGCAAATCTCAACTAAGTAGTGGGTCCCAATGGAAGTTAATTTGGGAACCATGGGTCTAGCGCATTGTCAGAAATATTAGCTAGGGGTGGCTAAACCACCCAACCACCCCAACCTGAGGTATGAGGTTTAAAATGTACGTAAAGAATCACGGGTAAAATACAATTCGTTTATAAATTATTCATTCATACAGCATCAACAACTTAAATTTACTCACCACAATAGTCAAAATAAAATATTAAAGAAAGTCGCTACTCAATGACTTTAGACCGTGTTTTGATAACGTTTTCTGCTGGCCACTAACAAGGCTCCCATGCCGCACACACGTTGAACAAATTCCCCCGCACATTCGCCGATCATCGACCTGCGTGCGGGTGTTTCGCTCTTCGGGAAAAGCAAACAACGTTTAGCGGTCAGCCGAAAGCTCCCCGGTACCTTTGACGGGTCAACCCAGAGCTTCTAAATATTTGATTGGTCAGAGTAGATTCGGAGAGCTGCCATAGTGAGGGGGTGTAATGCCCGTCTCTCTTCCTGCAGCCCTTTTGCCAATGAATTTCTCATTATCTGCTGCCCTTTCTACTCCCCATTCCCCCTCACTGCCACATCCGCCATCCCTTTCTCATCCAGATTCGGCCCTTTTCAATCTACATGGTACTGACTGTGTAGCTTTGGAGTCAGATCCCCGCTGTAACACTCCATACGCTTACCTTCCCTACTATACTGATGATTACTTCCTTTTTGCTTTTTAATGTTACGTGACGTTCTCGAAGAATCAAGTCGAGTCACGAAGACTCTAGACCCTGACTTGGTCTTTAGTTCGACTACCCTCTGCGTGGCATTCCCAGCGCTCCAGTCGCCATGAGATTTTACACGGATCAGTTTTTTGCTTAGATTATTGTTCAAAATGCTCGCTACGCTCGCATCTCAAAAATACATAACATCAAGTAGTCAATCCCATAGTAAAAATTTAGGTTAGTTGGTCAGGGTCTAGAGTCTCGTGACTCAACTTGATTATTCGCGAACGTCTCGTTTCAATGTTGACAACAATCATATGGACTTCAAGTCTTCGAAATCATTAGTTCTTGCAGATTAACGATTTGAACTGTGCTTATTATCATCAGAAGGAGGCTAAAGACCTTATATTTTCTTATTTACCAAATTGAAAGGATCCCACAGCATTAGCTGCTTCTTGAATTTTTTCAATGAACTGTCGTTATCTGGCAGATAGTTTTCTGCTCGTATGAGATAGAAGAGTTTTGGTGAAATAGTCTCTTTTTTTTTTCTTTTTTTTTTTTTTAAAGTTTTTAACTTCAACCAGAAGGGTTATTAGCGGCATTGAAGTAGTCTCTTATCTACACTAGTAGAGAATGCACATAAAGAGGAAGTATTAGCAACAATACATTTTAGCAAGCTTCTAACTGATTTGATCAACTGACTCGTGCTACGAATAGAAATTTCACTGACGCAGTCATACCAGAAAATCTCCTGAAGAGTCGCTTTGTACGATTAGAAACCGCCATCAAGTCCAATCATTCACTTCTATGAACAAATAACACCATTGTAATAAGTATCACTTCGTTTAAATCAACTATACTTTAATTTTGTTAATTCTTTCTATAAGATCGAAAAAGTCTCATCATTTTACCATAGGTTGCATCAAGTAACATGACCAATGTTGTATAGTCAATGGAAGAAAGAAGTAGATGGGAACCAACACTGATACGTAAAGAAATGCATTCTCTCCTGTCAAATTGTGAAATCATTACGGAACCTATAGGTATTTCATTCTTCAAATTGCTGTATGTTCGATAAACAAAACTGCACATCTATATGACGACGGAGTTTCAAATAATAGCCTAGAAGGTAAAATATTTAGTGATAATAATATCCGAATTGGTAAGTTCTGATTGTATCTCTGATTCTGCAAATTGAAATATACCTATCTCTAATCGAAAAATCGCCTGACAAACAGAAATGCAGATCTTCCACGGTATTGGCGTATACTTTAAATGGCACAGAGTTCTTACATCAATGATGATTCTTTTCAATTTGGATCTTCGAGAATTGAGCCTCTCGTCATGCAGTCTGGTAGTAAGCAGTTCAACAGAATTCTTATACGCTCTCATTTACATAGGTACAAAATAATTTACATATAAATGCGATAACATATAGGTAACCTCAAACAACGTATATAAGCACAGACAGATGTTCCATTGAATAACTTCTATACAACTCAGCTTTCTACGACGAGTCGCAAGTCAAGATATTTACCAACGAGCCCGATAAATTTATTACCTAAGGGAAGATGATTGTCAGAGATGTGCAGATCCTGCAGGAGATACGGCGTTCCGGTACTGCGTCACGCTCCTGGGTCATCCCTATTCAAACCTCGTAGTCCCGGAAACATGACCTCCGGGTTTATCGGCCCAACTATCGACCCGAATAATATACCGTCGGATCGCAAACACAACGTTTGCCATTCGAATCAACGCTCGCTGGTATGCCGATACTCGGGAACTCAACGTTTCAAATTTAAATTCTCCATTTAGGTTTTCGGAGATCGATGGACGCAATAACAAAGCTATGATGGAAACTTGTTCAGAACGAAAGGGTCGTGCAGCTACAAAGGCCAAAAAGCCCATATCTCAAGAAATTGAGTAAGTGCATTTTGATAAAATCTAAGTTTAGTTGTAGAAAAAAACTCCGTCTAAGCCTGAATACACAATGTAACATTGAACTACGTATGTATCTGAATGTTTTTTGTCCAGAATCCCTCAAGTTCTGTTATTTTTTGGTTTCCATATTCCATTTCATCTGATCACATTGATATTTTCTCGGAATGACATATGACTAAGAATACCTACATAGGTAAGGAAACGTCAAAACGGTTTGAGCAAACAATCTAGTTTGTTTTGGTTTATTATTTTCAATAATGAACCTCAGTAACAAACAAACAAACAAAAAAACTAAAAATTTAATTAAAATAGTCCGTCCGTCTGCCGTCCAAAGCTTTCCTTCGAAACCTATACAATTTCAAAGAAACTGTATAATTGTACATCAGCCAGTAAACTTGTCATTACTGTCAATAAGGTCAAAGATGTTAAATTCAAGAGTAGAAATATTAAAAAATCAAAATTTCAAATTTTGAAGTATTAGTTTTCTTAGTTTGATATTGCTCAGAATTTAGTGGTACCATTCGAATTTTCGTACGTTCAACCATCCGCTCTTCATGAGACGTTATTTGACATTGTAAAAAATCAAAAACTGAATTAATTGGTGATTTTTTTAAGCAGATTTTAAAAGCTGTTATTTCTATGAATTCAGAAAGGATAATTCATAATGAGAGGATAAAAGTTTGTATAGTGATCGGAAATTTGAGTGCATTAATAAAATTGTATTACACAAAAACTTTTATACTTAGGTATTTATTTGTTTTCATTTAAAGAGGTACCAGTATCGCATGGAATGATATTAAAAAAAAAAAAAAAAAAAAATCTAAAATCTATTCAGGGCTCCAAAATTTTGAAAAATGGATTTTTATTTTGGCATTTTTCGAAAATGTTGAGACTTGAGACGGACAGCCTTGCGTGCTCGAATTATTGACTTCATATCTAGTTAACACCCTAGGTATCAGTATCTACTGGTTGGAAGTGAAGATACACCCCAGACGTACATCCTGTAGGGTACGACCCCCTGGATGCTATCATCGGCATTACCAAGACATTGGGGTAGCATTGAAGGGTGTCAAATGACCCCCCCCCCCATAGGAGGATAGGAAGATGTCAATTACAAAGGTATGAAATAATCTAAAGGGGAAGTTTGAAATATGATGGATTGTCAGCTCATCTCTTGTCCTGTTTAAATACGGCCTAAGTCCCATGAAGTTAAAATTGGAGGCCCTGGAGGAGAGGAAGGGATCAGGGTGCGATACCTGACCCTCCTCAAGTCTCCATCATTTCGGAATCACGTGGCCCCCAAGCCAGTAAATATATTTATTCAGAAAATCTATGAATGAATTTGTACATTTAATATGGCGAACTACAGAAAACCATAGCTCAAGTTTTGTAACTAAAAAGATTATTTTTATAGTCGTAGTCCTGCAGCCAGGGCCGAAAATAGGTAGTAATTTGAGATGAAGGTTTGAGATTGGATTTTGAAAATTTAGTTCGTTCTGATGGAGAAAATCTCTGTCTGCCATCTCAAAAATGGTGGAATACAAAATGGCGGCCTCATAATGTGGTTTAATTAGCCCATTTTAAAGTTTTTCACTAATAAATCCTAAACCGCACATCCTACACAAAGTTCTATACGTAGCAAAGTTGTGGAACATAGAAAAACAAAACGATTCGATCCCAAAACTCTGAATTATCTCGCAAAAAAATCGAATCACAATCAATTGAAAATCGGCTAATTTTGGGCCAGTCCTCTCCTCCCCCCGTCTAGACTTTTACCCTTCAAAACCACCTAAAGGTTAATATTGGTTAATATTAGTCTGCTCAAGATTAAGTACTTTCCATAGTTCGTATGGGGACAATTTCAGCAAAGATCTTTTCCCTATTGACTTACATACAGCTGAACTTATGAATGTCATTTTACACATGAAGTACGCAAAAACGGCCTTTTACTTTGTACTTCAATGGGAATCGGAACAAAAACTTGTTCGAAGATAACTTTGGAAAGTATTTAACCCTGAATCAACAAATCTGAATCAGACCGATTTCGAGGTCGCGAGGGGTTTTGAAGGGCGAAAGTCTAGGCGTCTGTAAGAGATAATCTGTTAAGCCATGTTTATGAGCCCGCCATTTTGTATTCCACCAATTTTGAGATGGCAGACAAAGATTTTCTCACTCGAAATGGAATTAATTTTTAAAATCTAATCTGAAACCTTCTCCTCAAATTACTAGGTACCTATTTTCGGCCCGAGTTCCTGGACTATCGCGATAATACGACTACTCTGTGATTCTTTGATAATTCCGAATAGGTAGAACTTGGACAAACCCTCCAAAAATAATGAATAAACTCGTTCAATAAGTTTTATTTGGATACCACCAATCACTCTATTTTACGCCAGACGAATTGCTGCAATTTTACTTACAATGAGATTCGTAAGAACTGAACTCATCTTTTACAATTTTACAATGCCCGCCACCTCTCCCTTACAGTTCCCAAATTCAATCTCACGCGATACGAGCTTCACCCCAAGCCATTGAACGTCGCATAATCGTGTTTGGATTTGTGATTGCCGCCTCTGGAAATCATCCATTTCCCTCCACCCCTCACCTTTCTCCAGGCTCCGAAATAACCTCACGCTTCCTTCCAGGATTGGGTTCATTAGACAAACACTGGAGAGGAATTTTCCCTGTAGGAGCGCGGGAGCGCAATTAGAAAATGTTTACTTTCGAAAACGGTCCCTCCCCTTTTCCCGTAGCACTTACCCCCTCTCCTCACCCTCACCCTTACTCACCTATAGAGTCTCTACCGGTTTTTTTTTCTGACAACGATGACGTCATCTTTATGGCAGGATTGGCCCTTCATGGTTGGCTGGCAGGGGAGCCTTGACTACCTTTTTCCGGTAATTGCTCTTCCTATCCCATTAATTTCAGCCGTTCAAGTTTCCGGCTCCCCCAGAGGAGATTTTTTGAAGCATTTTAAAATTTCACAGTCTCATTTCCTTCTTTCCGTGTTGATGGTTACCGGTTGCAGCTGCTCATTAAAATTCGTATCGTTTTTTGTTTTTCCACAACGAAATTATTGTAATGATTGCAATAGCTTCATTTTCTACGAAAATTAGCTAAAAGACAAAATAATAATAGTAAGAATAAGAAGGACTGAAATTCGGAAGCCAACCAATAGTCTTTTCGTGTAATTCGAGTTTCAGCAACGTATTTTTCCAGCTCTATTGAAAATGGCATTGCGGTCTCTATATGTCATACATAAAATATGGTAATATTTGTGCATGTAGACGATTTTTTAGGAGTTTGATTTGAGATTATCTATGGTTTTGGGTGAATCATAATATTGGTTGTTTACTGGATTGGAGCAACCAGTTTTGAACCATACCTAACGTTTGTAGTTCACCAATGTAAGAGTTGCTGTGATTTCTATTATTGCCAATATCGAACTATATATGAACTATATTTGGAATGTTCAATCACTGCAAGCGATGTTAGAATTTTGGAAACGCGCATGCTTATACTACGACCACTCGATGAAGATCATTTATTTGTTTTATAATAATACGGGCATAGCCCAATGCAGCAAGAATACAACTTCTAATTCATTGACAATGAAAGTAATATGAAAATTTTAAATAGTAGACATCCACAATAATCAGCAAAAACATTAAAAGTCAAGAAATGAACTAACCGCATTCGATTAAAAAATTAATATAGGTAATTATATATTTCACAAAAATACGTTCTCTAATTTGCGAACAAAGTCGAGAACACAAAATGGCGGGTGAATGAGAGAAAACCTACAATTCCTCGGGGAAAAAAGTTTGCAGTCGATTGAGAGCGCAGAACTAAATTCCAAAAGTTCGAGCTCTGATGCTACGTAAATCAAAAAATCAACTGAGCTAGCGCAAAACGGTTTGGGACTGGCAAAAATGACACTGGAATCGAATGTTTGATAATTGAGAGGGATTAATGTAAAGTTGAAACTGCGTTAGTGCAGCTTAGCGGTATTATCCAGTACTACTGGATCAAGTTTAATAGTGGCACGGTATTTCAGGGCCTAACTCCCATACTTAGAAGTCCAAATTATTGATCCCCCTATTTTTAAAAAATGAATTTACAAGATTGAAGTGTACATAAATCTGTATGCGTCCAGTATTTATGTCTTTTTACCGACATAACTCAACCACCTTATTACATCACTCCAGGTTTCTGCATCTCATCAGACTGTAGACAGTGCAAAAGAAGCTTTAAAATGATAAAAACCTGCTAGGCAACATTTCTCAAGAGTTCCCTGTTGCGATAATTTCAAAGATGCACCAGAGCATCCATACGATGAAACAGACCAGGCTGATCTCAATCTTCAGTAACAAGCGCCGCTGAAAGAAGGTCAAGCTGCAGTGAAGTAAAGGCAGCGGTAAAGCACCACCGATGAAAAAAATACTGAGAAGAATAGGGCGAAAGGAGCCTTCACGTGGTCTGAGGCATCAGCGCCGATGTCGAATCTAATCCCGACCTTCATTCTTTCTCCTTTTTCAAGGTCTTAACGTCTTTTGGGATTTTCGCGTGATTCACCGCTCTCCTCACTTTTCTTTCGTTGTCTGGTTTCTATCTGCACTACGTCTTCAATATAATTCCTGTCCGGGATGTGACGAAATAGCGAATAAATGGAGGGAGTTCAAGGTGAGCAAACATCCTCAAAGGAATTGATAACTTATATTGTCGAGGAGTATACTTTATGAGGTGTCTTGGATCTGACACTGAACACAGCTGTAGGAAAAACCTGTGATTGAGCTTGTCTAACTGTTTTGGTGTATTAAGAGATGGGAACTAAATCATCTCTCAAAAATCACACAATTAGTTGGATGATGATGATGCTATCACTTGACGGGGTTTACCCATGGTATTAGCGAAAGTAGAATATCAAATACAAACTGTTGTGATGCTTCGCGCGAGATTATTGATTTACTTTTAGACACGGCCGAAATTCCCGAAAACGTATCCTATTTCCACCGGGCTGCCGAAAACCCCCCCTTGGCCACATAATATTAGAAATAACTTTTTCTTTTAATTCTGTTGTACCGAAATTGTGATGATTTTTTATTTTTTCCCTATCTATTTAATTATTGAAGTACCATTATGATATGCTAACGTGCTACATATTTCACTGTTCACTGCAATATATTTTGTAATTTTGTGTATTTGGGCTGGCACTATATCTGAAATAAATAAATACCATCGGGGTTGATTTAGTATTTCATTCGGCCTCCAACGTTTCCATCCAGCAACTAGGGTTCCTTCACAAATTTTAATAATTTATAAAAAATAAAATTCAGAATATCAAGTTTGAAATCACAAAAAAATATTGGAGAAACAATGATCCAATTAAAATTATAAATTAACGGGAACTACGGCAGATTTTGAAATTTCTCCGTTAATTGAAGAAACAGAATATATATATGACTTCCCTTAATATCTAATTTTTCGGATTTTTTTAAGAGGAGGGGGGAGTAGGTATTTGCCTATATATTCTTGGAGTCCAATGCATAGTAAAATAAATCAGAATTCGAGGAAAGAGAATACATCTCTCAATCCCGTAGACTTCTTATTGGAACAATTTAAAACATAATGGTAGTTGTTTAGATGCCAAAAGACAATGGGGGCAGGCCGGATTCGTATGGCGATTGCAGCGAACCTGGCGATATGGAGGTAGGTTCAGACCAATATAGATCAGTTTGTTGAAGTGTATAGTTTGGTTATCTGGATACTCACAAGCTCACATCTCAAAATTACATAACACCAAGTAGTCAATCCCTTAGTTAAAATTCAGACAAGTTGGACCTGCCGCCAGGTTCGATGCGATCACGATTCGAATCCGGCCTTGCCCCCTCGTCTACCTTAAGATGCCAAATTGATTAGTACCTACTTTCGAGTTTTGTGGAATAGAGAATAAGGGGAGCGGCGTTGTAAGCGTGGATATGTTTTTCAATTCGTTGGCAGTTTTTCCGGAATTCGCGTCTTTGGTAGCTTCAATTTCTTATTAGCTGATATATTTTTGCAATGCAATTTTCATTTCATAGACTCGAGTTTACTATAACATTTTTCACCTATACCTAGATGGTTTTGTGAAGCGAAGGTAGGTGATTTATTATTTATAACAATAATATTCATTTGGTAGGTCAGCTCGCATTAATACAGAAGGACTAGTAAAGTGTAGGTGTGTGCTTAATTTAATTAATTTTTCCAGCGTCTACGCCTATGCAGATAAATTAATTAATAGGTATATTGGCTCGTTATTTAATTATATACGATGTAATAGAAGGACTGTCCAATACAGGAATAATATAACTGTGTGTAATAATTTGTGAAGTTTTTATTTATATTATCATGTGTTGCATCCAGTTGCAAAGAAATTAGACAAGAGATCCCCCAACTATAACCACCGTTTTCAAATTTTATAATTGTAGAGCGATCAAGGGTAAACCAATCAACGACAATAAACCGTGTGGCGTTCATCATATCACATAAACTGACCTAGTTAAATTTATCAGACGCATATTTGACCTACGAGCTCTATGGATATCATCAAAACGTGGAATCATTGCGCCCACTTTTGGGACATCGAAATATGATTTCCACCTAAATCTCAAATCCTCCCCCTCACCCTATAACAGCCCCCCTCACAAGAAAATAAAAATAACATTGAAATAACTGAACTCTTTTATAACAAACCGAAACGTTTATAGTTCATTACTAATATTATTGATAACCCCTAATTTTACTTAACTATATAATATTACAATAAGTTTTTTTTCTTTTACGACCCAAGCGTTACCTAAAACTAAATAAATGATAACGTGACCTGGTGGTGTCAATTATCTTGAAAAATATCAGTGTAGAAATCGTGTTCGTGTATGTGTAAGTAATGGAGCTTTCAACACTCTTAACCAATAAACTAGAATCACTGTTATTCAGCTCACAGGTTTAGTGCGGTGATGAAATTTTAAGGTGATATAATGTAAACTTGGGTTGCCTACTTTGGAAGTCAGGTAACATCAGTTCGGAAGGCACTTTCTACCAGCTCCCTACTTTCTACCCTAATGATTTGAAAGCTTTTCCAAGAATCGTCAAATGCGAAGTTGTTGAGACATTAGGAAACTCAACATTTCACCAGTTTGTTGAGATCATAGTTTATTTATATACAGTAGCTAGTTTCCTCTACTGCTTTCTGGATACTCTAAATTTATTCTCATAAAGGCATCAGCAATGTCGCCTTAGTTACTTTCTTATATAATTTTTCTTTATATAAATATCTGCATAGATAGAAAGTAAAAAAGAGCATAATGGCGCCAATTAATTTTAAGCTTTGATGATTCGAGAAGTTGGCTGATCCAAAAGTGCTTCGCCTAGGGGATCAGGTTTTGGGTTTCTAGTCTAAAGGGGCCTAGAGTGCTGATCTGAGGACACCATCTTTAAATGTATGTGATGGTCACATAAATCGTCACATCATTGTTAACTGTCATCATTGATAGCATTGTTATCACATAAAACATCACTGTCAACTGTCAGTAGGTACAAACCCAGCTCCCTTGTAAACACCAATATGATGCAATCTAGGTTATTAAATCTTCGTTTTATTGCAATTGTTAAACATCCCTTGATGTAATTTGGGCCAAAAATCAGCATCAGACCATATTTATATGCCATAGTTAAATGATGCTCCAGAGTTCTCTCAGCTGTGATCGTAGTAGCTCATCCACTAGAATCCACTTAAGATTCACTACAATTATAAGTCCAAAGTTATATAAGTACTAAACTGTAAACTAATATTTCTCATTTAAATTTACCTCGCACTTGAATCAAAAGTACGAATTATAAAATGGAACAAAAATGTGCGCAGATTGACTTCACAATGCATTTTTACTTCAAATTCATCGCTTCATAACAAGCATTTCAGAAGATTAGATCATATGCTACATTTTACTAAATTTCCGACTTCTCTTCATCTATATCGCCAAAATAGAATGTTAGTAGTTTTAAACACTAATTCATTCGGTGAGAAAACACTAACGTTTTTTAATACTTCATCGAGAGTGGCTTAATACTTTATTTCTCTCGGAAATCTAAGATACCTACTTAAACGTGATGAACTGCTATTCAAGAATTATTTGATAATCATCAACGTATTAGCGAACTGAAGTGATCTTACTGATAACTTATAAATAAATAACTCCAGTTCCCCAAGCGCAGGGTTCATGGCGGTGGAAAACGATCGGTGAACTTTCTCCGGATAACTGCAGGCTTGGGGCGTATAAAAAAAACCAACCCTTGCGTAGGGAGCGTTTGACTACCTGACATTGGCAGTTCTCCAGCGGTTGGCCTTGAGGGCGAAATCGCAGAAGAGGGTGATGGGGGAGGATGATGGGGGGGGGGGAGTATCTGAACAATTGGAAAAACGGAAGAAGGGTCAGAAAAAATTAATTGATCAAAATGAAATAAACCATGAAAAGTTAAACCAAATGAACGTTAAAGGATTGCTGATACGAATTGAATAACCGCACTCCTGAAAATTCTGTATTCGGGAGAGTACGTATGATGACATTGATTTTCTTTTACAGAACTTTGTCTAATCCTGCAGTGAGTTTTAGGCTGCTGTAGAAGTAAATGTATCAAATCATTGAATTGATCAATGAACTAGGGATATTGAAAATACATTGATCTAAATCTTCGCTGATAGTTATGAAAAAAAGGTCTCTCGTCTGTCTCACATTTGGAGGGCGATGAAATCCTCTAAAATCCAAAAAAAAAAAAAACTCCCTAGAAAAACATTTAAAACCATTTCATACTCTCTATTGAAAGGGAACAAAAAGTACGTGCCATCTAGTGTCTAAAACACACTAAACACTAAAACATTATCTAATAATCCCCTAAGCAGTCGTTGTATGACACTCTAGTAAGAAAAATTGTGACACCAATCAATGAACAAACATCATAGTCTGGCTGTAGGAAACTTGTAGGCATTCTGGTACACGGTTGTATATATCATTGAAATATTTTGAATAATCTAGGATTCAATAGCAAGTGCCAATGGTTGAGGTGAACAGTGAATTAATATGAAGCGTTAAATATAAGCTTAGTAATTTATTCTATGTTATGATACAAATTAACTCAAAATTAACTTCAGTGCTAGGGAGCGACATTTCTTCGTTTACCGGCCGTAAATAATCAGCAACATGTGCTTTTTAACTGACTTTTGTCATTACCTGTATAATTTTCGTTTACATTGACCGCCCATTTTTTTTTTTTTTTTTTTCAGTGCAAGTAAGTATAGATTATTTAATATATTTAACATCGCATTATTAATACCTTACTCTTTTACATGAACTGTTGATAGTTGTCTTAGTAGTAGTACCTATATCGATAGTAGTCTTTTGTTATAGTACCTATATCACTTTTCTTCCTGTACTTTGTGTTTTTTTTTTTTTTTTTTTTTTTTTCCGAAAACATTTTCAATAAATGAAATTTTTTCATACCGTAATTTTAATGTTAATTCTGTACCTATTACTTCAAAATTCTCCATTCTCTTAAACATATTCATGACACATGAAACAGTTACTACATTGCTCGGGCTCCTGGGCAATAACACTGGGTTGTCATTATCAACGGATTTAATAAAACTCGGCGCTCCGCGCCTCGCCAGGGGGGCCCCCTGGACCTCCGGTTACCTCATTTTACATAATTCAAAGGAAATTATTGAAAAAAAAAAAAAAAATGTGTTTTCGCTCACGTGTTTCTCATAAGCCCGTGACATCCGCATATAAGAATCAATCAGGTTTTGCGGTGTTTCTTATCACTAGATGTCAAGTTGTTTTATTTATTTATCCCCAGCGCCATAATTGAAACATCCTCGTCATAAGCATTTATTTGAGCCCTCTCACGAAAAATGCATATTTTACATCCCCCCTCCCTCCTCCTCGTCTTAAGCTTTCATTTATTCATATAACATGAATTATCAGAAATTAACAAGCGGCTGCAATCATGTTCACAATAGCAATATTGAGAATGATCACCTATGTGTAAACAATTATTCATATATATAACCATGCTCATAACTTCCCTGTAGTTAACATACCTAATATGGTTGGATAAATCGAGAGCTTTCGAACGAATGGACAACGAATTTTGTGGGATGAAAAATGACGAAGTACCATTTCCTTAGCAACGACTCGGTGGTAAGCGGAAATCATCAGTAAATTGTTGCAACACATTTTCGTTCACAAAAACGCAACACATTTTCTTCGCAGAAAAATGCAAAACATTTTCATTAACAAAAAATGTTTCGTTTTCGGTTGGAGATGCCACGGCTAAAACACATTTTGTGTTAAAAGTTATGGTTCATCATTTTAACAAGAAGGCAATTCTTACCACAACGAAAACAAAATATGGTCCTCCATTTTCTTAATATTCCTCTACAACCAACGCGCTCTCCCGGATTCCTAATATCCACTTCGCACGAAGGAAACCACATCTTGTCTGCACCGCTTACACTTAATAAATTAGAAAAGGGAAACGGGGTTAATGAGAAAATAGCACTTAGCTTGTGTTATGTAATTAAAACCGCTCTCGCTCGTTGTCTTCGTTGGGGAGGTAATATACATTTAAACCCAATTTTCGTTTTACTCAAGAACCGAAACTTTATGAGAATAAGTTTTACTACCCACGGATTCTTCTACATGGTATTGCATCATTACCCTCCGTAATGACTCACTTTGTCCTACAAAATACACGATTTATAAATTAAGTTGACCCGGGGAATCATTAGAGAAAAGTGGGTCTTCTAAATTTAAAATAATCGCTGGTAGCCTCCACATTATTTTTCCAATACGTATCTGGTCAACTTTCATGGTTGAGGTTGGGTTTTTTGGGCGTAAATCAAAGAAAATTTGACTTAAAACGTATTTTACAACGGTACAGTTCACAATTCATGATTTTTAGAAAATGAATATTTTTTGCATCAAGCTTGATGAGAAAAAATTGTGCGATCATAATTAGTTTTTCAAAATTTGATTCAAAATCTAATTACTAAATGGAAAAATCAAGGTTACAAAAATCTGGAGGTTTGAGGTGTAGTCAAACCAGGGATACCAACTTTTGCATTAGTTGTATTTTCAAGGCGTCCGAAGCGAATTTCGAAGAGGTAATACCTTACTAGCTTATTTCAAAATTTTGAGCTGACAGATGGAATTGGCTTGTTCTCACACTTGTGTGGATATCTTAGCCAAGACTGTCTGAAGAAATGAGAAATTTCCGTCAGATAATCTGATATCTTTGATAAATCCAAATGCTTGCAAACAAGTCCGTAACACGATGGGAAATGTTGAGCCGCCATGGATATTTTGTTCAGTCTTGTTTACAAATTTTGATTGAATCACAAGATTCTATCGTAGCAGAATTCGTTGAATAGGAAAGAAGACCGTACACAATAAGACTACATGTCGATCACCCACCAAAATGGGACGAGAGCGTATTTTATATTGAGGTTTTGGTTGGAAAAATATGCCGTTCTGTACATTCAAACGGAGATCAAAGATAAAATTGAGTCCACAACTTACTAATCGCAGTAATTCATTCATAATAATTCAGGTTGGAATACAGTAAATGTATTGTATTTCTCAATCACTCTCCCTAGGCATGAAGCGAACAACAAAAAAGGTGGTGGTTCCTTATTTGCTAGCTTGATTATATGATGGACACTGTTTTGAAATATTCGTTTGAATAAAGTTTTTAAACTTTATAAACTTTTACTTTTAAATAAACTTTATTAAATAAAGTTTATAATATTCGATCCATGAAGAAAATGTAGCTCCATCAGTAAATTACCCTTATTTTGTTGCCTACGGACACCAAGAGGATGCCAACGGCGCTATCTGCAAGATAGTATCTCAGAGATAATTTTATCCGCCTGGTAATTCGGGATTGATAAAAGACTTACATTCTTTATCTAGAGTATAGCGCTATACTCGGTATAGCTATCCTGCAGTTAATGTAGGTAATTGATATACCGACCCTAAGTATGTAGAAATCCTCACATCAATGAGTAAAAAGAACCAGCTGGGTCACCTTTATTTTTTTTAAGATTTGGTCAGGTTTTCTGTGATTCCTGCCGCTGTGTGACATAGGGGAAACTGACCCCCCTTCGACCGAATTATAATAAATAATAATATATATCGAATAATATATCGAATAATAATAAACAATAATAATATCTTGAAAATATAAAGGAACGTTATCATGTAGAGTTCCTAATTTCATGTAGTAACATTACCAAGCTCTTCTTCAAAATGTTGCCAAATACCGCTTACACTCCTCAAAACGTCACTAGCTTCCAGCTCAAGTTTTACGCCGTAAAGTCGTTAGTTTTCCCCTCTCGGAAAGCTAATTGTTCCAGACCCTGAAGAGTCACTGAGATTATCCCGTTGGTGGAATTCGAGTAAGCTTCCTTATCCGCTCACGGCCACCGGAGGTCATGCCCGGATAAAAGCGAAAACGACGGCCTAATTTAACCGGGTTGTGAACTCTTATCTTCAAGACGCACCTTTGGCTCGGCATTTCCAGTTCCTGGGCTTAACTCTGGTAGGAAGAGATTTTGCAAATTAAATTAATACACGTTTATTCGTACTGAGCAAACGTTGGGAATATATGCATGCGAGAAAGGTATCCCCCGAAACATACGAAGACACACTAAACTTTTGACTAAAGCACATAAACATTATCATGATTATCCAATAGAGTTGATTTCACATTTATTAATTTACGGCATAGGATATTGCTGAAAAATACGCAATACTTTGTGTAGCCACTTTTTAGTGACACAAGGACTTCGGTTTCAAGTTTTTTAGTAGGTATGTGTGTGTGTCTGTGTGTGTGTGTGTGTGTGTGTGTGTGTGTGTGTGTGTGTGTGTGTGTGTGTGTGTGTGTGTGTGTGTGTCTGTGTGTGTGTGTATGACACATTTTGTCGACGCTGCCCAGGCCACAATTCTCAACTGATATTCGAGATTCTTTCTTTGATTGATCCCGATCTCAGTTTAGTTGTGGAACAAACCTTGGGAATTTTGAATTTCAAGATGGAAAAGGAGGAATGGAGGGGGGTAAAGCTGAAAAAAAAAAATGTTTTTTTCGGCAAATTTTGTCGACGCTACCCTGGCTTACAACTCTCAACCGATTTTCGTGACTCTCATGTTGTTCTATTCAAATTTCAGTCTAGTTATGCAACAAACCTCGGAAACTTTGGATTTGCTGTCGAGATGGGGGTGGAGGAGATGATTACCGATTTTTTCAAGCTCTGCCCATGCTACAAATCTCTACCGATTTTCGTGATTCTTCTTTTGCTCCATTATGAATTCAATATAAATTTGGAAAGTATGACAGGATTTTTAATTTCATCAAGAGAGGGTGTGCATGGAGGGGGTAATACTGATAAATCATGATCTTTTAACTATTCTCGTCCAATTTTCGTGATTCGTTTTTGTTCAACTTTGAATTTTGTGTAGTTCTGGAAAATGTAACAGGAGTTTCAAATTTCATTATGGACGTTACATGAGATTAAGGAACATTGATAAAGTCAGCCTCCACAAGATTTTGTCCAAGTTAGAACCACTGGAACTATTATAATTTTACCTTTATTGGTATGAGCTATTGGTGGCTTGTGATGTAAGATGTATCACGAATCTCTTACATTTATAAAGATAGGAGTTAATTTTGAGCTCGGCTTAATTTTTCTCTAAATACCAGTGAGGTGCATACATTTGCTTTGAGCCTTTCAAATTGTTAGGAAAGTTATGAATGTAAATATACTAAATCGAATCATTGATAGGTATACCAAATTATAAATAGAATGTTTATAACATTTACCTATCTAATAGCCTTACGTTCTGCTGGGGTAACTGACCTGCAACAAAAATAAGAAATGATGTTAGTTAGGTTCCGCAGTACTACAGGTACATACAGTTATCTCCACATAAATTTATTACTTTATTTTGTATGCTAAGCACTGATAAATTATTTTGAACGAGATACTTTCTTAAAATTGCCAGAAAACGTAACATTAATGAACGGCATCGTAATCACCGTATTACACTTCTGCTACTCCGACGGTGATCAATTTTTACAAACAGAGCTTTAAAGCACTCGCTTTCTCCTTGAACCTCATGAAAAGTTTTCTAGTAGCTTCGAAAATTTGACTCATTGAAAATAGGAATGTTACGTGTGAACATCCATAGAACTCATAGCTGTTGCGATCGCAATTCTATTCTTAACCAATCATTTTAAAATCATACTTTGCTTTTTTGCATTTGTGCACACGAACAGTCTACCACACAAACACACATATCAATGTGTATGCGTTTTTATCAAAAGTGCGTGCCCTTAATATGTACTTGATAATAATATGATTTATTATTTACCACATTAGCCCCAGATATTAGGGGTCCCATACACATATTATCTGATTGCATTCACATTTCCAATGCTTACGTGATGTACGCTTTAAAAGCTTTTAACTTGCTTTACAGAAGCGGAATCTTGTGTAGTATTTTAATAAATGCTTTTCGTGACCTACTATATTCTGTCCACGCTTTCCTGGCAGTTCGACTACCTGAATCGACCCTTTGTCCAGCAACGCTGTGTTGTTTGAGGTTCTTTTCACCCCATCAATTAACCTCTCGGGTGCTGTGTTTGTCTTCTCTACGATTAGTCAACTTTGCTGGATTATAGAAGTGGTCTTATTTAAATAAAAATCAAATTCAGGTGAAAATTTTGAAAAGAACATGTATAAACACAACATGCTTTAAAAGAAATTTATATTTTCCAAGTATGTTCTATGGGGAAAAACTGGCTGCATGATAAAAACGTTTAAACACTGCCGAATTTTGTGTTGTTTGGTCTCATTCTGACACAAATTTTTTGAAGAATCCAAATTCATTAACAGACAGCATACTTGGATTTCGTTTACTGAAGGGGGTCATTATTAGGGGTTGAAAAATACATTAGCCCTTAGCTGGTCTGTTGAGCTCCTAGCGTTGCAGATCCGTGGCGGAGGACGAGGGGATTTTGATTTTGAGTGTGGACAGAGTATCGTTGTAAGCAGGTAACTTTAGAAACCAAGGTAATAGTCATTACTTTGTGTAAAAGTTGTACATTCTTTATCGGTTTGTAACTAGAAAATGAATATGGACAAAAATGAGGTCCCTATTTTGGAATTTATATTTATTTTCGGTCACCTTAAAATATAGGTGAAGCAAGGCGTATTGATGATATCCCTATATCGTATGGATGACAATGAAGGAATTACCTAAATTGAATCGTGGGTGAATCGAAGTGATAACGAATAACCTAAATAAAGTAATAAAATTAGTGAATTAGTTATTCAGCAGAACAACATCTAGATCAGGTGTAACTCATTGCAACGAAGTTGAGTTCACCGTGATGGTGTTCTGTAGAAAGCTAAAGCTATTTGAAAGAAGAACTTCATTGCCGGAATGGTGAAATCAGTTATGGTTTCTCCCAGCGCCAAATAGCGCTATTTATATATGAAGAAGAACGAGAGAGATAGTGCAGAAGGAATTATTCAAAACGTTGCTTTTAATACATCAAGAATTCATACACAGTCGTTTTTGATGCATTAGAGTGAAAGAAATCTTACGGTGTTGAGTGATGCAGCGGACATTTTTACGGATTTGACTTGGCATTTCCAAATGTGATATATTTTGTGACAGTGGCCGCCTCAACTGAGAGGGTGCCGAATCCGCGACCTATCGTGTGCCGAACGCCTCCATCTTGTGCCTTTCAAGCGGTAATTGGAGAGACCCTTTTGAACATTTGAGCATGATAAACTATAGCTCCGTTCTCAGTGTTCGTTCAGCAAGTCCAGATCGGTTCTGGGCAAGGCCCTACAACTGTACGTGGATCTCAGACGCCGCCTAATGCAAATTGAAGAGAGCATTGGCGGGCATACTGGGGTCAACTTCACGCGCCCTTTTTGAATTCTAGTTTATGAATAAGTGTTCGTAGAAAACATATTTTGTATTATCTTGATGAAAACTAGTCTAAAATCATTTAAAACCTCAATTATTATGATGACAACACAGTTGTAAATGAATTTTATGCAATATGTTCAACACAGACAAACTTTGGGAGCTGCTTGTCTTTGGAATATCTAACCAAATATGACGATTCACAAACTTATTTAGGCCACAATTCTCGTCCGATTTTTGTGATTCTTTTTTGTTCAACTATGAATTTAGTCTAGTTTTGGATCTTATATCAGGAATTTCAAATTTGATTATGAAAAAGTGTGAATTGAGGGGGTAACAGTGAAATATCATGATGTTTTAACTAATATCGTCAGATTTTTTTTGTTCAACTAAGAATTTTGTCTTGTTTTGGAAGGTATATTAGGAGTTTCAAATTTCACTATGGACGAGGAAGATTGGGGGAGGTAATAGTAATAAATCATGATGTTTTAACTATTCAAGAAAGGTTTTCGAGATTATTTTTTAAATTCGATTATAAATTCGGTCTAGGTTATAAAAATATGTCAGGAGCTTCAAATTTCATACTGGAAGTTTTATTGTTTGAATTTGCTGTTGGTGGAGGGAGTTAATTGAAGGGGGGGGGGGGGGTGGAAAAGTCATGATATATTTGTTTTTTCTCTCATTTTAACTCTTACCAAATATATATAAAATCCATTCATAGGGACGTCCGTGTAATGCATGCATTACTTACCAATATGATTTCATGTTCTTAGTTTTGCGTAGTGGCGATATTGTACTTTTCATACCGTACTTATAATAGTTAGGGCATAAGTTAGTTAGGTATCTTAAAGTGAAAGATCCTTCCATTATTTCAATATTGAGACAATATCTTGTACATAAGACACAGTTTTACAAACACCATGGGTTCACCTGGATGGGGCAAGGAGCCCCAGAACAATCCGAGGAGCTGAACAATTCGATAAATGAATAACTAAGTACTTCATGGGACTTTTTATGTTTATTATATTATTTTCATTTTACATAACATGTCATACAATTCTGTCAATACAATACAATATGCAATAGTACAATACAATGTCAATACAAAAAAAAAACAATTTCATACAATACTCTCAATTTCTTGTTTAAAGGAAATCTGTGGAAAAAACAAAACGAAATTTAGATTAATTTGAAGCTTTGTAGCTCATACATATTGATAAAAAGAAAATTATTATCAACTACAATAGGTACTGCGTTACCACATCAAGAGGCCTACAACGGACCAAAATAATCTTTGGGAAATAGTGAAAATCTATATTTACTTGTGAAATGAGAGTGTGCAGTCTTCAGTTTTGCGATTTGTGCAGTTAAATGCCGCATACACTTTAACCATTGTGCATTATCAAAGAAATTTCATGAGTAGATGAACTAAAATAATACAATCTTCATTGCACATAATTAAACGATGTTGCCCCCAATATGGCCGACTACAGACCGTTCAATTTGCAATGCGACACTAGCGCTACGAGTGGGTCTAGTTTACTATTACAATGTCTTTGGTTCTGGGCAAGCGCAGTCGTGTTTTGTCGATCGCAGTGCCAGAACGCCCAGTTCCGAAATGCTGAGAACGCCGAGTTCGGCAGATTGCGCATTTCACAATTTCTTGGAGCCCGTGGAGTAAACAACACGCTCTCTTCGGCTTGGGTTACCGCGTGTTCCCTGTAACTTTCCCTGTAAAATTTCGCTTTGTTCTGTTGTTTGCTGTTCTTTATTTGAATTTCTTCATCGAAATGTCAACTAGTAGCTCGTCAAGTTCGGAAAGCGATAGTTTCGACGATAGTGGTGAAGTTTCATGGTTTGTAGACGATGAGGACGAGATTGAAGTTGTAGTTGGATCTTGTCTACGTCCACGAAACTAGAATTTTTTCGACGAAATTGTGCCAAGGTTCAACGACAAAGAGTTCGTTACAAACAACAACACAGGTTATTCCACAAGTTTCGGAACGACCCAGGATTTTCCGTCCCAGTTCTGATGAGTTCAAGAACTGTCAGAACGCGCACTGAGAACGAAGCTTATGGAAGTTGCATGTATTGTACTATTAAGAGGCAAACGAGGTTTGAAGCACTCTTCCATCGATACTGATGCGGATTAGGCAATGTCGGTCGCTAGGCCTTCAGTTGGAAGGACCCTGTCAAAGCACAAGATCAATTGAAGTTAGCAATACGTATTCAAACGTTTTACGAATAAATTATGTTCCTGTCTTTTCTAGTCTTAAATTCTTACGAAACTAATAATATGAATGGTTATATAGAGTACGAGCACCAGATATTAGCCACGCTCCAGTTATTGGTCACCCACTTTTAAATTTAGTTTTCTAACATCCAGTTGTTTCTGAGATCGTAGGACTATAATGAATAAATTACTAAGAAGGAGATGTTAGCTTACCGTTTGTACAGGATACAGGCCGTGAGAGCTCCTTTGATTCCACTCAGTCTGGAATAGCTGGGCTCCTCAAAAAGATATCATTATGGTTATCTATGTGAGTTTCAGTACATCACTGCCATGAGGATAAATTATTTGACGGGAAAAATTAATCGTAAGGCCTAAGATTGGTACACCAGGAGATTAGGAATCTACGCTTAAAAAGCGTATAGCCAATAACTGGCGCACGAGTGGCCAAAATTAAAAACATGTGGGCAAGAACAGATGTTTTTATCTTACTCATTTTTGCTAGCTGTTTGTCGATTAACAATTCCCACATTGATCAGACAGCTGACTGAGTAATTCTTCTATTCAGTTCACACTTTTTATCTTTACCCTCACCATACATTTAGAAATTAAGTTCTACTAGAATGACGGAATTAAATCCTAATTTCCATCTTCCAAAAGACCATTTCGTCAAAATAGAACAGGGGAAACGCCGCAAGACATAGCTTAATATCCATTAAGGTCTCATGAAGCTTTAGTCTTCGGTGCATGACTGAAAAAGAGGAGCCTTTATCTCTGAGGGATGATGCAGCCAGCATTTTCACCATTTCCACTTGGTGTTTCAAAATAGGCATTCTGGGAAGGCTGAGGCTGGGGTCCTTGGGGTTGAGGGATGCTCGGGACAATAGGTCGAGCTAATTGGCGTGAAACCGCTGGCAGGGCCCTGTTAATGCATCAGAGCCCACCGCTCTCACCCTTTGCCAGGTTTATGAATGAACCAGAAGCTTCCCTGACGACAGGGTTTTCGAGTTAATTCTCGGGGAGTGCAGTGCTGATACTCCGTCAAAGAGGGGGACAACTTTCTTGGTAATGATGCTTCCTTTAAAAAGTTGGACAGCTGATGCGTGATTCTAACATCATCAGGTCATGTACTAACTGATAATATACAGATTTGATTATTGAGCTCATCATTATGTGTGGTAAAAATTACAAAAAAGCGTATTTTCAAGATAAAAAATGTTTCGTCGAATTTCTACCAAATTCTAGTGATACAAAGACGATAGGGGAGAATCGACAGTATAATGAAGGAGATTTGGTTGGCCTATGTATGCATCATAGTAGGGTAAGAATGGTTGCATGCCTGCACATGCGCAGCCATCACTATTGGTTCAATGATATGGATTGCCAATCGTCGCACTTTACAAGGTTTTAGTTGTGTGCATTCACTGTGCCAACTATATTCCACGCAATCTCTGCAGACGTCTCGAAAAAAAGGAGAAATACGAGTATGATGGAGCTTTCTCGGAAATATTTCACACGTGTGCAGTGAATTGGTCCCTCTGTTTCGGATTTCATTGGAGACTATTGACAGCGGTAACCCAATAAATAATGACTATTTCATAATAATCTAAAAAATATGTAAAATAATACCCGTTCCACGAAATAACCGGGCGTGCATGTGCAGCGGCTGCTTTTAACCCAATGGCAATAAGATTCTCATAGTACTTTCAAAGCTCGAATCACTTCTATCTCAATTATAAGATGGATAGCGCTACCTACTTTTCAGGACACATATTATCACCTTTGTTCAGGAAGCGCTAAGCCGCGAAATGCGAGTGGAGATTTTGATTATGAAAAATTAGATGCTCCTAATACCCTAGGTTTGGCTTTTCAAAAGTTTGACCGTTCATAAAATGTAAACCTCATGTTCTACCGTAACTTTAACTAAATCGATGAGGGAAGTGAAGAAATATGGAAAACATATCGAAAAATGACCTTCAAACATTCACAATTGGACCTTGAAGACACGTGCTTGTTATGGAAAGAATATTTGGTAACAGGGGACACAAATAAAAATAAGGGGCGCTGATGTGAGTTACAAAGTGCCACGTGTACGGAAGGGAACCAAGGCGTGTGTAGCAGATCATTGTCAGGTCTTTGGGCTTTTCATTTTACCTAGAAAAGAAAAAGTGGGAAGATGCTCCTTTTAGGGGAAGACGCATAAAACGCTTCGGAAGCTGGGTGGTCGGAGAAAGGGCAGGACGTCAATAGCTTCGGCATTTCCTGAAGGAAGGTAGATAGGGGTGGAAAGGCGGTCCGGATTTATCTGCATAGACGCTTCCCCTGGTCTGTCTGGCAGCATGAGGGTCGAACGAAGGGGTGAATCCGTCCCTAGTCATTAATATGTCTGTCGGTTGGTTGAGAGGGGGGAAAGTGCAACTCACCCCAAATAAAAGGCTTTTTTGCCGTTTTGTTGTCAGTGATTGCAGGTTCCATTAGTGAGTATTTCTTGGGAGGAGTTATAGCTATTACCTATTCAGAGAGGGTGAGAGAGAACTAAATGGAGCTGGGTTGATAAATTTTTAACGTCGAATGCTATTGCAATTGTTAGGCCTGAAATATGCAATACTTTATAATCACATACTTAGTTCTTTATTTTCACGCCTGGCATACAATAGCTGGTACATAGCTTTCGTCATTACACAATATTATGGCATTTGATATTACAGAGCTCGAACTCATCATTATGATAAGGAGTAGCCACCGGTCAAGCACTCTCCGACCATCCCAGGCCCCACCCACAATAGCGGCTTCATGGACCAGGCAACTGATGATGGAAATAATGGTGGAAATGATGTAAATATACTATATGCACTAGCTAATCAATATGCAGATCTGTACTCTATTCTTATTGCTCAGTTATTCATTGATACTTCAATGAATAACCTTAATGAATATTGTAAATATGAGCACATTAAATATTGCACAAATTCTAAAAAAAGAGCTTAATTAATGACCGAAAAATGAATATAAACTGCTAAAAGTTTATCATTTATTTTTTTAGCTGAATTTTGCTAAAAAGTAGTTTATTGAAAATGAGCTAAAACACTACAAAATGCATGTACAAAATTAAGAAACATGTAGTTAACTACTTAAATTTCGTCAATATGCAGAAAAACATATAAAATCTGAAAAACAACTAAATATCTACAAAATTTTTTTAAATCGTGGAATAATATTTAGAACAAGTTCTTTTGACATAAAACTGTATGTATATGTTATATGTATATGTATTTGTATATGTTACCGGCAAAGTATGAAATGTAGTCATTGTATACAATGTATTTTTGAGATGCGAGCTTGCGAGCATCCAGACCACCAAACTATACACATCATTCTGACCTATATCTCCAACAAAGGTGGCCAGACCAGGTAAGGATTGATCAGAATGATGTGTATAGTTTGGTGGTCTGGATGCTCGCAAGCTCGCATCTCAAAAATACATAACATCAAGTAGTCAATCGCTTAGTAGAAATTCAGATTTATTGGACATATAGGTCAGAATGATGAGTATTTATACTTTGACTAAACCAATGTCAGGCATTATATACACTGTCTAGGCATTGTGTACACTGCCTAGCCATTGTATACAATGCCTGCATTTCATACATTGCCGGTAACATATACATTGATTATAAATTACCTAATAAAATTCGATAACTTACGAAAATTTCCTCTTTCGACTATACTGCATGATTGGAACTTTTTTAAAAATAATTCTTCAAGGAATTCTGCTAAAAGTGAGCAAACTTGAGAGGGGCCTAGCACCAGGTATTTATTGGTTATTAAAATAGTTCATTGTTGAAAATAATCAACCAAAACTCAAAAAGTACAATTAAGTTTGAAACTGAAGTCATTATCGTTTATAGCACAACTTCCTTCTCTTAAATTATTCGTTCAGAAAATCGTTTGATGACCGAGTCCTACCTCAAACCCTAAATGCATTATTCATCAACGGCGTCCAATGCCAGCGCGAGAACGTCCGTCATCCCTCGCGGTCGCTTCGTTACAGTCTGAACAACGCTGCAGCGGACGAATTTCCCGTTTCAAATTGAATTTCGATACGAAACGCCAGATATATGCGAGAAAGGGGCGTCCACAACTGTATCTCCTGCATCGCCGTAGGTTTATGGTTTGTTATATCACCAGCTCGCCGACCATTGGCGACATGGTGACACAGCTCGCTTTTGCTCCAGGGAAACTTGCATCCAGTTTCATTTCCGGGTTTCCGCTCTCGCCCTCGATAGCTATCAATCTCAATTCCTCTCGCATCCGGCCTCACTTGGGGTAAGGCCCCCTACGGAAAGCGCCACAGTCCCCCCCTTATATTGCTCCAGCGTTCTCCCTATACTTTTTGCCTCGTTTCCGGTTTTCGGTTCCTGGGTTTCATACTATCTATAATTTCTTTATTGGTTTTCGCCTTTCAATTTATTTTTTCCCCAACGTTGTCATCACTGAAGATAAATAACCATTCTTTCCATGGGAGCTGTTCAAACCGTTCGCATCATTTTCAGTTACTCTTCCACAAGCCAATTTTCGCTCGACTTTGATCCACTGATATCATGCGAATGAGACATCCAGTGCGTGGTATTACACCATATATCCAACGTGTTATTGAATTTACAATGTAATATTCTTAATGGGAAGTCATTTATCAGTATATTTTCCCACCTGACATCAATAATTTGAAGCTGGCCTATTCTTCTGGCTGTTCCTTAATGCAAAAAATAAGCGAACATTTTCGGGTCTTAATCATCTGTTTGTTTGTTGTTTGAGTCTGTCGCAAGACAGAACCAAATAAAGTCCTTTGCTGAACATCGATCCTTTTCTTCGTGAAATATCGCCTAGCGTTCAATAACATTTTTCCATTTACCTTTTCTTTCACCTCACAAAATTGTGGTTATGAGATAGGAAAAAAACGCATCTCGAATTATCACAGATATCTTAATCGCAATCAACAGTCAATGAATGGAAATATCCAACTACACAAGCAAAATTTTGCTTCCTAACTACCGATGGTAGGGAAACATTGTGATCGTGAGAGAATTTGAAAAAATATTTGTCTTCCAAAATCAAAATTTCCAGTTGCTTTTTGCATTTTAGAGCTAGCTGATCAATTTTGGTTTCGTGTTTGTCTGTCTTTCTGTGGTAAATCCTTGTCACGCCCAAAACTATAACAAGTTTCAGTCCGATTCTGATGAAATTTTTAAGCTGCGGGTTAGCTCCTAGACGGTGCCCTATAATTTTCAATGCCGTCGAATCAACAAGAGCCTGTGCGCATGCGCAAACATGAATTAATCAAAACGTCGACTTCTCATCATCTGTTGGTCCGCTTTCGTTCAAATTTAGTAGGTAAGTGGGTATATATGTTCTAGAAGATTGACTTATAAATTATACTGCAGTTGGTAGGGTAATGACCATTCCGTATGCGCTAAATTAATATCGAATGCAGAGCCGAAACTCCGAGTCTAACGAAACGATTTTGATGAAATTCCCAAGGATTGAGCGGGATAGCTCCTAGACGGCCCCCTATAAATTTCATTGCCTTTAGATTAATAATAGTCTGTACGCATGCGTAATCATTAATTTCTTATAACGTCGACTCATCAACCATTTCGACTCGTACTTTGTTCTTCAACTAATTCTATACGTACATGTTACAATATGAGAGGAAGCTATACTGCCCACCCAACTTGACAGACTTTTTATTTATTTTTAACCTAGATGCCTTTTTGTGTGTTCCTAATAAAATGGGGAAATTTCATGTGTTGACATTTTTCATTTTTGATTTTTTGAGATTTGAATTCAGCGCACTTGAAAACCCCTACGTACCAATTTTTTAAAATACCGATTAGTTTGGTCAAGAAACGGATAGGAAGATCACGCGTGACGTAGTAGTGCAATGGTGCTGAAGGTTCCCTCGGGCGGGCGGAGGCCATGACGTCCTCATACAAATGAATTTCAAGAGCCGAATTTATTGTCATATATCCATCATATATCACCTTGGATCCTGAATGAGGATTGGAAAGCTCTCGTTCAGGTCTTCCTATTTAGCCAATGAAAATTCCCATAATCGACATTCTCGAACTTTTGTAAAGACTCAACAAGTTGAAATACCGAATTAGAAACAACTAATGTCAGCAATAATAGTTGTCAGCAACTATATTTCTCCTATGTGAATAACACTGCCATCATAAGCCAGCCAAATTATATTCTGGTTTGTAGCAACGTGCCTATTATTCATCAACTACCCGACTTTCCCCTTTTCAAAGTACGACTCGGCCATTGCTTCCTCAAACAGTGCTCAAAGTGTGAAAAGCAACTGATTCATAGTACTCAACCGTCTGGATTAGAATCTTTTGAAAGATTAGAAAATTTGTATTCATTCAGAAAATTGCCAGCAACTTTGTGTGAGCAGATTTTTTTAAATTAAAAAAATCACGAATAAATTCAATAAAAAATTAAATCAATGTAATCAGTGAATATTATTATATTTGAAAAGGAAAAAAATGAACAGGCCAATATATTTGCCTATTTGTAGGCCTATTAAATTTTTGTAGGTGACAGACTACGATAAATGAGGTCTATAGTATAAAGAGTGACTCAAAAATCACATTACGTAAATCAGTCACAATTGAGTGTTACGTAAATCCGTTACAAATAGTTATTTCTCATCAGGCTATAATCCTGAAATCAGGTACACAGCCCCTTGGGGGCAAGTGCGAAGAAGTTAGATCAGCTGTGTGAATGATGAGATAACTTATCTCCAATAAATCCTAGAGATGTATAATTTGGTACACAGCCTCTTGGTGGCCACTGGAAGTTATTGCAAAGAAGTTGATGTTGGGTGAGCGATTCAAATAAATTCTCTCCGATATAGCCAAGAGTGCTGAAATTCGGTACTATTCGAATTGGTTGGAGGGAAGTCAGATTAGCTGTATGAGCGATAATGCCATGTACATTCTAGAGCCCTGAAATTCGGTACACATGATCTTGGGCACCTATGGAAGTGATTGCGAGAAAGTTAGCTCAGCTGAGATTTTTTTTTTTTTTTTTCGTTATATTCTTGTTCGTTATATCGGCATGGTATTATTTTTCTTTATATAATTTGATGGTCACCCGTTTTAGCTTCAACCTGTAACGGCTCTGTCAGCTTACTATGAAATTTGCGCAGATCACAAAGTCTTTGAATTTTATCATTTTTTGGATCATTTTCCTATTCTTACAGATGGAAAAATTTACACTCATTTTCTTCGATTTATGGAACAGCATAGAAACGTGGATAAACGAGATCAATTCCCAGAAATATATCCATGAGTCAATGTTTTTCCATGAAGAACAGAAAATAAGAGGGTTTTTTTTAAGACAGGTGGGAATTACTTATTGATGATTGAGAGTTATTTTTTAACTATATGTACTACTTTCCAATTGAATGGCCTCAATAACCATCCATCAACTTCTCCCCAAGTCTGATAATTAGGATCTTTCAAGATTTTAGATCTCTACAACAGATTTTTTAAGCCACTCATATTAATGCATGCGAACATACTTTTTTCGGTCTGACACCGATGAAACTTGTACGAGACCTAATTGGAATTTACCCCTTCATATACTGACAATCAGACAATATTACGGATTCTTTCTGAAACATGTCGGTGGAGTTTTACCTTCAAAATCGAATTTCAAGTTTGCTCATGTTGTTTTCATTTCTGAATCAAATGTTGAGAAATTCATGAGAAATCTCATTGGGACCGATAGCTATTGGGGCCTACAGATAATTTCAGCAATTTAGGACAAATATGATCGTGAAAGATAGGACTCCAAGGGCAAAAAAACAAAATAAGTCTTAAACAAGACGTTCGTACTTTAAAACATCTAAGTTTGTTTAACCGCATACATGAAAGTGAGAAGAAGTTGAGAAGAAGGACTAAGGAAACCCCATTTTAGACGTGAGCGATGGAACTACAGAAAAGTACATCAGCTCCCACTATGAGTTGACACAGCAAGTGCATTACAGGTCTCCTCAGTGAACACGCAAAGCTGCAAATCGTTTCACGACCCAGTTTCCTCAAGAAGGTTTCGGTATAAGAACTCGCAAGATTTCCTTCCCAGGTGCCCACAAAACCGATTCAACTTCACGTTTCTGGCTTAAAGAGAAGTTGGTTATACTGTGGAGGCTTAGATCAGTCGACAAATGGAAGTTTGCGTCTCTCCCCCCGTTACTATCTTAGTTTGTGGCTGAGTGCAAGTTCTGGTTTTCTTACCCTCTTGGTCTCAAATTACGACCAACTTCTCTCAAGCTGTCTGACTGAACACATGCCCCCAAGTTGTGGCCCAATGGCCTTTACGAGGAAATATTTTCGACTTACGGATATTGAATTTCAGTTCTTCAATATATCTTGCTGCTGAGTTTTCCATTCCACTTTTAGATAATTCTACTACAGGACATCAAACAATACTGCTTCTTTAAAATATCCCACGGGCTACTCACAGTGAAGAAGGTATGATTAGGATCATAATACTCATTTTCTAAGTCCATTGCTCACATATTATGGGAAAATAGTGCACCTAGGTATATTCTTGATTAGCTGTTTTACTTGTTTAGTCGAGGGTTTGCAACGTAGCGAGTAAATTCTTGAACAACCAGTCTTGGTATTAGGAAAACAGGTGATATCTGGATGGTCACGTATGAGAGTATGTTCATCAACTTGACGGCTTGATTTATTGAGTAGATAGGTGGATAGACATGAAGTGAAGGTGTGGAAAGGTCTTCTTCTCCACACTTGTAGTTGAATTTGTCATTCTTACAAACAGTATTGATTGCATGACCATAAACACTCTCTAAAGACGTCAAAAATCTGGAGTGTTATATAACGACACCGAAGAGCTTCAGGAAGAATCTTGAACCAACAGCATCTAACAGCAAATCAATCGCTTCATGATACCGAAAAACGCGGAACGAAAAATGAATAGACTCCCATCGTTTGCCTAAAACTATATTAGAAGGAAGGATAAATTCGTTCAAAAAGTTCAGTCGCAGAGGATGGCTGATGAAATTTGGGAATGATGGCTGACGACATCCTGACCATTACAAATCGAACAAAATAGCACACACGCCCTGAACTACTAACACCACAACTTCATTTCATTCGAGATCTAATAGAACCGTCGATATGGTTGGCTCAGAAAATGCACTCTGCGAGCTAAGAACAATAGTGTAGAACATGGACGTCAAAACAACTTGAGTCGATAAACGGAACAACGCCGCTTTGCAACTGACTGAGGAATGGAGCAAATATTACCCTTTAGTAATCATCAGATAATTATTTACATTATGTTTGTACGGTTTACGTGGTAACCATAATCAAATAAACTTAAGTAAAAATAATCTATAGATTCCAAGAATTCAATTTGAAAATATTGTTTTATTCTGAAATAACTATTTATTGGGTAATAAATAGTGACTAATTGTTACACCCAAGATCTACACAATTTGAAGATGAATAAAGCATTGAGTAGAATAAAGAAGGCAATTTATTTATTTATCTATTAACGAGCAGTCCCAATCAAATTATACAGAATAAATCATTCTAACAGTGGGGATTACTAGGGTCAGTAAATTTTCAATTATAGATTAATGAATTCACAGATGGTGGATTCAAATACTCGGCAATGATGAATACTTGAAATAAATAAATAATTTAGAAATAAAAAGGACGGAAGAAAGGAAAGTAGTAAGGTAGGTAAAAATTGAAAAATAAGAGCTTTGTTTAAAAATAGTTATAATAATAAACACTGATCGCAAGATCAGTGAAAGTTAAATTTCAAAATTCTAATGAGGCCAAATGCAGGCCTGGTTGATTATAGATGAATTTCATGCTCGTTTAACTATTAGTAGCGTTTGCGCATGCGTAAACTTGGTATCATGAGCTTCTCGCGACCTAGTCGCTCAACCTGATTAGAAGGTTTTGGGCTGATGGAAGATGGTTTTAAGACGAATCCCTATGAATTTAATCAATCACGAGCGTCCAAAAACGACAGCAGGTGCACCGCATTTCTATAAGACCCTCAAATCGGCGGAACTGACGAAGAAATGATAGATGATGATTCGGGGCCGTAACTCCCAGCCTCGTGACATATTAACCGTTCCAATGAATTGGATCCGTTATTGGTTTCCTCGCTACCCCGAGCCCTGACCCAGAACCTTCGTCGAAAGTTGAACGCCGGCCAAAAACCCCCCCAAACTCCTTAGGTCCTTATCGACGTTCTTTTTTCCACTTCCAACCTGAATGACGGGGTCGAAAGAAAAAGGTAAATGAACGGGAGCAAAGGGAACGCGGTACCTTTAACACTTATTTGTTCCAGCTCGGAACTTGGCGGCTTCACCATCCGGAACGGCTTTTTCTCCTTAACTCCCACTAAGGGGGCCTTATTAAATCCAAATGCGTTTTCCGCCCTTTTCTCTTTCAAGGGTTAAGCCGTAAACGTATAACGACTTCGTTACTCAATTTCAAGTAGACCTTTATTTCACCTACAGTGTCGGTTTAGGGGTACAAGAATATTCGCCGAAAACTCATTATAACGTGAAATAGGATAATTTGCAAAGAACATTTTCATAACCAAGCAAGTTTAAATAATGATTCTAATAGACGTTTTCGTTTACACGATTTTACTAAAAATAGATAGGGGGAGGGGGTTAACCGAATCATTAAACCTTATTGTGTATTGGAGAGAAATCCCAGAAACACGCACACTTTAACAAGTCAACAGATTTCTCCATTAGGAATTAATAGTAGGCATACTAGCAAACTCAACTTGGATATAAGCGACCAACTTTCTTGATGAACCCTATGTTTGGTCGACATTTGTTGAACAATAGCACCTTAGAGTACCGATTGTTCAAGTTACAGATATTTGTTCTCAATCGAAGTATAAACAAGTAGCTCTGTAGCAGGCAATGGGGAGCCTGAAACCACACAGTTAAGATTTGAATTTTGGATCACGATGGATCAGTTGTGATTATGTTTAAATTTTGAGAAGAAAGTTGAAAATTTGTTAAGAATGAAATTTTACTTTGTCTGGGAGGTTTAGGGATATCATAGGTCGAATCAACAGACAATTACGTGGAAATCAACAGCTAACACATGTTAACACTCCTTCACATGTTGAAGGAGTCTAATAATGTAAAACCGTGTATTTGGAGAAATTCCCGTTTTATTTATTTTATTGTATTTATTTATTTTAATTTCTTTTTTTTTAGTGTTTTTAATTTTTTTTTTTCTTAATTACGAGTATTATTATTTTAATTTTTTTACTAAAGGTCGTCATAAAAATGAAAATTCTCATCTAGAAAGCACATTGTGAATAAGTTTTCATCAGATAGTTCCTAATCGCAAATAAATATGCGAATATTGACCTAGGTATACACCAACTGACTTGTGATGCGGGAAACCCAAGAAGTACGAAAAACGTGTTGAGGAAAATCAGACCCCAACCGTTTTTAACCCAGTGCCCGCATTACGTTACCATAAATCCATAATATATTAGGAGAGAGAAAAAGGGCGTGACTGTATGCGGGCTTGTCGAAAGGACAGGGCAGAAAAATGGGGGAATAATATATATGTATATTTGTTTTCCATTATATTAAAAGGAAAGGGAGGAGAGAGGTTTGCTCAAGATCCCCAACTGCGAATGTTTCGAAACTTGTACACCGATCAGGCGTTCAGGTAATACCCAGAGATATAATATCAAACAAAGCTGTTATGTCAAACTGTTATGATGTACGGGCAACGAAAATCTCGGAAAACACCTAAATGATACCTAATGTAAATTAATATAATGATGAATTAATTTTTCTGCGCTTGAGTCTCGTAGAAAGGCTTCAGTTAAAATTAGGAAAATAGAAAACAAAGTCAATGCTGATACAGCTAGAGTGCTTTACAACTATTACATATCAACGCTAACTCACTAAAGTTCCAGAACTAGTGAAAAGAACCGAGCAGTTATGTAGTGAGAGAAGTTGCTGTGTGTGATCTCACGTCCAGGTTAGTTAGAACAGTTTTTTTAGCGAATTTTCTCAGAAAACGAAGAAGCTCGCAAAGTTCTAAAATCAAAATTTTTGAAAATTTTCTTCATTGAAATCCGTTTTGAGTCATTCTGAAACGATTCCTGAAGTTTAACACTTTTCATATATATATATATATATATATATATATATATATATATATATATATATATATATACATATATATATATACATAATATGTATGTGTCATTCCAGACGATGACTCTCTTCAGGATTGAGATAAAAATCGGTTCCTGCGCCAAAAAAATCAAGCTTTCCAAAAAAAGGATGAGTCAGCTGGCATGCACTCTTTGAGCACTTTAAATTGATCGTTTCATAAAATGTGCTCGAAAAATCACTAAAAATGGCTAAAAATTGTTGTATTTATGTTATTTAGTAGAATATGTCTCAAATAAAGTTTAATAACTATAAAATAGAACATTCAAAAAATGTATGTACAAAATTATGCTTAATAATGTACCTACTTACGTAAATTTAATCAAAATTCGCTTTACAAAAATCGATAAAAATTGCAAAAAAGCTATAAATTCAAAGTCTGTCTTTGAATAGCAGATTATTATTTAGAATTCTTTTTTCGTCATAAAATAAATAGTTAGCAATTTCTTTGCATTTAAAAAGCTCAAATTTCAAAACAATTTAACATTATACTATTAGATAGTTGACGAAAATTCGCTCATACGATCATGCTGCATGACTGGAGCATTTTCATTATGAAACGTTAACGATATACGGTAGGGAGAAGAAATTTAGGTTCACGCAAAACGGGATTGCAATGGTGGTGAGAGAGCTAGAATATCCTGACAGCAACTCTTCTCTGCGACCGCTAACTGCAAGTTCAACAATGCATAGGACTGGCGAAGACGAGGGTATTAGGAGTTTGTAGGATGTCAGCTGGAGGGAAAGGTAGACACCGGTGCGAGAGGTTTCTGCCGCAGAACGCCCTGCAATATTCATACGAGCTAGCGCGCCTCAAGTAGACAGTCGGAAACTGGGAGGTCTGGGAAACTGTGTAAAATCCAGGGCGAAGTTGAGTTAGGCTCACCCGCGCGAGAGAGGCTGGGAGAAGGTTGAAATTATTTAACCAAATGTAGTGAATTATTGTTGTTTGAGCGTTCGACACTGAGATCAACTTCTAGGTTACCGAGGGTGTGAATAGAGAGATTATACATGATCTCAAATATGGTAAGAAGGCGCGGGTATTCGCGAACAGTCTACAAACTTCTATGTGTGTACTTAAAGTGCTTATGACATTTCGCTTAGCAAAATAAGGAGGTGCACAGGATGGCATAATGGTGCCACTTGTTTTATAGAATCACATGGAAATGTGTATTAGGTAACACATATTCAGGACCAAAATATCTTATCACATCATTTATCCCTTCAACGTTATCCGGTGATGTCCTAAGACATCAAGCAACCAAGCCCATAATAAAAGGAAGGGTTGTAGGGTCGTTAAAATCATCAGTCTGTTTTAAAATAAGTCTCCAGAACTCCCAGTTTGACAAATTCCTGTTCTGTAGGATCCATACCCCCACGTGAGACCGCTGATTGGTGGGAAAGATAAATAGCGTGAAAACACCGTTAGAGATGAAAAATCAGCCGCCAATATGATATTTGGTGAGGAGAAATCCTTTGGGCCTGCGGCGCCAAGTCATAAAATTTCGCCTAGATGTTTAATCTATTGAATAAATAGATAATTCAAACACAGTGTAATCTGTTGAATGAATAGATAATTTTAACAATAGGAGCTAATACGTCTGCCAAGGTATGGTACCCAGGCCTCATGCATTACATCCATGAGTTAGTATTTTTTCCCCTTAATTCAAACAGGACTATAAACATCTTGAAGTTGGTAATAATACATGTAGTATGATTTGCTAAGTAGTAAACTTCAAAATTAAATCTGAAGAATATTTGATCATTTTGGTGTTTGCGTAAAGATAACTGTTGCTATTGATATGAAAGCGGTGAAATTTAGATAAGCATTATTAATTTACCTCCAGCTAAATAGGTACAGTTTAATTAGGTTCAGATGAAAATTATGGATGTTGATTGCTTCCCTGCTGTCTGTAATGAAGAAGATATGCACAAAGCCATACAATGCTCACAACCTGTGCCATTATTTCATAATGCAACGATTGTTTATTCGGACAGTTTAATATGGTAGACAATTTAAAAAAAAAAAGGTCTGTCTGTCCTTAATTTGGTTTGTTTTTCATTTTCCTCAAAAACTTCTCTCTAGGAACTCAGGCTTCAAAGATAGATGCTGCGAAATCAAATTTAAAACAACAAATTTAAAATTGTAAAATCTCTTACAATGTTCGTAGTTGAAAAACAAATTTAAATCCGTTTTTCTTCAAAAATAAAACATGAAGATGTCTGTTTATCTTTATGTAGGTAACAATGATTATTCATTTATTTATTAAAGACAGACAGACCTTTTGGCATTTTATGTCTTTACTTTGGCACAATGAATCGAAAAGTGATACGTTACCGAAAAGTGTTGATTTTCTGATGATTATTGCTTACAACCAAATCGTTGCTACGGAAATTTATCTTGTGTATTAGGCATTTATCATTTACTCGTATTATCACGATTGTACGAAAATCGTTCGCCAGTCGTTGGAAAGCTCCCGATTTACCTAACCGTTTTATGCTAACCACTGCGCATTGCGTGGCCAACTACCTGAAGTATGAGCGTGGTTGTCTGAATAATTTTTACATACAGGTTATCCTTTTCAGTTAATTTGTAAACATGATTGCAACCACTATTAGACTTGGAAGTGAAGACCACAATTTCTTGCAGACTTATATGCAGGATTTTTTCTGATGATTCGTTAAGAACTCAAAAATGACATCATTGCGCATTGTACTATTGTGCAAACACGCTCAATTTTATTGAAGTTTGCTTATTATTCTGGCCGTTCTGCACTCTGCAAATGGGCGGACGTCTATTCTTTCGCAAAACTGTCGAAATAACAGGAAGCTCACTAAGCCCAATATTTCTGTTCTCTTTTGTGTTATGCTAACAAACGAAGCCGGTGGCCTGTAGTTTGAGAATTTTGCCACCTATCAACGTCTAAGCGTCAGTGAGTTACTTTTCTGAGCAGAGATAATCCCTATTGAACTTAGATGGATCATGGTTGAATGAGCCCGCAGTTGAATAGATTGGGGTGTATCCGAACGCCTACTAGTCACTCAACTCTTGCTCTCAAATCGAGTCATAAGTAATATAAAATCCTGAATCCCTCTGGTGAACGTTTGAAAAAAAAAACCCCCAAGAAGAGAAGACTTCAGAAGGCAGAGGCTTGAGAAGACTTTCATTATGAATCATTGAAGCGCTTAAAGTGTACTCACATATATCTTGAATATACCAAGCAAATAGTAGGTTGGTACATGTGTAAGTTGCATGTAACGAAACATGTTATACGCCAGATACACCAGATTTTTTACATCTTGTGCATACGTATGCGATTTACCAAGCAGCTGTGCAGAAAGCTAAGTTGAGTGGAATTGCCATTCCGTGGTTTGTTTGTGATGTGCAGAGTCTCCCAAGAGTAAACATTCTTTAAGCGAGAGACCAAGACGTAGAGATCTACTAACGGATTCCGGTCCGCAGCATCAAAACGCGCTGTTTTCCGCCGAAAAGGGCTGAACGGGTTTTATAAGGCTTTCACGAGGATGCGGAATCGGAAACGAAAATTAGTATTCTGAGCAGAGCCTTTCCCAACCGCTATCCGTGTAGGCGTTAAGTGCTCTCTCGGCCCGACTGAAAGAGAGAAAAGGGGAAGACGAATTATGCAGAAATCGGAAGAAAGGAGTGAGCCGACACGGCAAGTTTTAATCGACGCAACGTCTTCCCCAAAAGCCTTTTGGAATCATCTCGAATCCAGTTTCGGGAAGATCCAGCGAGGAAGGGAAATAAAAGCTTCGAGTCTCCGAGTAAAGCGTGGTAGGAAGTTGGAAGCTTTTTACCGTGAAATGATCAAGTTTTGTCGTGAAACGAATCCTACGTTTCGGCACAACTCATTATTTTGAGGGTGGAAAATTGGAGAAGTTAAACAAAAGGCTGCGAATTGGTAATGATATGGCCCAGAAATTTCGAATATAAAGGAAAACGAGATTTTGAACAAGGCTGTGTGGACTAGTTGCTTCTAAGTCCCGTGATCAGTTTTGAGAGTAGTACGTTTTCGTTCCCGGATTTCCACTCTTTTTCCGTACTGAACCTTTTGAAAATAAATCTGTTACGATTTCATGCCTGTATGAAGTTTAGCCTTCCGTGTGTATTTACGAGTATTTATATTTCCTTGAAAAACATACAAACTTGAAGAAAAAATAAAGTACTGCAGTAAGTTTCATAATTGAACACTTCTTATATCGTTTTTTTTTTTTCGAAATAAATTATCCTTATGAGCACCAGCCCGTGGTGGCATTTTGGGGCTTTATGACCCATAGCACTTCTTGGTATAGTCAGAATGAGTCACCACTCTTCCTCCCACTCTCCATCCTCTCAGTAGCTTCATGTACTTTTCTCCAAAGCCTGCTGGCTAGGAGAGTTAGCATTTCCCAAAACATACCGGGTCAATACTACTCACATTATAAAGACAGCATGCATAAAACAAGGACCATAGAGACCCACTGACGAAGAATTATACAATATTACTCCTAGAATTCTATTAGTATATTATTGTGGACACTAGTGTTTTTTGTGTCTCTTTCTGTACAACAGATCATAGCAATTGAGTCATCATATTACATGTAATATAAACTCAAATCAGAAGCCGTAAGCCGAAAAAATCATTTTTGATTACGAGTAACTTTTACACCTCCTTTTGATTATTTTGAATTAAATTTGAGTTCATATTGTTTCAGTAAGAAAACGTAAATTTGTTTTGAGTTAGAAAATCTTCTATTTGTGTTAATTTCCGATTCATATTTTTTTACGATATAAATAGTTTGAAAGCTTACGCCTATTAAAACATACAACTAGCAAACCCCTCACTTCAAAAGCAAATTTTTTGAGGGTTTATGGTCATTTTTCTCAAAGTTACGGTAAAACAATGCTCGCACAATCACTTTCAACTGAGACGCGAACGTTTTTCTTCAAATTCGTTAGACAGTGTAATTAACGAATTGCCGTTGATGAGAAACGTTTCAGCTCTAAATGTGCAGTGCGTCGATTCATGTTGCCCGAACGATAAAATGGCGATTTTAATTATAGTATCGACTGCCCCAAGGGATGGCGAACCCCGTTCTCTCCTCATCCCCTCGCCCACGAGTTGATAATGAACCCCCCCGTCCACCTTTCAGGCCCGCGTAGGCCTACGTCCATCGAAACTAACTTGTTAACGCTGGCCGTCGGCCCAGAGTTAGGATGACGTGGTTGCGGGGAGAAAACAGGCAAGTTTTCCCATTTATAAACTCTTCGCAGCTTTAACAGGCTGCGAAAAAGGCCCCTCCCAGAGCGTATTAACTCCCAATTACGATAGGGAGGATTAAGGCTTGTTCCCTTTAAAACCGCTCGCATTCTTCCCTGGCAAAGTTCACTTTAAAGCTTCCTTTTCTTCACTGCTCAGAGAGGCTTCCTTTACCGCGGGAATTCGAGCTAAGAAATTCGACCCCCGGCAAAGAAATTCGGGCTTTCAGGGAAAAGACGAGAAGAGTCCCGACTTGACGAATCGTTTCTGGAGTTCTTTATCAGGAAGCGGTTACTAAGTACTCCAATCTAACTTGGAGAAAAGTTATGGAAAGGAGAAAATGAGGGTAGCGACAGCGATGGATAGGAACCATTTATTCACCACTTTGTAAACTCCGAGTACGCTCACAGTAACACTGCAGTTGGGTTGGAACGAGGTCCTAAATAAATAAATATATATACCTTTACATCCTCACAAGTATTTTCGAGATGAAATTCATATTTCAAAACATCAAAAGACCAAGTAAGGCATGATTAAAAAAGTTCCAGTCATGCAGCATGATCGTACGAGCGAATTTTTGTAAATTATCGTACTATATTATGTTACATTGTGTTCAAAATTCAGGACTGTGAGTAAAAAGAAATTGTTAACTACCAATTTTATAGGAAAAACTCGTTCTAAATAATAATCTGCTATTCAATTGAGATTTTGGATTTCTAACTTTATTGCAGTTTTTATCAATTTTTTAGCATATTTTAATGAAATTCTAATAGATTTTCCAGCAGAATTTTGTATATAAATTTTTTAATGTTCTATTTTATAGTTATCAAACTTAATTTGAGCTATCTGATCCTAAAATATATAGATTTAGCAATTTGTTGCAATTTTTAGTGATTTTTTCAGCACTTTTTTTGGAGTTAGACAAATTTAATGTGCTCAAAAAATGCTGGGCAATGAACTCGACCTTTGGTTAGGAAAGCTTGATTTTTCGCGCTAGAACGGAATTTCTATCTCAATTCTAAGGATAGTTATCCTTTTTATGGACACACACACAAACACACACACAGGCATACAAATGAAAAAACGTTAAACTCTGGAATTCGTTTCAGAATACCTCAAAAATGATTTCAATTAAGGAATTTTTCAAAAATGTTTATTTTAAAATTTTCCGAGCCATTGCACTAGCTTCATTTTCTACAAAAATTCGCTAATTCTACTTACTTGGGTACACTACAAGTTAATGGATAGAAACAAGTTGGCGGCCATTGATTTCCACCCCTTGATTTATCAAATTACTCCATTCCAGCATACCGACTTTTCAGCTTCTAAAAAGAATCATCATAAGCACCAATATACTATCAAGTCACATTTATCAAGCACCAATGCTGATTCCATAGCAATGATGGAATCAAATTAACGGAATGTTATCATGTTCCTGATAAATTTCACTATAATATTCTTGATTTTAACTCATGACTTGGTCGCAGTGCCATTTAATGACCGTGAAGTGTGACAGTTCCGGTGACATTTAATGTTTTATGGTAGGGGTGGTTTGAGGGGATGAGATATGCGTACGGCTATAACTCAGCATGATTTATAGCAGTTCCAAATACTTTCGCCTGTGTACAGGCCTCATCACGGTAGCTAATACTGTTTGGTTTGCTACTCAGTCTTGCATTAAATAAAATCATGGTTTCACCAGTTTGCGTCTTGTCAGTAAGTACTAGTTGGTTATACGAAATGCAGTTCGTTCCTGGTTGGGGTTACATTATGTGGAAGTTTTCAAAAGTTAGATGTATTGTAAACTTTATATAATTATTCATTATGCAGGGTAAACTCACTTAAGGTGATACAAACGAGTAGAGTCGATTCGAGGGCTCAATTCCGACAAAAAGTGCCCCTTAGACTTTTTTTTTTTTTAGTGACCGGGTTATTCACTATTCAAATTTTTTTTCGTGTTTTCGACCTTACATCACAAGATTGGCTATAACTCCTTGCCATATCAAGTAAATTCAAATCTGTGGAAACCGTTGGAAAGAACACCAAATTTCCTATCTCCATATCGTATTTGAGTTCTTTTTACTGTAGTTCAGGTGCGCAAAAAATGGACGACACGAAAATTTCTTACTTTTTGAAAATTGATGTTTTTGTAAGGTGCGTTAAGTATTGAAAAAAAAAAAATTGTAAAAATCTGTACACTTACAGGAAAACTTGCCTCAAATCTAGATGCTTTCCAACAGTATAATCAATTATTATTCAACTATCTTAATGGGGGAGAAAAGTATGTTTGTATGTTGAAAAACGTGTTTTTTTTTTTCTATGAAATCGAGATTTTTACGAAAAATGACAACTTAAGAAAATGGTTTGGGGTCGGTTTCTAAGTATTTTTTCAAGCTGAATCGAATAGTAACACTCGCAGATCTCTCCAACTCCGTTATAACCGAGTTTTACACTTTAACTAACTATTTTTACCCTCAAAAACACATTAAATTTGGCATGACAAATAAACTAAAAACTATATATGAAGGAAGGAAGTTTTAGAAAATTATGATTTTAAAATTTTTGGTGACATTGCTCATTCATTCTCTACAAAAATTTGCTATAAGAAAAAAACATCACACGGAACCATTTTGTCATTATTTATGTAAATCAGTGAAATCTACTTAAGTTTCCAAGCCAAGTCGACTGAACACGTTAAGACCTGTAAAAGACTTAACAAAAATGCTCCTAGGATATTTAAATGATGAGATCCCCCCCCCCCCTCCCCCCCGTATGTTTCACAGCCGGGGGAGCTTACGATTAAACATTACCTATTAATCGAAGTTACCGTTAGTTTTTTTGCGTGCTTACCTAGTTTTGCGCTCAAAGGGCCGCGTTTTCTCTCTGGGAAAACTCCACGTTCTAATTTGTGTTAACGGCAGCGGCCTCGGGCTCAATGGGGCACCGGGGAAATTTCTTTTGCCCGAGTTTCCAGGCCGGTCTCTGAGCACATTCTCACGCAGTCTTCCTATGAATATTACCTATGTACACATTGTACATGAAATGTACATCGTGCAATATTCACTAATTCACCTCTATTACGCCAGAATATCTCTATGCAAATCTATCATCGATTCATTCTGTATCATTTTTCTTAAAGCACCATTGTATCACTGCGTATACACAAGTGATTGTTCACCCACGCCACGGTGTATACACAAGGAGGTCCTCCATTAAAATTATCATACGGCCCGAAATCAAATTTTTGCAGAAAACTAGCCATGAATACTCATTCCTGAGATGTTTGTGGATACTCAGGCAACCATAGTAATTGCGTTTAGGAATATCATCAACAGAGGTCGATTTTTCAAAGATACCTGTTGTTTGGCCAAACCTCATGGACAAACAAATGGAAGAACATGGTGGTGGTTTTTCCTCTTCTGTTTTTTGTGTTTTCGTTGTGTAAGAAAACTGGATTTTCTTATACTACCGTTAGCAAACTTTTACCCCTTAAAGCACTCTATAATGATGTGTATCAAAATCGCACAGAAAGAAACTGCGAAAGAAACTGCACAGAAAAACTCGATTTTGAACTCATGTATAAATTTGATACACGCTTCCTTTGTTTGTTGGAATGCAGTTAGAATATCATAAAATAAGATCTGTTTCTCCTACATAAAACGGGTAAAAGGTTAGTTATATATCGATTTAGATCGTTATAAACAATGATCATGTGAATCGTTACTTTTTTTCGAACGAACAGCTTTTCTCGTTGTTTTATTAATTGAATATGGGTTGAAATCCATTGAAGCCAATGTTTCTAACAATCTTTAATTCAATTTACCATGTTAAACGAATCTGTGTGTTTCGTTTGAGGTACCTACCGCAGTTCCATTAAGCAGTGCAAAAGGATTATCATGGATGAGAGAGAAACACACAAAACTAAATGAAAAACAATACTGTCTGGCTAGCCAGACAGCTATAGAACTTGGGAGGGGGTCTAACAGTATTTGGAGATGAGGCTTTGCAAAATTCGATGTTGAGGGGGACTAAAAGAGTAGAGCGACTTTAGCGTTTGGGAATGAACTGATTGCGTGAGAACGGGGATATAGAAGTGTGAGAGAGTGTTGATATCATAACGGTTCTATGGGCAAAAAGCAATTCCTTGTTCAACTATCCACTACCAATATACTTAGGGTCCTATAACTCATGGCCTGATGGTGTTACAGAAGGGTCTTCGCGAAGGGCCGTTTGAGAGGAGGTTGGGGGAGGGATTCAAGTCACCCTAGGAAATACTGACATGCAGGAAAAGTACTACGCTCTTTTAAGAACGTTGTTGAAATTATTAAATTAAATTTGAATAACATTGATAACAAGGTATGTACATTAGTATGAGGGGGAGGGGGCATCCACTAATAACGCAGTGTGGGTATCAATGACAAAAGAACCAACGAAACCAACAGCAACAATGAATAACCACAAATAACCACAGAGGATTGAAATGAGCATGTCTATGCAAACGCCTAGCAAGAGAGGTGCAGTGCACCACTAAAGCAGTGTCCACATCCAGACATGAATGGAATGTATAGCATTTTCACGTCATATTGGAGGTTTTACACACCAATTTGGAGGTTTCACACATCAATTCGGAGATTTTCCATTTTAAATTGGAGGTTTTCCATTTTAAATTGGAGGTTTTCCATTTCGAATTGGAGGTTTTACACATCAAATTGGAGGATTGCAGAAATACATTATTTAATTTTGGAAACGCAGTAATAACAAATTAACGCGTGAAACATAACGTTCAACATGATAAACATAATGAACAAAAAAGAAAGAATAAACCAAATTTGTTTAAACGTAAGTCGTGCCCTGCAGCAGCGGCTTTCAGGCCTACCATCATTCTCACCTCGAATTCGTGCAGTCCGATGTGGTGACCGTGGCTACGCTTCAGGATATGGTGTAACACAGGTCGTGGTCGTGACTAGCGGCGTGGCGTTTAAAATTTATGTGAAACGAACCATCCAATTTGATGTGTAAAACCTCCAATTTGAAATGGAAAACCTCCAATTTGGTGTGTAAAACCTCCAATTTGATGTGAAAATGCAATAACACCACACTAGCGTTTCCATGTAGATTCTATCTAGAAAAGTCTCAATACCGCTCCCCGGTTGTTGCGGACCAAGCGCTACTGACGGAAACTGGTGCAACAAACCCCAGTTCCGTTGAATGAATTGGCGCCTAAATTTTTATCTATGTCCGCTGCTAAAGTATACATTAGTTTTTCCGTACCAATACCCGCCGTATGGATCTGGCAGGGGGTTTATTTAGAACTAGGAAAACAGGAAACTGAATTTAAATGCAGAAAAAATAGGTCCCCTGCCGGACCCATACGGCTGAATAAATTGAGGATAAATTATTTGGCCGTTTCATTAGTGGTGACTAATCTAAAGGGTACAGTTGATTTAAAGTTAAATTCCTTTGAAAAATTTAGAGTGACGGTTCTCAGGGAGTGTTAGTTCAGATCCAACCTCTCTCCGTCCAGTGGTCCTTGTGGCCTAGATGGAGAAGGCGTTGGTACGGAAAACCAAAGGATGCGAGATTGATCCCCACGTCGGACTTATTTTTTCTGAATTTAAATTCAGTTTCCTGTTTTGGTTCATTATTTTCAATAATGAACCTTTGTAATCGACCATGAAAACGAAACGCTGCAAATTATTACACAAAGGTTCATCATTTCTGTATTACATAGCCCTTCTACACAGAACACTGGTCCGTAATTATTAAACCCCGTTTATACCTAGTATATTTATTATCGAAACTCGTGGCTTCGCGCTTCGCAATTGGGATCACTGCATTACAACACCACGACTCCATAATTTTACGCTTTATAGTAAAGTTGAGGAACTAATGATCTATGACCAAGTCATCTTCCCATCAAGAAAAAGGTTTGCATACACTGCATATTGTTTTGAAACCCTATGCTTGTTCTTTGCTCATTAATTACAATTATCGTATTTCAGTTGGTTGATTAGAGAAAATACAGCTTATACAACGTACAGCGTTGCGAGAGGCGATTCTTTGGGATTATATTTATCAGTGACAAGTTGTGACGAATTGAGGAAAAATTTTTGCAACAACTATAATCAGTGAGACTTTGTTTGGTGTTAGTAAACAACGTTGTCCATTTCCACGAAAAATAACAGAGTAAATTGTTAGATCCATCCAGACGGTTAGATCATCATCAGTAACAAACAATAATAATTAGGTATTGTCATTGTTTAGGCTGTTGCTTGTTACTGATGTTGATCCAACCGTTGCGATCGATTTAACATAGTATCTTGTCCCGTGTGACTGGTATATATGTTGTTATATGGTGGTATTGTGCTTGTTCTTGATAATTCAGTGGAACGTGTCGAATGTGCAAACGTGTACCTACTTAAGATAATTTTTGTTATATAGTTAATTAAAAAATGGTCGGTTTTGAATTTTAGAACTGATGTTATTCAGATTAAAAAAAATCACTAAAAAGTTCCAGTCATGCAGCATGATCGTATGAGCGAATTTTCGTAAATTATCGTATTGTACAAAGTTAAATTGTTTTGAAATTTGAGTTTTTTGAGTACAAGGAAATTGTTAACTATTACTTGTATAGCAAAAAACGTATTCTAAATTTTTAGTTTTTTTTTTTTTTTTGCAATTTTTATCGATTTTTAGCGAATTTTGATCAATTCTAAGTACATTTTTCAGCATAATTTTGTACATAAATGTCTGAATGTTCTTTTATGGTTAATAAACTTTATTTGAGTAATATTCTACCAAAAAATAAGAATATAACGATTTTTTAGCCGTTTTTAGCCATTTATATTGATTTTATGAGTAAATTTTTTGAAATTTGACAAATTTAATGAGCACAAAAAGTGATGGCCTACAAACTCATCCTTTCGCTTAGAGAGCTTGGTTTTTGGGCGCAAAAACGGAATTTTTATCGCAATCCTAAGGAGAGTTATCGTCTGGAAGGACACGTATATGTATATACGTATATATACATATATATACGTATATATACATATATATACGTATATATATATATATATATATATATATATATATATATATATATATATATATATATATATATATATATATATATATATATATATATATATATATATATACGTATATATATATATATATATATATATATATATATATATATATATATATATAAAAATATATATAAAAATATATATATATATATATATATATATATATATATATATATATATATATATATATATATAATATATAAAATTCTCGTGTCACAGTTTTTGTTGCCATACTCCTCCGAAACGGCTTGACCGATTTTGATGAAATTTTTTGTGCTTATCCGGTATCTATGAGAATCGGCCTACATCTATTTTTCATCCCCCTAAATGTTAGGGGTAGTCCACCCCTAAATTTTTATTTTTTATTTTTTAGACAAAATTTTTAATTTCTATTTTAATTAACGTCTGCCAAGTTGGGTGGGCAGTATAACTTCCTCAAGCGAGCGAAGCGAGCAGCATCCCCCACAGAAGTTAAACCTACCCTTAGAGATCTACCGTTTGCGAGCGAAGCGAGCAACATCCCCTACATGTTTCAATTGTAATACATTCCATGTATACAGCCACACTTTGCGAGCGAAGCGAGCAACATTCCCTACATACCACACTTTGTGAGCGAAGCGAGCAACATTCCCTACATGCCACACTTTGCGAGCGAAGCGAGCAATTTAATGGGGGGTCCGGGGGGCTTGCCCCCGGCTGGACGTGGAGGCGAGCGGAGCGAGCCGGAGCGGCTAGTATATATATATATATATATATATATATATATATATATATATATATATATATATATATATATATATATATATTATATATAAAAATCGTTAAACTCTAGTTAAACTATATTCGTTTTAGAATGTCTCAAAATGGATTTCAATAAAGAAAGTTTCCCAAAATTTTGATTTTACAATTTTTGGAGCAACTGCAATAGTTTCATTTTTTACGAAAATTCTCTAAAAAGTTTTATACATCCAATCCCAATTGACCCAAACCATAAAATCTTTTTTGGTGTTGTGTTCTAAATGTGTTTTAATGAATCACGTTATATAGAAATCATTTCTAGATCATTACACATAATCCTTTACCATTGTTGTAGTCCTTTTCCCGGACAACGCCATTAGGCAAGGCGAGCTTCACGACGGAGGAGACGTCAAAGTGTTGGCCATTCCAATTTAAAAATACATACACAGACGAATTGACACTTATTTTTACGAAAACATCATGGTAAACTGTATTTGATGAAATTAAGTTTGAAATTGACAAACTGTCTGATGAATGGGAATGAACTGAAGCTGTAGCAGGTTACCCTTTATTCATTCACATCTAAAATCATCAATCAGTTTTCACGTTCCTAGAATTTCTGTTGGACGTGGTTGGAATATATATGTAAATATACCCTCGTTCGTCTATTTTGGGAGTTGGAAAGTTGCTAAATGGTGATGCTTCGTCAATCTTTCAACTCTCTCAACTGAAGTAATATTTAACTCGAATGGTTTACAAGGCTGACGTCTGCTGGATGGAATTGCTGAATGATTTTTGGTGTTTTGTTGAGACAAGATTTCAGAAATGGATTATTTACTCAGTTAGATGGATGGTTGACCTAAATGAATACATTCATGGGCTTCAACTTGAAAAACAACTTGTTATATGTATTGAAGAAACCTCACTATTTGTAGGTATAAAGATTGTAAAGCACAAAGTGAAATATAAATTATTTTATTCTGATCAGATAAAGTTGTGAAGGCTGAGCAAAGACTATTGAGTTGACTTGAAGTATCCACCATTCAAGATAATCAATGTGCTAATGTATCTTGCAGATGTTTCCATGTGAGTTCAGCATACAAGGTAATATCACGTATCCTATAAAAAAGTGTATGATAGGGTTTTAAGATTTTTTCGGGTTATAATTTATGTACATTTTTAGCCAGTAACGCGGCTTGATTGTACAGGCACCCGTTAGTCATCCGGCTGGTGGATCACCCGTGTTGCTGCAGGTCTTCATTTTGTAAGACAGCAGATGGTATAGTGCGACGAAACAGTGACGTCAGCTCCTATGCCCTGCATTTTAACTGCAGAAATAGGAAAAGGAGAATGATGTACATAACAATCACGATCTGCAACAGACAATATATAAGCGAGCAAATAGGAGTTGCGGGCAACTACACCCACGATGTTGTCTTGACCTTGTAAGTACTGGTGTTTGATGCAATAAATGCGCCTACTAGTATCGGAAGAAGAACTCCGCGGCAGCACCACAAGGATCATGTTTGGCTTTTATCAGAATTGATGATATTTCCATATAGGCTCTAAATGTAATTAATGTCAACTCACTAATCCATAACATTGATATTCAAACCGGTGCTTGTTAGCTATGATCACAAGCAGTTATCACCGAGCAGTTTGTACCTAATATCATGGTGCCAATTTATGTAAGGAATCATCGAATCTACTTCAAAATATTTGGCTCGTTTTTTCGTGTACCAGCAGGGAATCTTCTACTCTTTTTACGCTGTTTGTGATACATTATTTAATGTATAGAGGTCATTATTCTCAATATTAATTGACAATTTTTGTTGTGAAAGCAAAGTAGGGTTCAAGTACGTTAAGGTGTCGCAAAGCAGCAGATTCTGGGTCCTTGAACTTTGATAAATCTTTCAGTTTCGGAGCTCGAAGAAGAAAATTGATAATTGGAGTCCGTTAAGTCTCTTAAGAGCATTAAGGAAAAGTATAAGAGCTTCCCATCAGCGTGTAGTGGTGGGAGACAGGAGGTTATGAAGGGTTACCGATGGTGAAGGGGGAAGCCTAACGATTTATTGGCAACTAGCGCTCTCTCTCCTACCCTTTTCAAACCTCGAGCTGCACGGGGTGGGGTTTGTATTACGGCCTGCGAGAGCCTCGCTCAGCTGCAAGGGCAGAATTTACAGGGTGCTAAAGAACTTATTGTGACCCCTCCAAGCTTTTTTTCTTTTTATTCCGACCTTTCTAAACCGCACTGAAATCTATTTGACGTTCTCTTTCTTTCTTCCTTACCTTCCATAGACTTCTATTGCAGTGGTGGCCGTAAGTCCTGTTCTGGAGTCGTAAAGTGCTTACATAGCACGAAAACGTGAGAAGGGAGATATTTCCCCTTATTCCGTGATTGAAGAACAGGGAAGATTTTTTCTCCCCTCTCGAATCGTTTCCCGGATGTTATTTCCCCTATTGACGTTTCCGAAAAAAACATATTTGTGATTGGGCATTTGTTATTTTTTGTGTTTTTAGCTACTACCTATAGTGTTCGACATTTGTTCACTACTTCAGGACAATGCCCTACCGATTTGGATTCTTACCACATCCTGCTCAACTGAGCACAAGTTCTTGACACGAAGACATTAAAACTTTGAAGAAAATAGGCTGCATCATCTGGCCAGTTAGGTGCAATTGAGTGGAATATGAACGAAAGACGTCTAGGGTTCCCTCGCCATTTCGAGCTGGTTCAAAGTCATTGCGAAAGTATCTACTTAGCGAGCTAAAATGTATAGGTCAATCGGAAGAGTGAAATTAGCTTCATATATTAAAACGTGATGGAAATCAAAGCGTAAGTGGGGGTAAGTAGCGTTTGTCAACCTTTACGTGTTGAGGTATTTACTGATGACATAAGAAATAATGTGACTTCTGTGATGCTCATGGAGATCTATGTAACGGAGACAAGATGGTGCCGATCAGTGAACCACTGATCGTCTGTCAATCACCCACCTTTCCTTTTAATAAACTAAAAACTAGATTTGAAAACGAACTAAATCACTCGAGGCGAAGTTGTGAAAAGCCAATTAAATGAAGAAAACGGAAGTTGATAAATTTCTTTTTCCAACGAAAATAAAGAACTACAATGTTAAATAGATTTCAATGGTTGGGTCATCATCAATAACTAACAATTACTGAACATACAAAAGAAAAAGTATACTTTGAGCAGTCACAGAAAAGGAGACTTGCATCTCATCCGTCGAGAGAAAGTAAGCGGCTGGGAAATACAATCGAGCAAGTCAAATCAATGCCCTCTACATAATGTCACTGTCACACCAAACATCATTTTGCTTATGAAAATTAGAGAAATTTTAACTTCTGGGGTGGTCGTGTTAACCTTTCAGTAACAAATGTGGAGGGCATGATCGCCTGACACTTCGGAATATGAAGCTATTCAGTTCTAACACCTACTTATTGAGTCCATCATAACCAAAAAGTTGATTATTCGGCAGTGGTGAGACTCTCGCTTAACTTCAAGCCGTGCTAAGCATGGACACAATCCGTACTTCTCAAGGATTTCCAGCGTACGGGTTCTTAAAGTTCATGGTAGACAGTAGGTACCAACCAATTTTTAGCACTTTCCTCTGAAACTGGCTCTTATAGCCAAGGCTTCGTGAACAAGAGGGACGCCTATTGGAATTGATCCTGGGAGATAGGGGTCAACCCAAGCACGAGAAAAAAACGCATACGAATCCGCGCGCGTGTGTATGTAACACATTTTGTCAACGCTGCCATGGCCACAATTGTTAACCGATTTCCGAGATTCTTTGTTTGTTCGATTCCAATTTCTTTCGGTTGTGCAAAAAGCTTCGTAAATTTGACTTTCATGACGAAAGGGAGAAAATAGAGGGGGTAAAGCTTATAAAAAGTGTTTTTTACGACAAATTTTATCGAAGCTGTCCTGGCTACAATTCTCAACCTTTTCTCGTGAATCGTATTTTGTTCGATCCTATTTTTTGTCTAATTGAGCAACAAACCTTGGGAATTCCTTATTTGCTGTTGGAGTGAAGGGTGGAGGGGGTAGGGTACCTAGGGTTACCTAGTTACCACTTGGTTCTTGTGCTGCACAAGCTACAATAATTATTCTCGACCGATTTTCGTGATTATTTTTTGTTCAACTATGAATTTGGTCTAGTTTTGGATTGTAGTTATACCAGGAGTTCCAAATTTCATTATGATAGGGGTTAAATGATGATATTTTAGCTAATCTTGTCAGATTTTTGTTCAACTATGAATTTAGTCTAGTTTTGAAAAGTTCATCAGGAGTTTCAAATTTTTTTGGGAGGGGGGGGGGGGGTGGAAGAGGTAATAGTAATAAATCATGATTTTTTTAACTAGGTATTTTTGTCAGATTTTCGTGATTTTGTATAAATTATCAATTTGGTCCAGTTTTAGAAAATACGTCTGGAGTTTCAAATTTCATGCGGAATGTTTTATGATGGAAATTTACGGTCGGTGGAGGGGGTAGATTAGAGGGAAGTGCAATCCCGAAAAGTTATGATATTTGTACAATCTACTCATTAGGAAGTCCCTGTGATGCATGCATTCCTAATGAACATTTTTCAATAATTTTGTTTAAAATATCAATCAGTCACTCTTCATTCTCCAAAAAATAAATAACATAAAATAAATGAATGATAATAATATTAATAATAACAGTGAAACGAGAATCATTTAACACCTGTGTGTAGCACAAGCGCGTGGACACGTGTTTGACTTACATAATTACCTATACTCTCCGATTCATGTATTCTACAAAGGGATTTCTCATTTTCATGGCTTCACCTACAGGTTTAGATTCCAAAAAGCGGAGAGAAAATTAGGCCAACTTATTATGGCTATTTGATACTCATCACTATACTTTGTGACGCAGAACAGGTTACCCCTTGACAGTTGCAAGCATATTTTACGTCGAGCACCCCAGTATCCGTACCCTAGCAGCGCAGAACGTCGAGAAATTCGAACACTATTTCGACTACTTCGTTATACATAAGTAACTATAACACATACTGTATACCGAAAATCCAGAAATAACCTAATCTTGATTCCCATACAGTAAAAATATCGGTTGTTTTTTTAGTTTCTCTGGCAAGATGGGTACCTTGACTTACTGGTTCCACTTTGGAGTGAGGTGCTGGAGATTCCTGGGAAAGAATGCAATGCCAATATCAAAGCTTATCGTACAGAACTCGGTCAACGAAATCGATCCTATCCGTTCCACTCAAAACTAAACATAACACAAAAGTAAAGCTTTGCTACAATTCACACTAAGAGGAGCGAAAAGTTTTGAACATTGACAGATGGCGGGGAGCTTATAAAGTGGGTTACGAGGCGCCCGCTGTCCCTCGTCGCCCGTTCCGGCCTGAGATAGACCCTTCTCAACCGCCTTCTGATTACGCCGTTTCATTTCCGACCAGCCTGAGAGAGATCTCCAGACAGTCGACCAAATCTTTATTTACTTAGTACTTTGCCAGGCGGTGACAAAAAGAGTCAGCCGTTTTTGACGTTTTCATGCCTTAGCTTTGGAGCATAAATTTAAAATGGTTTACGAGAAATCGATCACGAAAAATTGTCACGAAATTTCTTATGGTTTTTAAGTATGTACCACCAATCTGTTTGTTACTCGTTAGAAAGATTTCAATCTTTGTCGTATTTATTGTATGCAGCCTAAACTGTTGTAATAACGGAGGAACATTATTTACCACTCAAATTTTCGATGGGCGGCGAATAAAGGAGGATAACATCAACATAATCATAATCAACATAAACAGCAACATAAAAAAATAAATAAAAGGGTCAGAGATGTTCCTGTAGAGCATGCCGCCAGATGTTGCTGGAGGAACTACAATCAGAAGTCGCAACCAAGAACACGTCTATCCTTCGGTCAGCGTCGGAGTCGGTGAGGTTGAACAAATAAGCTAATTAGCTATGAGGTTTTCCGGATGACCTTTCCTGGATTGAAACCCATAGTACTGTCCATCCATATTTAACAAACTTATTCTTCAAGCAGTATCCGTCATTTCCGAAAGAGCGCCTCTACCCTTCTCTCACCATTGGGTCGAACATGGCTATTTCTCGCGTTTTCGGGCTGCCACGAATGGAGATAAACCTTGCCAATTTTATCGTAAAGGATATTCCCCAAACGCTAAGCATTTACTATTTGATATCCTCACTAGATCGTGTAGGTAGGTATTATTTATGTTAACGTTGAACAGGTACCTATTAAATTTACATATTGAATCTGCGTTGAGGAGTAACTTACTTTTCCTTCATTCCCAATCAGTGTCTCACTGAAAAACATTCGCCAGGTATATTTTGAACTAGTAGTAGTAGTTTCAATATGCCCACACATAAGATTTTCTTTTGTGGGTTTGTGAGAATACGTTTAAATATTCAAAGTTTATCTGTTATTTTGTTTCAAATTTTATACATATCCTGATCTATTTTGTATCATATTATTTTATTCTTCACAAATATACGCATTTTAAAAATTGAAATTGAATTGAATTGGACACTTACCAGAGTAACATAAAACTATGTGAACACTATATTCAGTAGTATTTACCACCGTATCCAGTCTTGTGTACTGGAGGAGCACCACACGACTTACATTAGTATAATTTTCAGTTGAATTACGGTCGGACACTTTATATTAGGGTATTTCCGTTTATTATTTTCAACAATAAACCTTAGTAATCGACCAAGGAAAATTTTTTTAACCGTCCCTTAACATTTGTTGGTTTTTATTTCAAGATACGTAAATTCCAAAAATCGAATTAGTAAAAGAAAATAAAAACCCTCCACTGCCGTCCGAAGGTTTTCTCAGAATCTATACTGGACCGAATGGAATGAAATTTGGATCAAAAATCGTACATTAGCCGGGGATGTGCCACTATCACCGGAATCACTCTCGGTCACCCCTAAAGGATAATATTTAAGGATTGTAATATTGAATATTCGGTATCACAAAAACTTTCGAAATGAAAGGGCATTTTTTGTTTGATTTATGGAGAAAGAAATTCAATAAATCGAATATACTCGTATATAAATATATAAATTTATATAAAATTTGCATTTAATTTTAAGTTATTCATATATTTTCTTCCGGTAGGAGATATCGTCCAGTTATATTTCGATAATATACAATAGACTCAGCTTGATAGGTAATTTTCTATTTACCAGTGATTTTCGTAGAAAAGCTATCTAATACAGAAATAATAATCCTTCTTGTGATAATTAGCAGCATTTTCCTCCTGATCCGAGGAGTTATAATAACGGACGAATTTTTTTTACACTTTGTTCCCTCCTCCATCCTTCTTCGCGAATCAAATCGAATGGGTAAACACACCATTACGAAGGTTCTGCTTCTCGTTTTCCGCAACTTCCTATCTTTCAGTTTTCCATTAACGAAGAAAAAACTTCTACTGAGAAAAGAGGAGATGGACTGGCTAACCACCACAAGCCCTCTCGAGACACACCATCCAAGTTTTGAAGAACAGCTTGTCTTTAGCGACCCCTGAAAATTTAGAGTTCTCTTTTTCCCTACCACTTTTAGATACGGAGACACAAAAAGGGGAAGTTTCCTCAGGAACAAGATAGAGATAGAGACGAGTTTTTCCTTTTATTTTTTCCATCTCTTCCGGGCTACCCTTCCTTCATCGCCACTGCCATCACGATCCGGCTGACACTTTTTCGCTTCTTTCTTTTTTTCTTTTGGCGTGATTTAGAAGCATTCGAGCCTACTCACTTGGGTTCCGTTCGTCACGTCGCTGACCTCACGCGATTTATCGAAAAGATCTTTTTCTTCCTATAACCTTTTCTTCCTGTGCGTGTAGATCCGAGTGTTCCGATTCTTGTTTTCAGTCTTTTTTTTTTCGTTCAGGAGTCTCGAGCAAGAGAAAGAAGACCTGTTCTTCCCGAGGGTTTCCTAGGAAGATGCGGGTGCCGGTATTGGGGTGTGTCCATCACAAATATCTACTCAAACTCATCAAGGAAACGGTCAGCCTGTGTAGCCAGAGAGACCCTGGTGGCAAATCTCTTTTCTCTCTCTCTCTCTCTCTTTTTTTTTTTTTTTTTTTTTTTTTTTTTTTTTTTTTTTTTTTTTTTTGGTAGAATTAATTATTGTAAATTATGGAAAAAGATTTTTAAGAGGCGGGAACTGAGAAAATTAAATTATTTTGCAATGGATTGGTTCCAGGCGAAAAAAATGAGAGAGATGGGGAGTTGCTATTGGTGTACTATTTTGAAATAGGAAGGAACTGCTGCTTAATTTTTTTTTTTTTTTTTCCAATCATGGCCAAATCAAGTTTCATGCTAAAAATAATCAATTTGTTATTAGGTGGGTTAGGTGGGTTATTATCTGTTTGGTTAGGGGGTTATGAGTTGGGTTCGGGGTTCAACGTAACTTAAACCGTTTTTTTTTTTTATATTAACAATACGCCTCTTAACGTGTTTTGATTGAGAAAAAACGTACCCACAATTTAGGCACACAACACCTACCATTCACTATTTAGCATTATATAAATGTCTTCAACGAATGCCATAAACGATGATTTTTCACGGAAAAGGCGTAACCTCCACGACCCTTTAGGTTTGTGGAGGTTGTGGCGATGTCTGCATGCTTGCACGGTGACTGTGTGAAGTGATTTCAAGGTAAACAAACTCAGTAAGGTAGCGCACGTGCCAGGCCACAGAATTAACAAAAAAATGGCAAAGTAGATCCGAATCAACACGGTAGTTAGGGACTACCTTGAGGTAAAAGGCGAAGTTGTGGAGCAAGTAAACTATTTCCAGTATCTCTCCAGTACTGTGGACGCAGTGGGAGGAGTTGCGGAAGACATAAACAGTAGCATCAGGAAGGCCAGAGGAGCTTTTTTTCAGCTATACCCGATATGGAGACGAAGAAATATTCATCTCTAAACAAAATGGCGTCTCTTCGGCACAAATGTAAAATCAATCTTCTTCTATGGATGCAAGACCTGAAAGGTGACGAGCTCGCTTACTCTAGCAGTGTCTGCGGAAGCTGCAGGTTTTTGTGAATCGATGCCTGAGACGGATACTTGGCATATTCTGGACTGAAGCCATATCCAATGATTAGCCATAAGAACCAACTGATCAAAAGCCTATTTCGTTTGAGATTATGAATTAAAAGTGGAAATGATTGGCCTCAACCATCAAATGGATGACTTTTCCATTGAGGGAAGGGCTGTGGACTAGAATCCTCAGGGTTACAGAAGAAGACGGCGACCCCATGCATTGGAGGCGGAAGCTGGGAGAATGGTAAAGTCGTGACTGGAGGTCAGGGCTCTGGCAAACAACCGGAAAGGATGGCGGAGTTTCGAAATGGCCCTATGCTCCACTCAGGAGTCTATCTCATTTGATGATATTCTTGTGGGCAGATGTTTGCACACACAGCCCCATGTATCTACGTATATGGATAGCTTGAATTTTAGTCTGATTAGTTACAATAAATATTATATTCGTTATATATGCTTTCGACGAACTTGCGCCGTCAAATTTTACATTCATTCAAGTATCGCTCTGCATGATAACCCTTTCATAAATTATTGAGGAAATATTGTTGTCACGAGAAATCCCCCCCCCCCCCCCCCCCCCAGATCCTTCTGTTCAGAGCTTACTGCTTAAATTCAAGAAACATGGAATAATTTCATATAACAATGAATATGTAAACCACGACTCGGATCCTCGCTGAATATTTTCATCAGCTCATTCAGCTGATCAATATAGAGTCCTTCATTTCATTCAACTCATGTTGTCACAGAGAAGAGAGGCATCTTATCAAATTTGAATTTCACAGCTTGAACATAAGATAACTAAGCTCATTCAGCTGATCAGGAAACTGCCCATCATTTCAATCATTTCAATGTCTCAGAAAGTCACCCTATCGAATTTCAACTTCCTAGGGTGGAAATATTGGTGGGGGCAGCGGTAGAAATATTTCCAGCACCTACTACTTGATAGTTTCCATCCATGCGGTGCCTTCTTTTCATAGGAAAATTAAGTTCCCACTGGCAATACACTATTTTCAGGAGGGAAAATATTAGCAATTATTCCAAATGAATCGAGGTAACATTATACGTAAATAATGATTCATAATTATTATTTAACATCAATCTCGATAGAATTCATCGTGATCAAGAAAGATTCTTCCAACTGAAATGTCAAAAAGCTTTCGCCAGTCGGGTTCTACAAACAGATCAACTCGTTCTCAACTGGAAACGTAGAAGCCAATTAACGTCTTTTGAGGTTCCCAACCCTGCGCAGTGAGTTTTCTATTTTTATTTCGTTCTGTCCTTTTTCATCGGGGTTTCTCTCTTTTTCCCTCTTGATTTCCCGAGTGAGAAACGTTCTTGCTACAGGAAGAAGAAAAAAAAAAATCCGGTCTGCTATATAAATTAGAAAGGCCCGCCGCCCGAAACCGCGGCGAAGTAGTTTGCGAAACTTTTTTCCCGTCTCACCCTCCGCCGAAACGGTTCCAAAGGAACTGCTTTACATGAACGGAGGTAAAAAGTAATGTTTACAATTCCTTTTCCAACACCGTCTTGCACCATTCCCAGCTCGTAGATGCTGTTATTCTCCTACTTTCCACCTTTTTCTGCGAAGTAGTCTCTGCCTCTGAATGTTGAAGCCTTATGGGGATGAAAAGTCAACTTTATCACGTGGACGTACCTCGTTCGAAGATACTTCAACAATATGGCTTATAAATTATCAACCTTTCAGGCACAAAAAACTGCTGATAACGATTGCACATTTTATACTCACTTATGGAAAATAATTGATTCATAATGCATGAAGGCCTAACCCCAATAATTGGTGACGGTTCCCGTCTCAACCGGTAGAGTGAATCTACCTTGCGACCTATCGTCAAGTTGAAAGCGCTGTTCCCGGTTATTCAAGCGGTCATTGGAGATACTCACCTCAAATAACCGAGAAAGATGTTCCCTGATAGCTGCATATTATGATCTATTAAGGTACTAACTTAGCTATTACATTATTGATGTCGAGTAGTCCATTACTCCTTCGATCTAAATTCCTCACAATTTTATTCAAATTACCGTGATGGAGCAAATCATATGTCTCAGACAATGCACCTTGGCAATATCTTGGCTCGCGAACCCCAGGGGATTGCCAATCTGTTCGAAAAACATTTTGCTTCTGTGTTCGAGCAAGGAGCGAACGTTGCTGTACGATCTCCGCTGGATGTGGATTCATTGGGTGGGTTGAGTGTGTCCAGGAGCGTGGTGCTTGTGTCTTGAATGGTTTGGCTGGATCAATTGGCATGGATCCCGAGGGGGCCCGCCATTGTTACTGAAATCCTGCTTATCTGCGTTGGCAGCTTCACTAAGGGCCGGTTTCACCTACCCATGGTTAAAATGGATCATTGATTTACGGAACCAGAGTTCTGAACGTTGATTTAAAACAAACGGATTTACCGTTGATTTGACGACATCAAGGAGGTACCTGCCCGCAAAATGAGGGCGATAGCGAGATAATAGTGAGAGAACAGCTGTTACAAATCTGAAATCTTCAATGTTTCTATATTTTTTTATCCGTTCTGCTAGCATAATGTTTTACAAACTGGTAGGGGTAGTCCTTTACTGCCCTATCATTTCGAAACTAGTGCAGCTATGATAATGATACATAGGATTCTGGAATCGCGGAATTCTTCAAGGATTCTGGATTTTAGTTTGAAGTAAAAACCGCGAAATTTCGAACCACTGGAATACTGCATCCAAACGCGATTTTGATTCGTCTCCAGCGGAAATTTCGGGAGTCGGTCTCCTAAAAAGCAGCGGTTGGTTGGTATTTGATGGATTTTGTAACTGCAGCCACTGCAGAAGCCGAGATTCCAAGTTATTTCGACGCATAAAGCGCAGGATACAGGTTATAATTGTCTCGTATTATATTATGGTCAAGTTGCATAACTAGGTATTTTTGTTTGTATCTCCCATCACGTCAATGACAACAGCCATCTACGCACATTGTGTCATTTCAAATTGTGACGAGCCGTTGGCTATTTCATAACACTATTTTACAGCTGTATTTGTACATTCCGTGTATGTACCTATAGCCCTACCCTTGACTTATGTATCCGATGCTATCATAATTTATTCAAGGATTGACAAAACAGTAGTTTTTGAAAGTCGGTACCCCCTCAGAAAATCGATTTCATTGAGATTGAAATCCGCCGTACTCTCTCTTATCCAACGAGGACGTTCCATTGTAAAGTTTTCATATTATCCTCGTCAAAAATCGTCCTCAAAAACCAATGCTCTAATCAATCCTTTATTGCTCATTTTCGTGCATGTAGGAAAACGTAGGAAATAACTAGGTAGCAAAAATTAAGCAAAATGTAGCAAATTAGATGGGAAAACGTATCAATAAAGGATTTCGGTCCTATAAACAAAAATGGCAAAAAGAACTACCTACCTAGTAAATTTTTGATTTAAACGCTAACCACTGAAAATCGGCTGGTTAGTTTTCATCGTTGATTTAGCACATTTGATAATTGATTTATCTGAACCGGAGTTGGTGAAACCGGATATCGTTGATTAACAGCTGAGATCTTCGGTTTAATGAGTAAACGTTGATGAAAAACTTTGGTGAAACCGGCCCTAACTCTGTTTTTCAATAAATATTTTGGAATCTGGAACATTCCCAATTAAACGGAAACCCTCAATTGTCCTAGAAATTTCATTTATTTTATTATTTATTTATTTTATTTTATTTATTTATTTTTATTATTATCATTATTTTTATTTTATTTTTGTCCATAATGGAGGAGATAAAGTAGACATCAGACAGTTAGACCTGTTTGCTCCATTTCAACTACGCCAAAGATACTTTAAAAAATGGTTGTTCAAATCACACTACTGTTCTCATCTTACATTGTCCAGTAGATACATGGATTTCTTCGTAGGTGGTCGACGGCATATCTGCTCGAGCTTCAAGAATACACATTGCAGGCTTCTGAGTGCGGCTCCGAGGTTGATCTAATCTCGATGGATTTCTCCAAAGCGTTTGATAAGCTGTCACATCAGCTCATTCTCTTAGTGCTTGATTCACTTGGAGTATTTTGAAGTTTCCTTGACTGGGTCGAGATTTACCTAACTGACCGAATACTTATCGTGAGTGTTATGACCTCCCAGAAGTCAACACCATATGTAAACAAGTAGAATGTGAAGAGAATAAAGAAACCAGGAAGAGAAATACAAAGGACGGGGAAAACCCAAGTTAATGGTGCCACTACCTTCCTACCTGCCCCGATGGGCGAGGGACAGGGAAGGAGGGCTTTATAAGGGCTATGCCCACAACACTAAAACTCACTCGTCCTGGGTATCGCTCTTGGTAAACTTCCTTATACCTCCGTGTATTCAATTCAACAACCTTTTCGTTTTACTTAAAAACTCAAAACTTTCAAACTGATGAAATTGGATGGGCTAACGCTCGGGGCCATTTCATCACGTCCAACAGCAAACTAAAATCACTCTACACATCTTTATCTACGTAATTGGATGGGTAAACCTACCCGGGGCCATTACGTGATAAAATACAAAAATTTGGTTAGCTCCCATTAACTTATAAAAATTGGATAGGTCACTCGACCCGGGGCCATTTTTATAAGTTATCAAAAACTCACGCACAGAATTCTGAGCGCCCGATTCTCCTACTAACTCGTAAAATTGGATGGGTATCAACCCGGGGCCATTTTACGAACTTAGTAAATAAAAATCTATATAATTCGCTTTACGCGAATTATCAATACAAGCTCCCTTCTTGTTCTATTGTCGTTTATGTATTGGATGGGACACTAAGTCTCGGGGCCATATATGAATAAACAGTAGAACCAAAATTTTATGACTAATAAAAATAAGTACCCTATAGAGGGAATAATTTAATGTTAGGAAAACTAGAACCTATCAACTGGTAACCCCGACGTTAGAAATTGTACGGCACGTAGCGACTAGCTCCCGCACAAAAATTCAAAACTAAATCTTTTTGGTGACCCCACTTAGCAACTAAACAAAAACTCATATAACGAAAAGTAATCTTAAAATTGTGCATACAAATTTCCAATTACCATGACGACCCCCCCAGAGACGACGTGTTCCGTGTCACCAACTCATACAAAACTTCCGGAGTTTTCATACAGTGACCCAAGCTTATGGTTCGTACAAGTGGATGCAGCTTTCACGGCCGATCGAATTACCGCAAACTCCACAAAATTCAACAAAGTGCTCGCCTCGTTGCCATTGGAAGTACTGAAGACCGTCTCCGACCTTGCCGCCTCCGACTCGGACGCCTACACCAAGCTTCAGGACCGCCTCATCACTACATACGGTGACACGGAGACGAAACGTTTAAACAACCTCCTCTCATCAGCACACGCAGGAGGCCAGAAACCCTCACTGATACTCAATGCTTTAAGGTACGAGGCCTCGGCCGACTTTCCTGCCAATTTGTTGAAAATTCTCTGGTTTAACAATCTACCCCAACGTATTCGAGAATTACTGGCTGCATCCACAGAAACTGAGCTGAGCAAATTAGCAACAATTGCCGATTGTATTTTTGAAGCAACATCCCCGTCTATCAACAAAGTAGATGACCCCATGGAAAATATTTCAAGACAAATTCTCAATTTACAACAACAACTCAACCGCCTTACGGATAATCAACCTCGGGGACGCTCACCTTCACCTAGAAGACAAACTTCAAATTATCGGAATCGATCTGCATCCCCAAACACACGTTCCTCGAGACATCGCAGTCCTACCCCTAAAAACAAAAATGGAGTTTGTTATTTTAACACTAATTGGGGAAAGAAAGCCCGTAAATGTCAGAATCCTTGCTCGTGGGCGGGAAACGAACGAGAGTAGCTACCACGGCGGGAGTAGCTATCTCCAAACCTTCCATCCGCCTATACGTCTCATGCTCGAATTTAAATACCACTTTCTTAGTGGACAGCGGAGCTCAGGTTTCAATAATACCTAACTCCATTTGCAAACGAAGACAACCACGACAAGGATCACTGGTAGCCGCTAATAATACCCCACTTACTTCCTACGGAACCGTATCAACTACATTAATAATTGATAAGGAGAAATTCCCGTGGACATTTACGGTAGCTGACATTTCACACGCCATACTGGGTGCAGACTTCTTATGCCACTACAACTTGTTGCCAGATCTTAGGAACAAACGCCTCATACGACAAGAATGCGGTTCATCCCTCCAAGCACATACAGCTGCGGTGCACAATTCATGCACACCCCAACAACTCGTTGACCAATATAACCCGCCCGATTCATACATCGATCCAGGTGTTGTTCATCACATTGATACCCATGGCGCACCAACCCACGCTAAAGCTCGTAGATTGCCCCCCAATAAACTTCGGGCTGTGAAGGCGGAATTTGATATGATGTTAAAAAAAGGAATAACAAGACACACCAAAACTCCGTTACAAAGCTTTCCTGATTCACTACCCCTACAAATGTACATGTGGACATCGTTGGTCCACTCCCGGCTTCAAATGGACACACATACTGCGTCACAATGATTGATAGAAACACGTCTTGGATGGAGTGCATACCAACGTCTAATATTTCGGCCGAAAATGTAGCCCAAATGGTTCTACACAATTGGGTTGCTAGATACGGAGCACCAGCCACTATCACTTCAGATCAGGGCCGACAGTTCGAATCAGCATTATTCCAAGATCTCGTACAACGACTCGGTATCAAACATATCAGGACAACGGCTTATCATCCACAATCAAACGGAAAACTGGAACGCTGGCATCGTAGACTGAAGTCAGCACTATCAGCATACCCTGAGCCTACCAAATGGGCGCAAAATCTACCAACCGTCCTATTGGGCCTCAGAGCCATACCTAACCTCGATGATGGCCTATCTCCAGCTCAACGCCTATTTAAAACAAACATACGATTACCTACAGATCTCATAAATCCCGGCCCCAAGGAACGCACTACTCCGGCTTCACACATTAAAAACAGTATTAAAAATGTGGGAAAAGTGTTCATACCACAGGATTTATCAAAATCTAAGCATATATACCTACTTAAACCAGTTAAACCTCCGGCATTGACATCTCACTACACAGGACCTCACGAAGTAATAAAACGATCAGACAAAACTATTACCATAAAAATTAATGGTGAAAAACATGTAGTTTCCACTGACAGATGCAAACCAGCATACACACTTGATACGGCCGATACAACTAGGCACAGTAAAGCGCGGCCTTCAACATCCGTTCAAAAACAGGTACCTAAACCATTAATTAACAGTCCCACCACCCAGCCCCGCAGGTCCCCACGGCTACTTAAGCGCGTGACCTTCGCGGTACCTGCACAGTCAATTTCAAGTGTTCAACCATGTCAGAGCTCCCAATCAGCCTATGTGACGTCCAGATGGAACACAAGTACGTTAAATACGTACTCTCCAACCCAGTCACGACGATCCCTGACCACCCCATCGACGCCTGTGAAACCAGGCACACACAGCAAAATACACCATCGATCCACGTCTCTCCATTGCCTGATAAACAGCCATAGGCAGGAAACGAGGAAAACTATGGACGAAATAATCTCGCACGCCGCCACAAAATCGATGATAGGGATCAACTCCGACGAAGAGTCCTACAAAATAAACAACTCCCAGAAATACCACAACACAAACCGGCAAATTGCATCAATATTCGACGAGGAGTACGACCCGGAAGCCCCGGAGATGTCCACTGTTAAAACCAACTACAACGCAAATAGAAAAAGGTTGCAGAGGATGAAGAAGTATGGCCTCAACGAAATTAGATTCTGACAACGGCCAATTCAGCCAGCAATTCTATAATAGTTAGTTATATATATATATTTAAAAAAATAAAAAATAATAATAATAATAATAATGATAAAACATGTTTAATTATACTAATAGCATAGTAAGTGTACATAGACCATTGTAAAAAAAAAACATTGCATTACTACATATAACATAATAAGTGTACATAGACCATTGCATTAGTACATTTAACATAGTTAGACCATATCAGGTCCGCCATTTAGTATGTAATCAGACGCCTCACGCAACTTGAAATGTTCAGACGCCTCACGTCAAAATTACAAACACTTAAAAAAGTCAGACGCCTCAGTCAAAATATAACAGTTGCTCGATGTAATTCTTTAAATTGTTCAGACGCCTCACGTCACAGCAATCACAGTTAACATTGTTCAGACGCATCACGTCACAACATCGGCACAAGATTCCACTCTCCAGGTATAAAATTAGCACAACCTTTGTTACACCAAAATATTCTCTCAACCTTAGCCTATATCGGATTATAGTACTTTCACTTTCTATTATTATCTCCAATTCTAGGGGGGCATGTGTTATGACCTCCCAGAAGTCAACACCATATGTAAACAAGTAGAATGTGAAGAGAATAAAGAAACCAGGAAGAGAAATACAAAGGACGGGGAAAACCCAAGTTAATGGTGCCACTACCTTCCTACCTGCCCCGATGGGCGAGGGACAGGGAAGGAGGGCTTTATAAGGGCTATGCCCACAACACTAAAACTCACTCGTCCTGGGTATCACTCTTGGTAAACTTCCTTATACCTCCGTGTATTCAATTCAACAACCTTTTCGTTTTACTTAAAAACTCAAAACTTTCAAACTGATGAAATTGGATGGGCTAACGCTCGGGGCCATTTCATCACGTCCAACAGCAAACTAAAATCACTCTACACATCTTTATCTACGTAATTGGATGGGTAAACCTACCCGGGGCCATTACGTGATAAAATACAAAAATTTGGTTAGCTCCCATTAACTTATAAAAATTGGATAGGTCACTCGACCCGGGGCCATTTTTATAAGTTATCAAAAACTCACGCACAGAATTCTGAGCGCCCGATTCTCCTACTAACTCGTAAAATTGGATGGGTATCAACCCGGGGCCATTTTACGAACTTAGTAAATAAAAATCTATATAATTCGCTTTACGCGAATTATCAATACAAGCTCCCTTCTTGTTCTATTGTCGTTTATGTATTGGATGGGACACTAAGTCTCGGGGCCATATATGAATAAACAGTAGAACCAAAATTTTATGACTAATAAAAATAAGTACCCTATAGAGGGAATAATTTAATGTTAGGAAAACTAGAACCTAACAGTGAGGAGTAAGGACGTGGTTTCTACTCCTTTCCCTGTAGTGTCAGAAGTTCCACAGGGTTCACATATGGGCCGGCTCTTGCTGGTTATCAATAGCTTGGGTACTATGCTTACAGGAGTCGAGTTCCTTCTCTTCGCTGATGATTTGAAGATTTATAGGTCAGACGAGTCACCTGCCGACTGTCTGACTCGGCAAAAATCACTTGATGAGCTTCTCACATGATGTACTAATTATGGTCTTCCCCTCAACCTCTCAAAGTGTCTGACAATGATCTTTAACGGCAACCTTGCACCGATTTAGCATACCTATAGGATGTGAACGTAATCCATGAGCGGGCTGTTTTGACTGGAGATTTGTGAGTTATCCTCGATACCCAGCTTACGTTCTCAGACCATATTATGGCGGCTACATCCAGGGCGATGCGTACTCTGGGATTCATTACCTAAGCAGGATACTCGAGAACGTTTACACATTCCAGCAATAATTGCCCTTTATAAAGTCCTCGTCCTTCCTGTACCTAAGTACTCATCTGATTTTTGGAATTCTTACTATGGTTGCCATATTAATGAGATAGAAAGAGTGCAACGTAGATTCCTGGGGTAAATAGCTTACAAGCTTCATGGTCCCTTCGGACTCGACAAGCTATGATTCACTGGGTGAGAAATGGTGTATACTGAGAGCCTCACTGCTCGAAGACGCCTGGCAGACATTTCAGTTTTTTGGAAGTTGGTGTTTGGAGAAGTTGATTCCCCGTCACTCCTGAGCAGGGTAAGTTTGGTTATTTCTAGAACATGCTCCTGTACCTCCAACCTCTTTGCTATTCCATTTTCAGCCACTAACTATTAATATAATCACCCGCACTCACTGCAGATTGCCGAGAGAAGTTCATCTCTTGCTCAGCCTTTCAACATCTATGGTCATTTTCAATGACTCACTTAATTCTATTCACAAAATGTTTCTTAGGATGTTTGTAAACGTTACGGCATAATCTGAATATTTCTCCTTTCGAGCCTGATGGTAAATTAATCCCCCCCTTCACTTTTTTTTTTTTTTTTTTTTTTTTTTTTTTGGTATGCACTACTCCCATATTAAATGTTTCTTCTGCGTAATGGGCTTACCCGTATTCGTTAAATAAATAAATAAACTCCACTGTGGTACAGAGATAAATATATCATCAGGGTAACCCTCGCTACGAATGTGATGGCAGAATGACTCTACACAAATAAATAATAAACATCGTAAATCCTGTACCATATATGTACATTATCCAACCTCAGCTTTGATCAACACTGTTCAAAACATTATTTTCTAAGAATATCGTGGAGATTACGACGAAAATATACATATTTGAACTCTCGTACTGTCCATCTTTATGACAAAAGTAATCGAACAAGTTTTCGACACCATCCACAATACCATTGCAATCAGTCATCGCACATTATTCAGTAACGGAAGGCGTTTTCAATAAAATATACGCAGTTCATTGACAGTCATTCCATTAACGTTTTATAACTGAATTTCCTCAATTCGAACGTTTGAATATTCATATTTTATTAGGTACAAACGCGATGTTTGCGGAGTTGACCTTTTAGAAACCGCTCAGCCAGCTATAATATTTGGATTCGAGAGCCCGGGGAATGAACATTCAAATTTGATAACAGCAGACTCAGATGGTGAGAACAGGTTTCCCTAGCTACTAGTCACCTCCCGGAGCCCACGCAATTAATACGTGTTTATTCAAAGCGCTGAGATAATAACGAAGCAGTTCACATTATTACAATCCTATTAACGTCCGCAGCATCGGGAACTACGAGCGCTGAATTACGTTTGAGTTTGGACGTTGTTTTGAACGCATTATTTCGGATCGTATGCAACGAAGAAGTTCAAATAATAACCACGGAACAAACTAATTGAATTCGTCCTGCTTAATATTATCAACACGTATCTATCTCTTCATCAAATATTTAATACAGTTATGTAACGTTTTCACAACGCAAAATAAATATATATATACCTACAGGCATATTTGAAGAAAAAAAAAAAAAAAAAAAAAAATTGCGTGTCAATTGCGCGCAAAAGTATTTTTCTTGAATTCCTCACAAAAATATAGGGAATAGCGTAGGGTCTATTTTTACGCAATTAAATAACGAAATGCGGGAGGGTGGACCATAACTTCTGAAACTCCCGGTATATGTATGTATATTTTTTTAAATTAATTAATTAATTTATAAAACAAAAGGGGTGTGTGCCGGTCATATGCAGGTGTTTCCTTTTGCTTTCTCATCCTATAGAAACTGTTACCCTCTGTCATCGTTTCCTCACGCTATTCCCACTCTTCTGATACATTGATTTATTCGCCCGATTAAGAAGAAAAAAAAAGTTTATTACAAAATGCATGATTGAGAAAATGATTACAGAGTCAGATGAACGTGCGGCATTGGTATTCCATCTGTTGCCAGATGTTGAGGACCCCCCTTATAATAGTAGTAATAAAAGATAAAAGAAGGAATACTTTTCTCATTGAAACTGAAAGTTAAATTTCCTAACCAAATACACTCTATACGGCCATGCTGAGCTACAAAACACATTCAGCTTAGTTCGCTTCTTAGCTTTTGGGACACAGAATTAGAAGGTATGAAGGCGAACTGATCAACTGAGGGACCTCAGAGGTTAATTTCTGTCTTAAACGACCTATGGTGCTGAACTTCCAATCAGCTAATTTGGAATAGATTGAAAACTATGTCACAAGGTATGGAGAACCACTTATCAGCTAAGGGTCTTCAGGCCGATTTCTTTTCGAATCGAATGACTGAACCACAGCAATTTTTAGTAATAGTGGGAAGACATGGTGGGAAGATGAATATACTACTTAGAGGGTCCCTTATCAGTTTCATCGTTCTTGACTTAATACCTCACTCTGAGCATGCGCAAACGTAAATTCTACCAAGCATCATTTCCGCAAGCTTTGTCGTGACAGACGGTCCCCTATCAGTTTCATTGTTACAAAAGTAATAGGTATTCCACTCAGCGCATGCGCAAACGTAAATTCCATTATGCTAAATTTTCTCATGCCCTAGCCGTCCGATCTCGCTCAAATTTGGATGATAGTTGGGAGATGACGATTTGATCGTCCCATATCAATTTCAACATGATTGTATCATTAATAGCTACTGCGCATTCGCCTATGTTAAATCCTTGTAACGACCTTAATTTCCACTGTTTTCATCCGATTTCGATGAAATTGTCAGAGAATGCGCGGGTTAGGTTGAAGATGGTCCCCTTTCAGTTTCATTGTTGACAAATCATTACTACATTCTGCGTATGCGCAAACGTAAATACCATCATGTTCCATTTTTTCATGATAGTTGGAAGAAGATGATAGGTAAACGAGGAAGCTATGTACCACACCCAACTTGGCATACTTTTTTTTTCCAATGATATAACAAATCCAGAAAGACTTAATATCTAGACTACTCATTATAAAAAAAAAAAAAAAAAAAAAAAAAAAAACGGTAATTAGAGATTGTGACTCGAAAAGAAAATAGTTATTGGAATCGTCAGTAGAGATTGGTAAATCAAAGCTTTGATGCGTACGGATCTTCTGATGAATGTAGGCCTTGCTAGTTATTCCTGTAGTACGCACGAGTTAACCAGCAACTAACGGCTACACGCATTAATTTGCCGTAAAATTCACGTTCGACGGGCACTTACACCGTTCGATGACCGTTATATTACCGTTATCTGGTTGATACCGACGGTTTAATACCGCATCGATGCCCGACATTGTTTTAGTAGCTTTACAAGCGCTTGAGCCTCTCAGGTAGGGTAGCTGGCGCTTTTATTTTTTTTTTTTTCGCAAGACTCCCACGGGCGCACTCGAGATAAAGCCCCGGCACGGAACACCGGAATGCCGCCCTATTAATCACCAACATCCCCCTCCCCCCACTCATCCTACTCCACTTCTCTTCCACCACTTCGTCCTTCTGCCACGGGAAAAAGGGAAAAATTCCCGCCGTTTTCAACATCTTTTTTTTCCAGCAGTTCCACGTCAAAGGAACAATAACCGTCTATTCTTACGGCGGTTTTTAAGTGAAGAGTTTCAGGCTTTTTTCGCGAAGGAGAGTTTTGAATCTCGCATATTCCATCGACCAGCAAGTAGCTAGAATGAGAACTACAGCATTTCCCAATCTGGATTCCCCAACCAACTTTTTCCCAATAAAATTAAATTTTTTCTCACATAATTCTTGTTTTTTCCCATTTCCCATTCAAATTCACGGTGTGAGCAGATGCTATCAAAATGTGTGATAATTTTTAGAATCTACTTGAAACTAATTTTAGAACCCCAGAATATTCACGAATTGCTGGAAAAACGACATTTAGGATAGGTTGGTTCGGGACAAATATGCCTAACCACTGGCGAATCAGAGGGGGGCAATAACTACAATATTATCTGCAAAGTGAAATAAAACTAATATGGCTTGATTGCACATACGTATGTCACAGATCGGATATGACATTTTGTAGAAAAGCTCAGCGGCAATTATTATTAAATACTATTATTATTGTTGCTGTAATTTTTTGTTTAATTCGAATGGTTAGGCCCCTCTGCAATGAAACATTAAACCTAATCTATTAAGTGAAACCAAAATTTAATACTTCCCCTCCCCCAAAAAAGCTTTGCTGGTTCACGTTTAAAGATATCTGTAACAAGAAAAAAACAAACCAAAAATTAATGAACCAATAAATGAAATAAAAATTTGTCTGTCCGCCGTCCAGAGCTTTTCTCCTAAACTAGGACCTGGACCATCGTTTATGAAACTTGGGTCAAAGTCCGAAGCCTACTATTGGGCCCAAGTTACACCCAAGTGGTAAATTCAAAGTTGAAATATTGAAAAAATCGGACTTTGAACTCTTTTGAAATAAACGGGTGATTTTGTTTTTATTTTCCGATAGAAGTCAACGCGATTAATTGTGTGAGACTGGTCCACGTCCAGTGTATCTTAATAAACATACATAGACACATATGGGTCATCACACTAAATGTGGATTATCATGGAGACTTGGAGCACTTGTCACTGGATATTTTAATCATAACAATAAAATATTCAATGCATAGCATCTTGTACAATATACGAATACAATCATGGACACCAACAACAACCAGAGGCCCACCATTTCAATCCGATAACTTACAACATGATAAAACCATCAAATTGATATTTTTCGAAATGATTTCAGGCCGTGCCACTCGAGGGCTGGGATTGTCGAAGCGGAGTTTCCGCGACCTTACCAACCCCCGCATGTCGTCGTTTTCCTTTATAATGCCTTCATTCATCTCATATTAGATTTCTGCAGCGTATGATCACCGTTACATATCACCTATAAGGACCATCTGGGGGAGCATTCAGCGCCGATTTGTACGATACCTGGCGTATAAACTCCGTAATCCAGCAGATTACATTTACTACGCTGGAATTATGTATTTCGACACATGGGCTGGAAATCCTTGAAAGGCTCAGGATTCAGTGCCTTCATTTTACTTGCTGGGATATCTCTCCAAGTAGTACCTCAGTCCCTCACTCGCTCCCCTAAGACTTTCGACGAACCATTTGCGGATAGAAATTATCTCTACCACCACGCACTATATAGATTGCCTTGCACAGCAAATGCCATCATGGAGGGTCGTGGGGGAATCGATTTCTTTTCATCTTCATTGCCAACTCACAAACGACTGCTGCTCAGTTAACTGGCCTAAGCCGTTATCGCCGAAAATTTCTCCTGCCAATTTAAATACCTACTCTCTCAAATGATTCGTGCCGAACTCCATTTGTTTCATTGTTTTAAAACTCTTTTATGTTTTCAAATGAAGTTTTATTTCATTATTGGCAGTGCCAATAGATATTATTTTAAACCAGTCGATGTAATTGGTAACTTGTTACCGTTTGGATAAATAATTAAATTCACTACAACATAGAAATGAACGACATCACGGTCGTATTCTTATTAATATAAAACGCTGCAAATTATTACATAATGGTTTATTATTTCTGAATCAGATAGCCAGCTATAGCAACCAGCATGCTCTGGGGCTTTCGCCAGCCTCTTTTCTAGTATCCACCTCTGTTCTCGCGTTACATGCTGCGCTCCAAATGGGGAGCAAATGGATGATCGTACAGCCACCCGAGTGGTCTGATTCAATCCACGGAGCTAATTTCAATAGGAATCAAACTAAAACCGTAGGTACACTGGATTCCAAAAACATCTGGGACCTATCCCAGGCAGAAATATAAGTAAACAGCTATTCATGCAGAGGGTTCAGACTCCAACCTGCCCATGTAATGCAATTTTAATTTAAAAACGATTTGCTTCGAAGTATCTGAGAAGATTTTGGGAAGAAGAAGAACAAAGAATTTTAGATGGGCTGGATCAATTATTTTTGTAACATACCATAGTATGATATAATATACTAAATATACTAGTGTTTTCAAGGTAGGTTAAATGTTATATGGGGTAAAAGTGATAAAATATAATATAAAATATATGTTATGTCCGTTCCGATACTCCCCAGACGCCTTTCTGCTACTCCCCAGGTTCCGTTCCACTATGCCCCTAATGCCGTACCCCTTCAGGTTGGCGCGGCGTATTATATGGTTATAACACGTAAAAGTAATAAATATCCATTCTCCTGCATCCCTCTGCTACGCCCCTGGTCACCCCAGCCCCCACAAGGTGCCGTGGCGCCTCTTCTCACTCTACCCCCCGCTCACCCCCCTCACCACCCACCGTGACCCCCTGCCAAGCGTGCCAGGCGTGCGCGCGTGCGTAAGTCTAACACTCAGTCTCGAAAAAAATACTTTTTAGCCCATTTTTGGCCCATAGCATCTATGCGAGTAAAGCGATCGGGATGGTTAAACGTTAGGACCAACTAGACCCCAAATGGAATCTATGTGCGAAAGAACGGGTTTTTTAAGTCAATTCTTAGGCCTTTTATGGGCCGGACGGCGAACGGCGGACGGACATTTCAAATTTGGATTCTACGCACCTTGAAACGTAAAGTGACAAAGTTTGAGGGGGGGATATAAAAATTTTTTGCTAATCGAACACATAGGCTTATTATTGGAAATAATAAACCAAAATGGGGACCTTAGGCCTAATAAGTGGTCATGGGAAAGATGTTTCCGGTAGAATTTTATCAAATAAACGGACTGTTTTCAACTATTTCTGGCACTTTGTATTTTTTGGTCCATTCAACACCTACATTTTTTCTTCTTGTTTGTTACCTACCTATTTGTTTCAGTAGGTTTACAGTGTATATGTTGGTATACTTGTTTTCAATAGAGGGTGGTTGGGGATTTCCCAAAATTTGGTAAGTCCAACAATTTTATAATTTTCCCTTTTTTCCTCCTTTCAATACTACTCCAATTGTTTCCCTTGGAAGGCATTTTATTGCACAAGTTCCACTTGAGTTAATAACGAGACGATGAAGGTTAACTCTTTGCAAATGTGCAACCTGAAGAACGATAGAAGACGTTAACTACATCAGAAGGAGAAAGGTGCATCTAGGAGGAATTCTCCACAGACACCAAAAGACCGTCTCGTCAACTTTATGTGGGTACCATTACTTGTTCGTGCAGTTTCACGCTACCCATTCAACGTTCCGCGAGCCTTCAAGATGAATGCGGCCGTATCACCAGGCAGCATCTTAATTAAAGGGGTAAACCTCGTCTCGGGGATGCGGAGGTAACCTCAGCTTTTCACAACGGAACCCCCAACTCAAAGGAATTACGTTCTCAGACGTCGCGTACGACTGGTTGAGGGAATGAAAACGTTGGTAAAGACCCGGGTCGTCTTCGTATCATGGTTTCCAGGGAATACGGTTTGAGTTAGTAGAAACCCAAAAAACTCAAAATTACCACACACAGGTACATTACTTGAAATCCTGTTACGCTGATCGCTGACTTAGAGATAATTATATAATGAAGCCTAGGGCGCATTATTCTAATATAACTGCATAAAAGTAGGTACATTGACGTTGACTCAACGATCTATCTACACCGAAACCTAACCGCTCATCATACACCATTTTGTTTTCACGGAACACTATGAAATCAATACAATTATCGGCCTCCGTAAAATAAATGGGTCTACGTATAATAGAGCAGAACGATGTGTACAAGATATAAGACAAAATAGATGTTTTCATTGTGTCCCATGAAAAAGAAATGGCGTGGTCGAAGTGTCGGTGTTTACTATAGATGTTGGTAAACCAAACAATAGAAATTAGAAAATACGATAGCTCGAGCCAAATTAGCATAATTGTAGCCTACTAGGCACTGTATGCTAAAGTCCCTTTGCAATTCACATTCGTGTTGATGATTTTTTCCTTTTCATACGTTATTCCTTCCGGAGCGCAAACGGTTAGTTGTTCACGGTAAACGTACCCACCTATTACATGTCTATGGTTTCTCGTACGAGAATAAGTAATTTTCAGTATGACTTCGAAGTTAACGCTGAGATTGTAGTTGTATCCCCCTTTCTGGTAGGAACCTCCAAAAGCTGAAACCACATTTCTCCATTCTTGGCACACCCAAATTACACAAATTTACGCGTATACACGTATTTACAAAGCCTACCCACATATCACCATATTACCCAACCTAACATACTCCAGACCTCCTCCCTCCTCCCTCCTTGATTGACCTTTTAAAATTCAAGTTGGTAAACACCATTCTCCCAAAACTCCGTGTTGCCTTGGAGTTCTAGGAGGGCGTCCTCCTAAAAATACGTAGTTAAGTGGGAACTTTGCGTGTAACACGCTGAGATTTAAACTTCTTTCATTACTCCGGTAAGTGGGTCGGTTAGATACCGTCTAGGAGATGCGAGTTGAAAACGGTAAGGGGAATGGCTTTTTTTTCTCAAAGGATACTTTTAGTTTTCTATCTTGATAAATTACGCGACGACCCCCACCCTCTCGATCTCCTGCTACCCGCACCAGCTTCTTTTTTGTGAAGAAAGTGCAAAGTTGGCTCAAAGGTTTCCTGTTGTTTCAGTAGTTTAGAGGGTTTTCGGCCCTTTCCTACGGGGTTCCCTAATATTACAACTTTCGCTTTCAGCTAGTTTTTCTTTTCTGCGTCGGTTCGTGCGGGAAGTGGATGCGGATTTTCTCGGCTTTAACTGTGAAACCAGTTGCGAGCGGGGATTCTGAATCAGAGGAACGCCCAAGCTCTCACCACAACTGTCATAATTATGCTTTAATCAGCTATTTTTCTAGGAAAAATGAAGCAATTACATTGGTTTGAACCATAAGAAAAATAAATAAAATCCAAAAATTTCTACATAGGAATCCGTCTAGAGGCATTCTGAAACGACTTTCAAATGTGAACAATTTTAACTCTTTTTCATATATATATATATATATATATATATATATATATATATATATATATATATATATATATATATATATATATATATATATATATATATATATGGATTTATTCATTTATGATTAAAAGAAGAATCGAAAACAATGCAAATTATAACAAACACGTTTACTAATTCTGTATTAGATAGGCCGTTCTACGTTGATCACTGGTCCATAGAAATTACCTATGAAAGTAAGTCTATGGTGCAATATGCAAATGTAACTGTATGGACGACGTCAGCTACCGAAAGAAAATGAATCAATAACCTAAAAAAATTAATACCATAAAATCTAACAAGCGACTGTGTAGAAGTAAAAAACTTTCTTGATACCGCGAGGAATCGAACCCTTGAGCTGCCGACGCTTTAGAGGTTTAATCTCTATCTCTATCTATACTATTTATAAGAATGAAACTCCGTTTGTCTGTTTGTTTGTCTGTTTGTTTGTCTGTCGTGTCTATGCACGGCCAAACGGCTGAGTGGGGGGAGTGTACGAGTGGGGGGATCTTCTTGAGATTTTCCAAAAGTGGGAGCGAGCGAATTTAAAATTGTTTAATCCCACCCGAACCATGGGCCGTAGGGCGGGAGGGGGTTCGAAGTAAGAATTAATGTGCGCTTTTTGGACTTCCCCGCTTCCCCTACCCCTCTAAACGGCCGTTGACAATTCCGGAAAAATACGGGTTTCGTAGGTTTTCCTACGAGGAAGACGACGGCGCGATCGGATCGCGAAAAAAGTATCGGGAAATGCGTTAAAAAAATGCGAGAGTACGGACCCGTTTTCTCGAAAAGTCCGCTGAAAAACTTGGTTTTTTCCGATTAAAATATACCCCATAAAGGTACGTTTTTCGGAACGGTTTTCGCGGGCGAAATACAGCTTTGGGTCCGCCGAATCTGAATCCGAAATCGGATATCGAAAAAAGTGACGTTAAGTCGGTCAAATCGCGAGCGGAAGCGAGAAGAAGCGTTTAACATCAGAAATTAATCGACCACGGGCCGCCGTTACACAACGTTGCTTACCTGAAAGGGATCCTCACAGGGGACTCACTACGCACTTGACTCATTTCAACGGAATTTCATACGGGTATTTCCCAACACCTATGCAGCAATACCTTGCGAGCGAAGCGAGCAACATCCCCTGATAAACTTTTCGTGGTTCCACGTAGTTTTATAAGATTTAATTTGTTTGTAAGAATTTCCAACAGAAAAAAACGTCTGCCAAGTTGGGTGGGCAGTATAACTTCCTCAAGCGAGCGAAGCGAGCAGCATCCCCTACAGAAGTTAAACCTACCCTTAGGGATCTACCGTTTGCGAGCGAAGCGAGCATCATTCCCTACATGTTGGGTGGGCAGTATAACTTCCTCAAGCGAGCGAAGCGAGCAGCATCCCCTCACGGTGGTCCGCTGACTGGTTCAAGACCGACGAAAACTGACTACAAGGCGGTGTTCCGGAACCTTGTACGAGTAGGAATTGACCCCCCGGGAAATCCGGGCTGATCGTTTACTCGTACAAGACGCAAATCAAACATTCAGTTTTCGGGTGTTGTAACAACCTAAATTATGGACTCAGTAAAAACAATTGGGTGAAACTTGACCCCAAATGTGGTAGAATGCCACCAACCGCACTTTTTTATCTCAACCCGTTGCCGAGATATGATTTTTTAAAGTTTTTTTTCGACAGAAACACGTTTTAGACCATAAAAACCTCGATTTCTCCACTATGGATAAACTTTTTTCAATTTTTGACCACATATCTGAAATCAGCGTTAAATTTCGTATAAGAATATTGTTCTTTGGATCTTAAGAAGTTCAATCCTTAAACCATAATCCTTGTTCAAACGTGAGAAAATTATAAAAACCAAGTTTCCCGAAAATCTTCGAAGCTGCACTGTCTCCCAATAAATAATCTTGAGACTTATTAAACCTCACCAATTTATTCTTCGTTTAAAGAGCTTTCAAAAGATGGAGTCGCTTTTGAAATTTCCTTTCAAATTGGTGCAGTTATTTAACCTGGAAGATGAAAAAACGTGTAACCTTTTGGTTGTTTTTTTTTTTTTTTTCTTCTTGATGGGCGGGCTGGGATGGGAAAACAAATAAAAACACGGCGGCTGTAAAAAACAAAGAAGACTTCCTAATCTCATTGAATAGTTGAAATGTACGCGTTGGAATTTGTTTTGACTGAAGAAAAAGGGCAAGAGCGTGCATCCGCAGTCGAGGGAGCCACTTCGAAAACACAAAATTGTGAGTTGCATTTGAAGCAATAATGTAAATGTAAAAGTAAATTTGTTTTCTCTTTATCCAGGAGTAATTTTCATTTGAAATTGCGTTTTTTCCGTTGCCGAGTTTTTATTTGTTTTTTCATCCCAGCCCGTCCATCAAGAAAAAAACAACCAAAAGGTAACACGTTTTTTCATCTTCCAGGTTAAATAACTGCACCAATTTGAAAGGAAATTTCAAAAGCGACTCTATCGTTTGGAAGCTCTTTAAACGAAGAATAAATTTGTGAGGTTTAATAAGTCTCGAGATTATTTATTGAGAGACAGTACAGCTTCGAAGATTTTCGGGAAACTTGGTTTTTATAATTTTCTCACGTTTGAACAAGCATTATGGTTTAAGGATTGAACTTCTGAAGATCCAAAGAACAATATTCTTATACGAAATTTAACGCTAATTTCAGATATGTGGTCAAAAATTGAAAAAAGTGTGTCCATAGTGGAGAAAATGAGGTTTTTATGGTCTAAAACGTGTTTCTGTCGAAAAAAACGTTAAAAAATCATATCTCGGCAACGGGTTGAGATAAAAAAGTGCGGTTGGTGGCATTCTACACCATTTGGGGTCTAGTTTCACCCAATGTTTTTTTACTGAGTCCATAATTTAGGTTGTTACAACACCCGAAAACTGAATGTTTGATTTGCGTCTTGTACGAGTAAACGATCAGCTCGGATTTCCCGGGGGGTCAATTTCTACTCGTACAAGGTTCCGGAACACCGCCTTGTAGTCAGTTTTCGTCGGCATTTCAGACGGCCTTGAATCAGTTAGCGGACCACCGTGCCCTACAGAAGTTAAACCTACCCTTAGAGATCTACCGTTTGCGAGCGAAGCAAGCAACATCCCCTACATGTTTCAATTGCGAGCGAAGCGAGCAACATTCCCTACATACCACACTTTGCGAGCGAAGCGAGCAACATTCCCTACATGCCACACTTTGCGAGCGAAGCGAGCAACATTCCCTACATGCCACATTTTGCGAGCGAAGCGAGCAATTTAAGGGGGGGTCCGGGGGGCTTGCCCCCTCGGCTGGACGTGGAGGCGAGCGTAGTTTGTCTGTTTGTTTGTCTGTTTGTCTGTCGTGTCTATGGGGGCTGAGTGGGGGGCGTCTACGAGTGGTGGGATCTTCTTGGGATTTTCCAAAAGTGGGAGCGAGCGAATTTAAAATTGTTTAATCCCACCCGAACCATGGGCCGTAGGGCGGGAGGGGGGTCGAAGTAAGAATTAATGTGCGCTTCTTGGACTTCCCCGCTTCCCCTACCCCTCTAAACGGCCGTTGACAATTCCGGAAAAATACGGGTTTCGTAGGTTTTCCTACGAGGAAGACGACGGCGCGATCGGCTAGCGAAAAAAGTATCGGGAAATGCGTCAAAAAAATGCGAGAGTACGGACCCGTTTTCTCGAAAAGTCCGCCGAAAAACTTGGTTTTTTCCCATTAAAATATACCCCATAAAGGTACGTTTTTCGGAACGGTTTTCGCGGGCGAAATACAGCTTTGATCCCGCCGAATCTGAATCCGAAGTCGGATATCGAAAAAAGTGACGGAAAGTAGGTCAAATTGCGAGCGGAATTGCGAGGGAAGCGTTTAACATCAGAAATTAATCGACCACGGGCCGCCGTTACACAACGTTGCTTACCTGAAGGGACCCTCACAGGGGGGTTCCCATTTGCACTTCTACGCAATACCTTGCGAGCGAAGCGAGAGCCATTTCAAATAATAAATACGGACTTTGTCCTACACATATACAGGTATACCTTGCGAGCGATGCGAGCAACATCCCCGAATAAACTTTTCGTGGTTCCACTTAGTTTTATAAGATTTAATTTGTTTGTAAGAATTCCCAACTGAAAAAAACGTCTGCCAAGTTGGGTGGGCAGTACAACATTCCCTAATAAACTTTTCGTGGTTCCACGTAGTTTTATAAGAATTAATTTGTTTGTAAGAATTTCCAACAGAAAAAAACGTCTGCCAAGTTGGGTGGGCAGTATAACTTCTGCAAGCGAGCGAAGCGAGCAGCATCCCCTACAGAATAAATACGGACTTTGTCCTACACATATACAGGTATACCTTGCGAGCGAAGCGAGCAACATCCCCTAATAAACTTTTCGTGGTTCCGCGTAGTTTTATAAGATTTAATTTGTTAGTAAGAATTCCCCAACAGAAAAAAACGTCTGCCAAGTTGGGTGGGCAGTATAACTTCCTCAAGCGAGCGTAGCGAGCAGCATCCCCTACAGAAGTTAAACCTACCCTTAGGGATCTACCGTTTGCGAGCAAAGCGAGTAAAATTCCCTACATGCCACATTTTGCGAGCAAAGCGAGCAATTTAATGGGGGGTCCGGGGGCAGTATAACTTCCTCAAGTGAGCGAAGCGAGCAGCATCCCCTACAGAAGTTAAACCTACCCATAGAGACCTACCTTTTACGAGCGAACCGAGCAACATCCCCTAAATGCCATACTTTGCGAGCGAAGCGAGCAACATTTTCTACATGCCAGACTTTGCGAGCGAAGCGAGCAACATATCCTACATGCCAGACTTTGCGAGCGAAGCGAGCAACATTCCCTACACGCCACACGTTGCGAGCGAAGCGAGCAACTTAATGGGGGGTCCGGGGGGCTTGCCCCCCGGCTGGACGTGGAGGCGAGCGTAGCGAGCTGGAGCGGCTAGTTATTTATAAGAATGAAACACCGTCTGTCTGTTTGTCTGTTTGTTTGTCTGTCGTGTCTATGCACGGCCAAACAGCTGAGTGGGCCGGATCTACGAGTGGGGGGATCTTCTTGGGATTTTCCAAAAGTGGGAGCGAGCGAATTTAAAATTGTTTAATCCCACCCGAACCATGGGCCGTAGGGCGGGAGGGGGGTCGAAGTAAGAATTAATGTGCGCTTTTTGGACTTCCCCGCTTCCCCTACCTCTCTAAACGGCCGTTGACAATTCCGGAAAAATACGGGTTTCGTAGGTTTTCCTACGAGGAAGACGACGGCGCGATCGGATCGCGAAAAAAGTATCGGGAAATGCGTTAAAAAAATGCGAGAGTACGGACCCGTTTTCTCGAAAAGTCCGCCGAAAAACTTGGTTTTTTCCGATTAAAATATACCCCATAAAGGTACGTTTTTCGGAACGGTTTTCGCGAGCGAAATACAGCTTTGGGTCCGCCGAATCTGAATCCGAAATCGGATATCGAAAAAAGTGACGTTAAGTCGGTCAAATCGCGAGCGGAAGCGAGAAGAAGCGTTTAACATCAGAAATTAATTTTGCCGTGTTCGCGAGAAGGCTCTACGAAGTCAGGGGTTCAATGAGGCGGGGCTTGCACCTGACGAAAACGGGTTGCGAGCAGGTACACGCACTTACGTCTTGAAGGGTATACAGGTATACCTTGAGAGCGAAGCGAGAGCCATGTCAACAGAATAAATTCGGATTTTTTCCTACAAATATACAGCAATACCTTGCGAGCGAAGCGAGCAACATCCCCGAATAAACTTTTTGTGGTTCCACGTAGTTTCATAAGATTTAATTTGTTTGTAAGAATTTCCAACAGAAAAAAACGTCTGCCAAGTTGGGTGGGCAGTATAACTTCCTCAAGCGAGCGAAGCGAGCAGCATCCCTTACAGAAGTTAAACCTACCCTTAGGGATCTATCGTTTGCGAGCAAAGCAAGCAACATTCCCTACATGCCACACTTTGCGAGCGAAGCGAGCAATATTCCCTACATGCCACACTTTGCGAGCGAAGCGAGCAATTGAACGGGGGGTCCGGGGGGCTTGCCCCCCGGCTGGACGTGGAGGCGAGCGTAGCGAGCCGGAGCGGCTAGTAATAGATAAATAGGAGTACAGGCCGGATATTAATTAACCCAGCACCTACCTAAAGTTCCTTATTACGAGAAACGAACAGGTGAATGTACTGCAACCTGGATGGTCTTACTCGATTCAGTGAACCCCATTTTATCATTTAATAATGATTAACAGGACGTTTCCATTTGTTTTCGTCACGTCACGAGCGTCACGTCACGGAGGAGTTTTCTATTGATTGCCACGTACCTAAAACCAATGCGTTACTAAGGAAGTATAACTCCCTTAGTTTTCATAGCAGGAAAATCGTTAGCCACTTTTTGGAATGCTCTCATTTTATCACACCATCTCATAATCCCTAAGCCTCTGTAGTGTCAAGGAAAGCTGATTTATTACGCTCAGTTATAAACTAATATTGCTAAGTATTCAATTCTGCAAAATGGACTGATATGTTAGAGTCTCTGGATACCACCTTTAAAATACCAAGATACTTACTAGCAGTTATGGACAGCTATCTTAAAAACCGAACATTGGTTTATGAGACAGCTCAGGGTTAAAGGGAGAAAGAAATCACCGCAGGAGCAGCCCAGGGTTCAGTTCTGGGCCCACAACTATGGAACGCGTCATACGATAGTGTTCTACGTCTGGAAATGCCAGAAGACTGCTATCTTGTTGGATATGCGGATGATGTTGCGGCAGTTATCCTGGCTAGAACCACGGAATTGGCACAGAATAAACTGAATCAAGTAATGGTAAAAATCACTAGATGGATGGGAGACCATATTTATGTTAACATTCGCAGCAGCTAAAACCGAAGTAGTTGTGTTCACTCGAAAACGTATCCCTACCATAATCCCAATACAAATAGGGAGTACAGAAGTCACCAGCAAACCAACAGTAAACTACCTGGGAATCACATTAGATACTAAAATTACATTCTGGGAGCAAATAAAGAAATCAGCAGACAAGGAGTTAAAGAAAACAACTGCTCTTAGTCATCTCATGAGAAATATCAACGGGCCAAGACCATGTAAGCGTCGTCTCATGATGACCGCTGTACAATCAATACTCTTGTACGGTGCGGAGGTATGGGCAGATGCTCTAAACATTGCCTACTATCGCAAGAAAATTATTGCAGTTCAACGAAGAGGAGCGCTGAGGATTGCATGTGCCTACAGAACAGTGTCAGAGCCAGCCATACTCGTACTTACAAGCATCATCCCAATCCATCTATTGGCTGCAGAACGCAAACGAATCTTTGATAGAAGAGAGGAAGGAGAAAGAGCTCATTTAGCCGCTGAAGAGAGAGAATATACAATGGCAAGATGACAGGAAATGTGGAATGTAGAGCAGAGAGGGAGATGGACAGCACGCTTAATTCCTCAGATCAAGGTATGGGTAGATAGAAAACATGGAGAAGTAAATTTTTTCCTGACTCAGTTCCTTTCTGGTAATGGGCTGTTTTACGCATATCTCTATAAAATGGGAAAAGTAGACTCCCCAATATGTCCATACTGCCAGGAAATGGTCGATGATGTGCTCCATACTTTCTTTGTATGCAAGCGGTGGGCTACAGAAAGAAGAAGGCTGCAGGATGCTCTGGAATTACCACCTCAAGACGCGACACCGGAGGTGGTAGTATCCAAAATGATTGAACGAGAGCAAAAATGGAATTTTGTAGCTGCCTACGTTGAAGACATCCTCCAGAAAAAGATCATCTTGGAACGGGAGAGACAGAGGAGGAGGGAGCACATGGTCCGAGAGGACTGAAGAAATGTTGTAAGGACTCGGCCTGAAGTAATGTGTTAAACAGTTTCAGGCTGAGTTCCAACGTGGGAAAAGGAAGGTGAGGTTTTAGTGGGTTTGAATCCCACATAACCGGGAGTGCGGTCCCTCTTGGGTATCTTACGAGATCCGATTACCACCTTAGGATCTTAAAGATTTCCTCACCTGCCTACGTAAAAAAAAAAAAATATTGCTAAGTAACCATTATGAACTAATAATGTGTAAAATTAATCATTAAGTAAATGATCTGACTGTAGAACCGTAGGTCCTCTTTAAATCAAACTAAAAATACCCTTTTATTTCGGAGGTTTTTGTGATGTCAATTTTTTAATATTTCAACCCTTGGATTGTATCCTTCATAGGTTTGGTCGGAACTGATAGTGACATTACTGTCCCCAGCCAATGCATGATTTGTGAGCCAAATTTCGTTAAGTTCGGTCCAGTAGTTTCGGAGAAAAGCTTCCGATGGCGTACGGCGATTGTCTGAAGGTCGGATTTTTCCTCATTCGATTTTTGGAATCTGCGTATCTTGAGACATAACCAGCAAAATAAAAATATGCTAAGAAAAAATGGTTTTTGTGGTAAATTGAGAATATTAAACCGAAATTGGTGAAATCAGACCTTGGATAATTGAAATCTTTTATTGCTCATAGCTACGTTAGGGGCGCCAATGTTGGAGGTATTGGCACTTCTCTTCAGTCCACTCCTAAAGTAACTAAATGAAATTAACGATGTAAATGGAAACACTGGTTACCTATAGGTAGACTCGGGAGCGAAAAAAACCTCTTTGTTAAAACACTGATATCCTGTGGTGTGTACAATTTTAGAGGTAAGAGAGAGAGTGCCCTAATAGGGGAGCTTGTTTTCCACACTTCCTCAGCGCTACCTCTCGTCCTCGGAAAAGCCGCTATTTTCTTCCCAAGCTGCGTTGAGGTTTTTGAAGGAAGTGACTTGAATATCATTACGAGCGGGGTGTAAGAGGACTCTAAAGTGGGATGAAGTAAGAGTGCCGGGGGATGGAGAGACTTCTAGCCTTCAAAAGCACAATGGGGCCAGGGGAAAATGTTTAGACTCGACATAGCGCTGCCCCCCCCCCCCCCCCCCCCCCCCCCGCGGAGCTTTTTGAGCCGGATTTCGAAGAACCTACTTCAATCAAGTGGAGTGTCAACTTCCCTCATTACGAGCCAGCTCGTTACCGACCTGCTCGGTTTGTCTCGACGAGTGAAGAGAATTAGATTGTAATTTCAAACCGCCGCACCGAGCTGAGAGAAAACATCGCAAGCTTTGTCAATCTTCTCTATAAAATTTATAAATAAACGCAAGATCGTTTTTCGAAGTTCTGGCGCTGAGGAGTGTTACAGACTGTCATTCAGTCAAATGAAAAGAAGAAGAAAAACAAAGTCAAAGAACTCATCATTTGTCTCTTGCCTGGATCATTTATCATTACACCTTATTCATGAAATTGAGCATCAGGTGTTTGTAATCTAAGGTTCAACATTCAAATTTGTGAGTAGAGAAAGTATATTTTTATGATTTATGTTTAGCAATATAAACAAATTGTTGGATTTCAATCATGTTTGCCCTGTTTTAACTAAGGAAGACGTACGTTCAACGAAGACGTTTGGTCGTTGTAGCGAATTTTCGTAGAAAATGAAGCCATTGCAATGGCTCCAAGAATTTAAAAAAAAAATGTCTCCATTGAAATCCTTTTTGATACATTCTGAAACGAATCCTCGAGTTTTACACTTTTATATATATATATATATTTACAAGTGTGTGTGTGTCCTTCCAGACAATTAATCTCCTTAGGATTGCGATAAAATTCCGTTCTTGCGCCAAATAATCAAGCATTTTTTTTGTGAAAAAAAATCACACGAAACAGCAAAAACGGCTAAAAATCGTTGAATTTTTATTTTTAACAGAATATTGCTCAAATAAAGTTTATTAATTCATAAAATAGAATACTAAAAAAGTTATGTATATAACCATGCTGAAAAATGTTCTTAAATTTCATTAAAATGGGCTAAAACTTGATAGAAACTGCAAAAACGTTGAAAATCCAAAGTCTCTTCTCGAATCGCTTAATATTATTTCGAAAGAGTTTTTTGCCATAAAATTGGTAGGTAACAACTTCTTTTCCCTCTAGGTCCTTAATTTTCAAAACAATGTAACATAATATAGTACGATAATTTACGAAAATTCGCCCATACGATCATGCTGCATGACTGGAACTTTTTGTACGTCCAATGATGCTACATGTGAGACGATCATTTGTTATTTATCAATTTAACAATGATCTTTATCACTTAACAATTTTATTTGTTTATGAGAATGGTTTCAATAAATCACAGAAAATCTCACCCACCTTCCTAATTCCTTCGAATTTCCTCCAAACCAATATTATTTCGATGTACTCGTCGAATCGTATCATTAGTAAGAACAAAGGAGTTGTACCAGGATCTTGGTTTGATGGTCCTTCATCCACCGACATCCTTTCTCATTTCGGAAATCCATTAGAATGGAACCGACGACTTTCCATCAGCACTTGCTGTAATATTGTTACGTGCAATCAGATGTTATTAGTACATTCTGCGTGTGGAAGTAAATGGTTTTGGGAGAATACCTTAATATGCGGTAGTTTAGTGAGTTCATCACCTCATGAGAGATCACAGAGCATCTGCGTCAGATGCTAGAGTTCATTCAAAGTTTTGCGCTTTGTAACAATAAAATACGTCCCTACTTACGTACCAACATGATGATCGATAACAATTTGTGCTACTCAAAACAATTTGGATTCCGAAATCTCAATTGTAAACTCAGTCAAGTGAATAAATCATGGCTGTTGTTGAAACTATTGAAGTGATCAAGCGATTGAGCAAATGCTGGTGTGGTTGGTCTTAGCTTCGGTCATTGGCCCAAAGAAGCTATATTATGTTGAAAGTTATATACACATACAAGTACGTAATTCATTTGCTGGTCGAATTTGCACTATTCTCTCCTGTATATCCAAGTTTTCAAATTACGTCAATACTTTCTTGAAAATTTCATTTTGTTTCGAGGCCACGGAACATGAAACTCACAATAGATGTAAGTGAACCGTGAACAGCTTACTGCCTCAAACTTGGAATTTCCGCAGACTTCAAGGAACTTGAGCTTCAAGTTGTATGAGCCACCAGTGAATTGAGCGGGGTGAAGGAGGCCGGATGCTAATCGCGTTACCTTGATACGAACTGGTGACCGCAAACCAACCGTATTAGCCAACTTGTTCTACCCTCAGGTGAGTGTTTAGCCCAGAAGGAACTTGGGAAGGACTCTAACCCAATCTTCGCTGCTGACCTGTCCTACCTTGAGCCCTTGTTTCAGGGTTTAAACTAAGTTTGCAATCTGGCGGGCTGAAGGGTTGGAATCCTTTGCTCGGTTTGTGTCCTTTCGTGGTTGTTTTGGTTGGATTCGATAACTGATACCTGATATCTTCTTCTTCCAGGCAATTCCTAGTTTACGTCATGTTCAGTCAAACCTACCATCAAATTTATAAAAGGCTTCAAGTTGTTGTTCCGTTTGAACACGGAATAAATAAGAATAACTGAATAAGAATAAGTAAAAATAAAAATAATTTCGCCAACGCAACGTCCCTAAATTCCCTACTCGTCATCAGAACTAGACGGTATTGAACGTATCTATATAAAGTTACTGCAATGGTATACCAGGATAAAAATATAGCACCAAGCAGACAGATTTTCACGCTGTACATTTCATTCCTCCGCGAATTACTGAATGGTGGAGTTGACTGTTCAGAAGAAAGTCGGCATCGGTGTAGCACAGCATCAATTCCATTCCCACTCTCAGTTATTTGCGCCGTTTACTCCAATGATTGCTTAAGAAACCAACCTCTGAATTGTCTCTCTCACAAGATGAAAAATATGCTTTAAAATGTCTCAAGCGCCGATATCTTTAGGCAATCTAATCGAGTAGATATGAACATTGTTAAAAGTTTGCCAAACGTTACGATAACGTAATTTATATGTCATTCATATACCTAGCTTGTTACGTTTTTGTTCCTTTGTAACTGATTGTCTTTTATCAATCTTTTATCATCTGGATGTTCTGATGTTTTACCCAACTTTGCGTAGAAAAGGGAGCATTACAGCCGTAAATCGTCGTGGGGATACATTTTCTTTGCGTTTCAGAGGGTGTAGAACACGTTTACAATAGTCATTCATTTTCAGATTTTTTTATATAGGTTACATATTTATATATTTATGGACAACATTTTGTGCTCACTACTTCTCAAAAACCGCTGGTCCGATCTGGACCAAGTTTTGTTATGATGTATTACCATGCCGGAACTCGTGCCTCGCTGAATCATAATGATGGCAAAATAGTGCTCAATTCTCTCTTATTCCCTGTTGGACGTCGAAATTTGATAGGGAGCATTTCTGGGACATGAGACGAGCAAAGTGAGGATCGTCATCTTGATCTGCTGAGTGAGCTAACACCACTCCTGTTCACCATAGGACGTTGAAAATTGATAGGGAGCCCCTCTTCGGGATAACAAAATACGCATGAACTTACAGCCTCCGTCCTGAACAGCTGAGCGTGCTAAAAGTTATTTTATCTATCTGATTACAACGAGAGTTGATAGGGAGCCTCTCTAGGACATCAAAGAACGAATGAAATGATGGGCTCCACCCAGAGCTGCAGCTGACCGGTACGAAAAGTTGCTTTTGCTTACGCAAACTGCGTGAGTGGTTTTTTTTTTTTTTTTTTTTTTTTTTTTTTTTTTTTTTTTTTTTTTTTTTTTTTTTTAAACACAGAATGTGTTTTTACGGAGGGTTATTTGGTTTGAAAATGTCTGTCCAGTAAGATCCCCCCGAACCCCACCCCTCTGTCGTGTCTATGCACGGCCAAACGGCTGAGTGGGGGGAGTGTACGAGTGGGGGGATCTTCTTGGGATTTTCCGAAAGGGGGAATAAGCGAACAATTTAAAATTGTTTAATCCCACCCGAATCATGGGCCGTAGGGCGGGAGGGGGGTCGAAGTAACGGTTAATGTGCGCTTTTTGGACTTCCCCGCTTCCTGTACCCCTCTAAACGGCCGTTGAAAATTCCGGGAAAATACCGGTTTCGTAGGTTTTTCTACGAGGAAGACGACGGCGCGATCGGATCGCGAAAAAAGTATCGGGAAATGCGTCAAAAAATGCAAGAGCACGGACCTGTCTTCTGGAAAAGTCCAACGAAAAACTTGTTTTTTTTTGATTAAAATATACCCCATAAAGGTACGTTTTTCGGAACGGTTTTCGCGGGCAAAATAAAGGTTCGATCCCGACGAATCTGAACCCGAAATCGGATATCGAAACTACCTTCTTATCTTATCTTTCTTTATCAAACAAAATTTCTGTTCTAGAACCAAAAATTTCAACCATGTATCATGTTTTCTCCTCGATATTGATTCGAAATTCTATGAACTTGTTTTTTTTTTTTTTTTTTTTTTTTTTCGTCAAAAACACGACACATGTATGTGATTGTGATCAGTTGACCAAAGAGTGACACTCTTCTTTGGTCAGAGGAGAAATATCTCCCCACTATATGTTTCGTGCGCGGATGAATCGACGCTCGGAATCGACGCTCGAAATTTCGTACGTCTCTCCACTATGTATTGCGCGGAAAAAAATTGACGCGCAAAATTGACGCGCAAAAATTGCTAGGACCCCAGGGCTAAAACATGATACATGTTAAAAAGTGACGGGAAGTCGGTCAAACTGCGAGGGGAAGCGAGGCGAAGCGATTAAAGTGACGTGGAGGCGAGCGAAGGGAGCTGGAGCGGCTAGTATGTTGATAATGGTGAGTGGAAACGCTGCTCAAGTGTTCTCTACGGACAAGTGTTCTCTATCATTCGCGCGAGTGTGTGTATAAATGAAAATATATAATATAATATAATATTCATATAATATAATACATAGTGGCAAGCATTATTATAATATTATTATAAATATTATAAATAAGCCGGTAGGTAAGAAAGACCGGTACGTACTGCTCCCATTTCATTGACAGTTAGTATTCAGACGTTAGTTGGATTGCTTGTAATCTTTATGATTATTTGACTAATTCATCAGGAAGTGGGTGTTTTCTTGTTTAAAGATCTCGTTTGAAGAAGAAAAAATCACTACTTCTATTAATAATAATTTTCCAATCGGACTGATGTTGTGATAGGTACTTCAAATGTACCTATTGTGATTAAGTAGGGTAATGTAACCCGTTCTAGTTCAGAAACACAAAAATTTACCTACCTATATTGCTGAATTGCTGCTATTGTATTGTTGAAATCCATCCACTATTGAAAAATGCATTCAGCCTCTTGTGATTAATAGTTCGAGTCTTAAAACCAGTTAGTTTGTCCAAGTTCAATAAACTTACTCCTCGAGGTGAAATGCAATGTTTTGAGTTTTATCTTCAATTCAGCTGAATACAATTCGCACAAAACATTTACATTTTACATGCTCTCTATCCTATTATAAGCTCTTTGCTACGATCCAAGGCGCTGGATTCCAAGAACGCGGAATGAACTTCGGCCGAACTTACCAGAATGCCACCAGCCCTCCGGGGAATTCCCGAAATACACATTCTGTGTTTCATTGGTTTGATCCTTGATCCGAACATTAACAATCCGGGGGTCGGGGGGTGTCCCACAGATTTCATTTTTTTTTTTTTTTTTTTTTTTTTTTCCATGGGGTTTGTCCTATAACAAGTGATTAAATAAATTAGAGTGTCTAAATTTGAAAGAAACCCTTAATGAAATGATGAGTCTGATGTGAATTTTGATGTAATTTTTCATTCTGAATCTTACGGTGGTCAGACTTCTCAACTACAATATAACTAGTGAAACTCACTAAGTAACTCTTTATTTATTCTTTATAAATGTCACTTCGTTGTGCTGTTAGGTTTAACTCCTTTTAAAAATTTGGGTTATAAATATCCGCCAGTACGACCAGTACTAAGGTCATGACGAAAGACAAAGAAACATCGTACTTCAACATATCTTATGTGGCTTCTTACCCTGGTCTTTTTATTATATTTTATTTATTTATTCATTTTTTTTAACGATCTTTGTGGAATTGAGAAAAGAAAAAAGTGGAGATTGGTTAGGAATTGGCATCTGGCTTTTTCAGGAATCAGCTCCAACTTCCACTAAATAGTTTTTAATCAGTCCATGGCTTTTTAAACAGTTAGCCAAAAATAGGTCTACAGGAAACATGATCAACATTGCTTGGTGTTTTGTGAAAAATATTAGCTGAATCATAATGCTGCCTTTGCTCAACAGTGTGAAGAAAGCTGTGAGCGAGATGCTGATTTTGATGGAACATAATAATTTGATCCATTACTGTTGGGAGACAACAGATGACATTAAATGAAAAGGATTGCCGATGAAATTAATAAACATTTAAAATAAATTTAGGAAACATCCAGCTAAGGTTTACAAAGGAATAGGTATATCTATTAATTTACCAACGACGGAGGCAACATACTGCTTGGGAGGGAATACAATGTGGAATACAATATCAACATTCTATTTGATTTTTATTCATTTTCAATCATAAAAATTATTTCTTATTTCATATTATCTCGTAAGTTTGTTTTAGTTTCAATTTTTATTGAGTGCTCTTGATTAATTTTCTTCTAAATATTTAATGCCAAATAAACCATTCAATGATGTTTCATTTTTTGTGAGATGAAAACACTTTTAATGGCTCCTCCGAAAAATGGAAAAATAATTTCTAGTATATCACGTTTACCAATAACACCACAAACTTTGGTCTTCATTATGAGTGGATCTCGTGACTAACAATTAATAATGCAACCTTTGGGCTATCATTTTGTGATGCTCGTCATGGTAGAAGGGCAGGTATTTTAAGGATGTACGACGCCGATAGACTTCGCATTTGCAAGGGAAAAAAACCTGTCGGAGGAAACGGCAGTGGAACTGCGCCAGTTAATAAAACCCTTTTATGAGGTACCCGGAGCGTTTCAAAGGCTGTAAAAACCTTTCCGGGGAAAAACTATCAAACGGAGCGTTCGGAGTCTAAAAAGGGGAGCAATTCCTTACTGATCAGCCTTGGGACTCTGAATGTGACTGAAGGTTCAAATTGAGTCCTGAAACGAGATGAACTTGGATTTTATACGATGACATTGGTAAACCAATTGGTGATATTTTCCCATTACTGATAAATGGAATGTGGTGCTTCTGCATAGCTTTACTTTTAAGTCACGCTTTACCTTAAGTCACGCTTCACTGTAGAGCGTACAGAGCTCAAAAATATTATTTTTTATTATTTTGCTGAATTTATGCTCATTACAAATACATTTCAAATATATTAGGTCTGTGACATCAGCACCTGGACGAGTCGCAAAGATCCTAGGAACACATTCGAGTTTTCACAAAAATGAACCTACTGAAATAGCCCCAAAAAATTTAAATACTACATCCCGTGGGAATCCGTTTTGAGGCATTCTGCAAATATTCCTGGATTTAAACGCTCTCTCTCTCTCTGTAGTTTTGTAACTATTTGTTGTTTATTCATTCTTGTAAATTTGTAAGAGAGGGCCTTAAGGCCCTAATAATGTACATATTAATAAATAAAACAGTCTCTCTCTCTCTCTCTCTCTCTCTCTCTCTCTCTCTCTCTCTCTCTCTCTCTCTCTCTCTCTCTCTCTCTCTCTCTCTCTCTCTCTCTCTCTCTCTCTCTCTCTCTCTCTCTCTCTCTCTCTCTCTCTCTCTCTCTCTCTCTCTCTCTCTCTCTCTCTCTCTCTCTCTCTCTCTCTCTCTCTCTCTCTCTCTCTCTCTCTCTCTCTCTCTCTCTCTCTCTCTCTCTCTCTCTCTCTCTCTCTCTCTCTCTCTCTCTCTCTCTCTCTCTCTCTCTCTCTCTCTCTCTCTCTCTCTCTCTCTCTCTCTCTCTCTCTCCTTCTCTGCGTATACGCGCGTCAGTGTGTCATTCTAGAATTTCAATAATTCTGATAATGAAATTCCGTTTTTTTGCCACTAATCAAGAATTTTAATTGAAAGAATGAGTTTTTGAGTTTGTTGGCCCTCACTTTTTCAGCAAATTTAATCGCTCAAATCTAAAATTCACTAAAAAACTTATTAAAATGGTGTTTTTGGTAATAATCGAATAATTTATTGCAAAGCTGAAAATAATTTGGGAAAAGTTTTCTCTGCATGCTATTTGCAGTGCTAACAATTACTTTTTACAGAATGTTCTCAAATTTTAAAACAATGTAACTTAAATATGAACCGCAAAATCACAAAAAAAAATTCCATGCGACCATGCTGCATGACGGACATTTTCTCCATTATACTTGTATGCCTTAAGGCTGGAGGTCAGTAAAAACATCGCATGACGAAAAAATGAAACGAAGCCTGATATGAAGATAATCATTTTATCCTAATCAAACTAAAAAGCTGAAATTTGAAATGGAGCCTCTCAGGTGCAGGTATAACGACATTAAAACGCCCGGAATCACTTAGATCAGATCGGCATGTTTTGGACAGAGGATAATTTCCCTCCTATTTGCCATACAGTGCTGAAGGGTAATACGGTGCCTCACTAGGACTAGTAGAATAGAATTGCAACGACTGGAACCACTCTGACCAGCTGAGTTAGCTATGGTGCTACATTATATCCTAATTACCCGGAGATGTTGACATGTTAATCGGAATCTCCCCATCCACTTCAACGCCACTAAACAATCAATCCCACCCCCCTCATGACATCGCCATTTACGCTGAAATTTATCATTGATTTCTCAAAACACTCGCAACGGCTGACTCAAATTGAAGCTTTCACTCGCTCACGGAGACCTGTAGACACTTCCAGCCCTACGGTAACTTGAAGTGGAGGGTGTCTGAGAAGAGCTCGTAACATCTATTGGATACATCTGTGATAAGCACGGGCTCGCCTTGTAATCAATAGATCACAAACACGTTTTAGATGGCTAGAACACGTACACTAGAATAATAACTATAGGAACAATCAAGTAACTCGACTTTAGACTTCTCTTATCATTCAGCACTGAGCATTTCAGCGTGGCCGCCTTACTGAAGGAGAATAGACCGGAAAAGAATCAAAACCCTGCAGCTGCATCTCCCAGACGTTTTTCAGGTTTACTTAGTACATAGATCTAGCATAGTTTTCTGGTTTCAGGTTTCTGGCGAGGGAATGAGTGACGAAACGCCAGAAATAGTTAAATTAGCTGTTTCTGTGTATCTCTCACCCTCCCACCCTTAAGAGTGCTCCATTACTTTCTCGGCAGGAGTGTTCTGTGGTATCACCACCCGCGTCTTGAGGGATTCTTACTTCAACTGATGGTGGTTTAATAATAGGTCCACATCCTAATGGCAAATCCATGTCTCCCTCCTACTCCTTTAGCTTTAATAATGACTTCCTCCCGACTCATTGAATTTAGGTTTTTCGTTTTCGATTTAGTGGTGCACTTCCTTTGCCTTTAAGAAGTTTTATTTAACAATAAATAATTAAATATTTTTTTAAATTCACCCAACATACTCATTACAGGTCAGGGTTCTAGAACTGGAATGAGTGATAAAACGAAACGACGGCAATTTCTCTCTAGTGGCAATTTGGAAGAGGAATATCAGCTGTGTGTACAGCCAAGTGATTATACTACCCTATTTGCAAAACCCTACTGAAGATCACACCACCTTTACTAGAGCTCCCAAAGCCCGTAATATCCTCCTACTCTGCAAAAACTATTGAAACGATGTGAGTGGCTGATTTTATAGTGGTAGTACTTTGTCAGTAATGGTGATGACGCTGGGGGCGGTCATTCTACCATCCATAAATGGGTTATGGATGGTTTGGGAACCGCCATTCCATCCCTGATCATTCTGACCATGTCTGTACGTGCGAATTCATCTTTTTCTATCGTCTAAAAAATACAAAAAGACTTGTCGAGACCTCTCCCTTCGGACAAATGATAAAAAGTACGTTTCTTCAATTTCCCAACCTGGTCACTAGAGATCGCCTAGAATAGATGGGAGTAGAAGTGAAGAGTGTATACAAGAGTGTATATCAAGCGTCCGAAACTTCAAGAGGATACAAATTAAGTTCGCTTCATATCGAGGAGTATTTCATAGTGGCCACTGTCCAACTACTCTGGTATCAAGCATTTCTAATTTAGTTGTAGACCATTAATCTCAAAAACTTCTAAAAATTTAGTTAAACTTGCCCGATTCCTTTCCGATCTTTCGGAAAGCTATAGTGAAAACGTGTGATAGATACCTACCTCACAGATTCTGCCGGTCCGTTCTACCTCAACTTTTTCCTTCTTCATTTTGTTATCCCTGAGATATTCTAGCTGAGAGTCGAAGTTGCCGTTGAGCCCGTCAATCCACGATATCTTTAGAGGTAACGCCCATCACGTCTTCCCCTTGTTTGAAAAGCCGTGTTTGCTTCCCATCCCTCTTTCAGGCCTTCCAATAAAGATACATACCTATAATAGGCTATTTGTATTGGCTTCTTCTTTTTCTCTCTTTCTGTATCTCGGGGGGAAAGTCCCTTAGAAAGTTGATATTGTTTCTCTCCCAAGTCCCGCACTGACGACTTTTTTTGCTCTGTTTCCAACTTGCGAGGAATAACAAATATCCATCTAGCAGAATCTAATATTGAACAAAATATTGGTTTTCGGGGCGAATAAATACTTGAAGCGAAGCGATAACATTATATATTATAGGATAACAATATATATTATTATAACTGCATATTATGTCAATAGTAAAGAATTTATAACATTTCCGTACTTCAATGCAAGCAGCCAATTTTGTCTTTATTAATTTCATAAGGTCTTGTGTTTGCCATGAAATCACACAATCACACAACTAATACCCCCTGCTTATAGGGCATCGATTTTATTATTTTTCTCTCTTTCGTGGAGCACTAGTTTTGGGTGACTAGCCAATTTGTTATGGGTTTTATCTAAACTAATTTTATTTGATTAAAATAATTCATACTCAACTCGCTTGATCGATATATCACGTTGAACTTAAGTGAACGGATTTAAAGCAACTACTTAAAATGTATTAGAACTCTTCCATATACCAATAGCCTTTCCAAACAAATTTCCCACAAGTATCTGAGTAGTTCTCAAACATGACGTTTGAATTCAGATGAATTTTACACTGGAAATTAATACAATGTTAAAGAGAAATTTAGGGGGTTTTAGGTATCGGCAACATTGAATAATTGTTATAAATATGAAAAACTATTTGTTTGAGTCAGATTTTTCCCAGAAATCTATACTTATCGGTGTGGTTGTGAACTATGGTTTTTAGCCGTATTATAATTAATTACGTTTGCCCATAACATTTCTCAAACTGTCAGCTTTTGAACGGTATTGTCAATTTTACTTTTACGTTAAAAAATGTTGAAAAAACGTCGGTTTAAAATATTTATTATAATTTTTTACTTTGGCCTTCTTTTTAACCAATTAAAACTAACTAAGACAACTTTACTAACAGTTATTCTGGGGGGAGTTATGGCCGTTTTAATGTCATGAGGTACGAAACACGAGATAAATCTTGAAAATTTAATAACTTGAAATCAAAGCGTTTAAAAGGAAATCTCTATGAGCAAATTTCGATCCGAAATGAGCTCTAGAATCGATTCCTTGAGTTTGTCCAGTAATTTCTGTAGACACCCTGTATAGCAAGCGGCATGGCCCATTTCGTCGGCTATTCGCAGCTTGAGTTGGGGCAGTGTGTGTGGAAGATGTTGAAAGACCTTATCTTTAAGGTAGCTCCAAAGAATGAAGTCACAGATGCTCAAATCAGGTGAACGCGCTGTTCACTCCACGTCCCATCCAGTGAGACCAGCTGCCCCCGGAAACATCTGTCTCAAAACAGCTAATGAAATTTGAGCTGTGAGGTGAGTAAGGGCTGTAGCCCCATCCTGCTGGAATCAGATGACACCTAGATCGTGATCTTCAGCAAGTTCTTCCAATTCAGGCTGTAGTAAGGTTTACCATACCGAAATGTAACGCCTAAAAGTTACTGTGACGCTGACATTTTCCTTCTCGAAAAACTCAGTGCCTATCACTTGTAATTGATACACAGCGCACCACACTGTGACTTTAGGTGAGTGGAGTGGTCTTTCATGGAGTTGACGAGACTAACTGCAGCTCAGTTCCGGAAATTTAGCTTATTCACTGTTCCACAAAGGTGAAAAGGTGCCTCAATACTACTGAAAAAATTTGCTCTTGGGGAGGTGCGCTGAATCATTTCCTCACAACGATTTCTACAGTTCACATCATCTTAGTAATATCATTTTCAAAACTTGAGTACGAAATCTAAATTCCCTACTGATTCGAATGAATAAAAAAGTTTTTCTCCGATTTCTACCGTTTATTTTTATAGCCACCTAAAATTTGTCAATCGGTCGCACCCTGTACATTGTTATCTGTTTCGTCTCATACAAAACAGCCGATTAAGTAATTTACATTAGTCGGAAAATAGGGTTTAATCATGCATTCAGCTCACTTCACTGTCACTATAATATGTAACGATATATAAAATAGGTAGGTACTGAAAATATTTCAATAGTAACTAGTAATCAATAACCAGACTCACCCGAAACAAAGAAGGTTATTCAACGGCCTGAAATCCTCAACCTTGTTTTGACAAAAGTTTGGTTGAGGGGGCTTAGCACATTGTTGCATAACATGGTCCAATTAGGCTTCGTCCTTCCGTTTCCTTCCTCGATAGTAGGAATTTTCTCATACCCAGACGGGAGACATGGCTCCCCGCAATACGTCCCAGTAATAATACAGACTTGTAAGAACAAGACCGCCCTGGAATTCATTCAATTCCTTCCTTTATTATCAGAATTGAATGTTCCTGAAAACAGGAGGGGATGGAAAGACGGGAAACCTATATAAAAGGCGACCGTTCAAACACCTAAGGGGAAACAACTGTGGGAGGGAAGATTGTCGATTATATTGATTTATATAGTGAACAACCCATTGGAAATCGTTCCATTGCTTGGGATTATTGCTGTTGCGGTGGTTAGGGCGTCCCGGGTCCCAAGGGGACCCCATGTGCCGTCTTGTAAGAGGGGACCGCCATTAGAGATTAAGCTGGTAGGTAATGATGTGCGACTGTTACCCTCTTCCCATGAGGGAGGAGAGACGATATTAGTTATGTGGTCTCATTTCTTATTAATGAATCAATCACATGGAGTGTTTCTAAGGCACCGCAGGCTATTATGGCAATATTTCACCTTTTGAAAGTGAACTGTTCATAAATATTATATTTTCATGAATACAGCGAGTAGGCATATTCCGTTTATTGTTCCTAGCCGTACCTTCCTCTAATGTATTGTGTCAATTATTACTCTTATAGGTACAGTACAAGTACACTCATGTGCTATCATATTAGTTATTTTGAAAACTCGAGGGATGATAATTTTAACTGCCTAGAACGAGTTGTAATGAATTCTCTTGGCATCACTTACGATCAACCCTAAAGGATAGAAGGGCTGAAATATTTAAATAACTGAGATCTCAACAACTTTTGAAATAAGTGGATATATTTTTTCTATTTTTTATTTAAAGATCACTTCGATGAATCGAATGAGTCCAAATGGATCGCTATACGTTCATCCGGTGGGTCTCCATAAGGGCTAGAACTTTGTCAGGAAAAAAATCAACAACTCTATTGTGGTCAGAACAGTAAATTCCGAAGAAATCGAGTTTATTATCACTTTTCTCACCTATAGATGAATTGTAAAGCGTGGCTAGATGATTAATTTCATCTCATCAATATTATGTTGGTGGGTATGTTGGTGAGTGCCATCGTCAGTGTCAATATACTTAGATTGTGATGTACTATTCTACCTGTAAAGATCAGCTCTTGTTAAATAAAATGCGATAGTAAAGTGTAGGTATTTAATGTTAGGTATATAATTTATTTCTCTTGGGTGGCGTTTATGCCTATGCAGTTACCTATTTCAGATAATGCATTTATTATACACTACGTTTAATAATATTATAGAAAAGTGTTCTGTACTCTGAATAGAAATAATAAAACTTTTTGTTGTAATGTGCAGGTTTTTCTGAATTTGAGTTCAGGGTATTAGTTCACAAAAATTACTGCATTAATTTCTACTTCTAACAAACTTCTAATCACTTTGGAAAACAGTAACCATGTAACGAGTTCATCCATTTTTTCCGTTGTTAGTTAATTGGGTGTATATTCACAGGAAGAGTAGAGTAGGTAACTACCTACTTAAGTTTGAATATTTAGGTATACTCGTAAACTTCACATAGGGTGTACCTACCTCCGTTCCTAATAGCTGAGTTCACACATAAGTAAATGTACGTAAAATTCATGAAGCATACATTATAAGCATACCTCATGAATTATTTGAATTTGATGAAACATACTAATAGCCATATTATTAAGTAAATTTCATTATATCTGAAAAAATTTGGATGCAAAAAAATTCCAATGCGCCTTGAAGATTTGAGTGGAATCCTAACCAAAGGCACTACTCTTAATCAGATTTTGTTTATATTTACTAGGAGAATAGTTGATGCAAGAGGAAGACGAATAATTTGCGCAGGAGTGCTATATAAAACTGAAAATTGAACCCTTGTGTAATAGTTTACTACATTTATAAGGAATTTCTTAATCGAAAAGCCATAATATGCCACCGAGGTGTTGAGAAAAGACTCAGCGTTCAGGGTGTTGTTTCCAACATGAAGATGAATAGGCGGAGAAAAAGTGTGGAAAAACGAGAGCGTTACCGTCTTAGGCGGCCGAGGGTAAAAACTGACCCGTGTGTTTGGAATCTCAAAGCAGTAATAAAGCAGGGGAGGGAGAGTTCATAAAAGAAACTCGCGCGAAATATATCAGTGAGGTTGTGGGGGAGAGGCGAGAGTCCGGAACGAAACACGAGGGTCGAAATAATGTGTAACTTGAACGGTTGTCTTGTATGCGTGTTTGCTTTGAGGAAACATCTTTATACGGGTTTCTCTCCTTTTTTTGGCATTTCATCGGATTACTATCCAACAAGTGTGAGGCTGAAGGTCGAGCAAACATGTCTTGATTGATCGATTGATCCGGATGTAGATTCGATGAAATAACTGAAGGTTGTGGAAATAGTTACCTACGTCCTATGTCTACCAGTAGAATATGTGACATTCCAGACTTCACAGCACACAATTTCGACACTTCTTTAGAGTCTTTCGAGTTCAATATCGTCATAGCTACTCTCATTTCACATTTTATAGACCTCCTTGCTCGGTACGGTTAGCTTTTGTATTTGGAAATAAAAGGATAGCAGGTGGTTACTATAAATAGTACTTCCCCACTGTCCAAAAAGGACAGTTAACCCCGTGCCCAACGCCTGCTTTACGTCGATAACATCTGGGATTGATTGGGATACTTTATTCACAGACAGAGTTGATGCAGATAAGACGAAAGCTTGGGCTGAGTAGGCAATAATTACCATTAGGCTTGTAGCCTCCCTGCTCTAGATCCTAAACAGTCCAAGAGGTTGGTATTCTTAAAATGGATTCAATGGGTTCTCGGGTTTTACCGCTTTTAGAGGTTGTTGCGGTTCCTGTGATTGCTTACCTACACCGAAAGCCTAGTGTTGGCGAACCTGCACAATATTACTATGTCCGCGATACATCACCGCTCCCTCCAATTTAATGGATGTCAAAATCTTATAGGACAGGGGCCTTTTCAGGCTAAGACTAATAGTATTTCCTCCCGGCCGAATCGGGCTCCTACAATTGAATGTGCATCAAAAACGGCAAATACCGACCGAACATCAAATAACTGTGACCCCTTCCAAGCAAAGTTCGCGATATATTTTTTCTTCAACCCCCACATATTTGTAAGTAATTGTTGGTGACGCCTTACGTAATCCCTCTTATGCATATTTTTTATTCGATATTTTTATACACTTGATAACCTGCATGTCTACCTTTCATAATGTTTATGGTCGTACTTTTAATTTCTATTTTTATTGTTTATAATTATTATAATGCATTTTTCGCTAAGCCTTTGATATGTACTCGGGGTAAAGTGTTTTACGGGGGGTAAGGACCTGCTTCCTAGGGGGCCAACTGCCATACCGGGTAAAGAGGACATTTTGTGGAGGGGGTAAACTGTCCAAAATGCTCGGACACGGGGGTAAAGTGGCACCCTCCCTATAAATATACGCGGTTCCCCGTATGCAACCAAAAAATTTAGGATGCGGTATATACCTATGATGAAAATGTTTCATGAACATGGGTATGTATAGTAACAGTCGTGCTTCGGTAGGTGAATGCCTAACGAGTAAAGAGCACAGACATTGCGAGCGTTGCGCAATAACCGAATCTAGCGGGACAAAAAACTAAAAATGAAGATAGGAAAATATACGGAAAAAGTGTTTGTTCCAACAGGTACAACGCAGGCAAGAGGAAAACCACATAAAATATATGGGAGAATGTGAATAAAGCAGTACAGTATACAACAACCCGGGAATCAGACGATTTTTATAAATCCTTTAATTGCTAGCGTTACGTCAGTATTGAAGTTTTTCCTCATTATTGAAATTGGTAGGTATAGATTATGATTTTGTGATGGTCTAACGTTTTAAACTCATCAATGGACCGTAATCAAGATGGGAGGTTAGTTTCCCTTCAATTTTAGACTACTTGTGACGAATTGATGTTCAATAAAACAGTCACCTCTCAGTTCGTCCCCGGTATTTTGTAGCAATAAAAATTGTGTTATAGGTCGTCTGCTCATATAGTGTGGAATCGGGAATTAGCAGATGCCTTCAGGATATTTTGTTGCAATTTTTCAGATTCTAGTAATTACACATTGACATGGTTATGTCTTTGCTCTGGGGGGTCAACCAAAAATTTCCGTGATGCAAAATGAGTGTCACAATTTCACTGTTTTTCACGTACAACCCAGCCGTTGCTAGGGGAATGGAACTTCCGCAGTTTTCATCGCACAGAAATCGTTCGCCACTCGTTGGAAAGAGCTTGATTTATGTATGTGATAAATGTTCACATCTCACGCTACCTCTATTTCCCCCTCCTTACATACCTGGCTACATTCCTAAACTAAGTTGATTGGACTATAAACAATTTTAATAAGCCGGTTACAAGATTCTTAACGTAAAGCAATAGCATCATTTACTCCACTCCATAGGAAACATTTTCATCCTCTTGACAACAGTCGACTGTTAACAACAACTCATTGTAGTGGCTTCTCTCTAGGGATGGGTATCGTTACAAAAGTATCGATATAATGTATCGGTACTGTATCGGGATGCAAGTATCGATACTCCAAATATCACTTGAGCAAAATATCGATATTCATAAATATCGAGTATCGATACCACATCCACAATATTGCTTAAGAATACGTTTTTCCCAACAAAAAATTATAAACCGGAGTTTGAATTATTTATCTTAATGTATGGAGGTCATTGTACTATAAAGTTCATGGTTGAAGATATATTATCTGGAAAAAATTATATTATTTTCATATTATAAATTACTTTATTGAATTTTTATCTAGTTACCATTTACCTAGTTACTTCTAGTTTCCATCTAATGTTCTAGAACGTGTTTGGAGCCTCGAACGTAAAACCTATTTAATTTCTTTAATATCATTAATATTTTGTTCAATATAAGTTATAAAATTCGTTGATTTTTTATTGTTATTTTACATAATTTATAATATTTTGTTTATTTCGATCGACTTCGAATACGTATTAATGGCGAGTATACCTACCTATTGAAATCAAACTGTAGGTATCAGCTGTTGCCATATCGGTCATATTGCTCGATATCATTGTTATCACGGCTAAACGGAGATTGGCAATTGGCCCATAGCCTGAAAGAAAAATTGAATTAAGTTTGTCAAAGTTGTTGAGAAAAAATTCCCGATATTTCAAAATGTCGGAATGCAAGTATCGATACCCAATAATATCGGAAGGCACAGTATCGATACAAAAATATCGATATGAGGTGAAAAAATATTGATATTTTGAAATATTGTGTATCGATACCCATCCCTGCTTCTCTCCACAGTTATTTTCAACATTTCTATAAGATTTTAGTTCGTTAAAAGCAAATTTAGTCGGAACATTACTTCAAAGATATTAGGTATTTCATTAAACCAAACATGCTAAATTTCTAACAGTTTTTTATGAAAAAAAAACCGTTTTAAAATGTTCTTATCTGAGAAAATTTAAAAAATATGTAAAAACGTGTTTTGGGGTTATTTTACTTCACATTCACAATAAGATCAGTAGAGAACCATTTTATTCACATGAGCGTGGGATTTATTCAGAAACAACGTGAAATTTCTATGAGATAAAGGCAAAAAAATAATTGTCTCCAGCATGAATCGGATTTTGCCCCACTGAGCGTCACGTGAACGAAGGCGAACAACAATAAAATACAATCTACGCAGCGGAGGTACAAACCAACATACTCTCGTACTGCCATTCAACGGCTTCTTGAAAGAATTTTTTAGCGAATTTTTGAAGAAAATTAAGCTATTGCTCTCGCCTCAAAATTTGTAGAATGTGAATTTTTGAAAAACTTTTATGCAGAAATCCGTTTCAGGCTATTCTGAATCATATTCTGAAGTTTAACGCATTTTTTTATGTATGTATGTATGTATGTATGTATGTATATATGTATGTATGTGTCATTCCAGACGATAACTGTCCGTAGAATTGTGCTAGAAACTTCAAACAAATTTTAAAATGTTAAGGACACAAAACGAAAGTTCAAGTTCGTTGGCCAGCATGATCGGATTACATCTTCGGGTTGAAATTTTCAAAAATGTAGTCAAAAATTTCAAAATAGCCTGTTTTTTGCGATTTGTTGTGCGAAATAATTTTTTCAGCATACTAACATGTGCTATATTCGGAATCAGCGCAAAATTTCCTATAAGAATATGTATCAAGTTTTCAGAAATTTCGAAGTTGAAAAATCAGTCAAAAATCGAAATAATGCCGTTCGCTGGTTGTAAAAATCGGTAATATTTGCATGAAACATTGTCCAAATTCAGATTGAACTACTCTTATGGAAATATCCCTGTATAACCAATCCTAGAACCATGCTGTTTAAAACGTAGGTAGTAGGTACTTGTTAAAAAAAAAAAAAAAAAAAAAAAAAGTAATCACAACTGATGAGTTTACTCTGTGAAATATTCCGTCCTTCGATTCTCTCAGTCGCTCTCTTTAATGTTTTACGCTCAACTGTTTCTCCATAAAATTAATACCTAGTTGAAAATTTCCTTACACTTACAAAGCTCAAATTTCAAAACAATATAACATTACTTATACAATACGATAATTTACGAAAATTCGCTCATACGATCATGCTGCGTGACTGGAACTTTTCTGTTATTAATTTCTAACAAGAAGCAAAAGTACGTACAGATAACCAAGCGATTCATTGGATGTAATTTATCTCTTGATGGAACCAGTAATTAATTGTCCAACTTGGGGGCGGAGCGCTGCGATTACCGTTCGAACTAACGGGGATCTCGTTTAGGGATCATTTGTCGGACCTTTTACTTGTGAGGACTAATCTGAAGAACAAATCATTTCCCTTGCAGAATCTCCGGACGACCCATCCTGACTCAATTTGCTCCGCCTTTCATTCGAAACGATGAGTAATCAAGGCTCAATGAAAGTAAATTCAACGAGTTTTTCATTCAGGTGAGAGAAAAACTAGACCCGACGCTGTACATTTGCCCGTAGTTGTACTCTACTAAAAGCTTGTTCGTTGAGTCTTGTTTTTATCAGGTGCTCAGGTAGTGAATGAAGTATCAGCTTTGCTACAAGCAAGTAGTTTTTCAAATTTTTGAACTCAAAATAAATTATAAGGATAAATTCTTGAAAGTTTCCAGTTCAAAGACCCATCACGGAACTAATTGAACTAATCCGATACGTTCGCTACCGTCGCGCCCATATTTTCTAAGGGGTTCAAGCTCAGAATTCCACATCTAGAGCGGTAAATTTCTCAGTTCGAAAAGTTCAAATCAGAAATTTTGTTGTTGATTTCTCAAAATAGGTTTTTTTTTTAAAGCGTGGAATAAGCTTTTACCGGGACCTAAAAGTGGAAAAAATTACAAAATATTTTCACAAAATATTGTCACGAAGAAACGAGACAAAAGTATCGGCGGTTCTAATATCTTTGCTATTCAACCTATGAAGCTGAAACTTGAAATGGAGAACCCTTGAGACGTCTACAGACGGATCATGAAGTCTAAAGCCACCTAGATCAGCCGAATGAGATTCGGAGCAATGTTCTTTGCTATTCGGGATGGAAGTAGTGGCGGATCTAATATCTTTACTGTTTAACCTGTGAAACTGAAATTTCAAATGGAGAACCCGTGGGACGTCTAGAAACGCATCATGAAGTCTAGAGCCCCTAGTAAGATACGGAGCTGTTTTTTTTTCCTATTTATGGTAGGACGTCTAAATTTGATAGGGAGCCTCTCTGGGACAACAAGAGCGAGCAAAGTGAGGGGCGCCATTCTGATTAGCTGAGCGAGCTAAAATCTTTCCTGTTCACCGTAGGACGTTGAAAATTGATAAGGAGCCTCTCTGGGATAGCAAGAGACGAATGACCTTACAGGCTCCATTGTGCTAAAACCTCAGCTGATTGTGCTAAAAGTTATGTCGTCAGTCTGACTACAATGAAATTTGATAGGGAGCCTCTCAAGGACATCGAGGGACGAATGAAATGACGGGGTTCCACCCAGAGCCGATTCGAAAATTTGGTTCTGCTTACGCAAACTGCGTTTTTTTTCCCTACGTTATTTATATACTTCTCCTTCGTTACAATAAGGATTTTTCAAAGTTTAGAGGGACAGAAGTTCTTTTTTATTACATAGGCCAGCCTTCCTTGAACACTATTAGACATGGAAACCGCATGTCTGATTTCTTATATTCAACTAGTAAGTTTCCGAATACAGTGCGGAATTTTTCAAATTGAGGCAGTCTGAAGCAAAGTCATGCGCAATCAGTTTTACGCCGAATAATAAATAATCACTCACTGAATAAATAATAAGACTGATAAGCCTCAGTACTTGGAACAAACCAGCCTATTATTCATGTAATCACTTCAACATCAATTCCCCTATCTGGCGAGGATAATGTATTTCAGGTTAGTGCCAATATGCGACCATATTCCGCAGAGATCCAAGTGCTGAATTACCAAACGCAACGACGCCGCCTACAACAGCCTGTACGTTTACATTTACCTGTTTATTTCACGCGTTTAGCTAACAATCGAATCAACATCACATTGATTTCCGTCCGTCTATTCACATCTAGCACTGATTACACAATAACATTGCGAGTCACTTTAATGTGGTTCGACGATCCCATTATTTGATATTTATGTAGGAAAATAGTCTTCAAAGTGTCACTTTTCTCAATTACTATCACCCTCATGTTGCACGTATTATTAATATAAATTATGATCTACATTATTTATATTAAAACGTAAATATTTATGATTTGAACATGTGTATATTGTGTCATACGATTGGTATTTATCAAGGATTCCCACATTTTCTTCTAAAATGTGCGCTGGCACTCCCCTTTATCTATATCGTCGAATAACTTGATTTGCTACTCGAGCACAAGTTTTCCACCATTGCCCCACAAACTATCGGGCGTCAATAATTATGTATTGTTCAAACCCCGCAGCATTGTCTACAGTATTTCGAGCCAAGCTTCGTATATGATGCGACAAATGCTGTTCAATTATTACCACCAAACATTATCTACGTTCAGGTATACCGAACAGGAATATTGTTCATGAGTAGTTGAAATTGAATTTTCCGATCAGTTTCCTGTCATACCAATATCCGTTTTGAGAGTTGAAAATCGTTCGGAAACTTTATCTACGTTGGAATCCCAGCAGCGGACTCTGGTTGGGACCCATCTGCGAGGTTACCGGAGAAAATCTAATTGGTTGCCGCTCTCGGGACCTCCGATAGGTCCCGTGTAATCATTTGCTGCTTGATTACGGATATTGCTTCGCTTCTGTACTCGGATACCACCACCCCTGCTGAATTGTGTGGTATTTCTAGGGACAGAGCATGAAGCAGGAATTCATTTTGATTTTCTTTGAGTCATGGATCACTAATAAATTCCTTGGACATGTATCGTACAACCTTGATAAGGTCAGCCGCACCAATGTTGGGCAAAAAGTAGTTACGACTAATAACTAATAGCTACAACTGAATTAGTTACTACAATGGCGAATAATAACTACAACTAATTATCTACCATGCTATATTTGTATAATAACAAGAAGCAGCAGGAATTTGCAAAAACAAATCTGATTGGGTTCTAACTAGATGTCAAAGCGAGGATTGACGAGGCTCCTCCAATTCTTCAAGCATGAATAACTTAGAAGGCTATTGCTTTGATTTTAACTCGTGTCCTGTCACGCGCATGTTTAACGCTAGCGTCACTCAGATTTTGAAAATCAATTGTTTCGCCTTGGCTCCCACTCGTTTTTATTTTAATTTAGAAAATGCTAACTCTTCATTTGCTCTCTCAAAATAACGCCACCCGTTGGTCAGTGGGATCTTGGTAATGCACGAGAAAACAAGGTATAGAGGCCATCGTCATTATGAAAGGGATGAATGAATTAAGTATTGAAATTTTATGTCTTTACTTAGGCATATAGAATCGAAAAGTGTTACGTTACGTTACCAAAGAGTGTTACTTTTGATTTTCTGATGATTATTGCTTAGAAACGAATCGTTGCTACAGAACTGTATCTTGGGAGTTTATCATCGTAAAAAAATCATTCGCCAGTCATTAGAGAGTTCCTAGTGCTTTACGGTCACTGTAGATACGGCCCGTATTGTACGATACGGTGGATGTTTCACAATACGGTTCCGTATTCGACCGGATAGATACGGTGGCTGAACGATCCGTTCCAGACGTATTTCAGTCAACCGTATTCTAATGTGACCTGCCATTTGGGTAACAGTGTTTCTTCTGTAGTTAGGCAATTCGTGTGTTTTCGTTGACTGATATTTTATTCTAGGTTATACTCCGTGTTCCAATTAAACTGTGATTTATTTTGAATGGTGCCAAAAATATGCTATATTGTAGTTGGAGTTCCAGTTGTTAGCTAACCTGATATTGAATCATATGACTCATAGACCTACCTTGTAAGTAGGGTGAAAATTGTATACCTACTCGTTTTAGGAACGTGATGTTGTTAAAAAGTAGTAATCTTAACCAAAGACTGTGATATATTTTGTGAATAAAAGTTTAAAGAAAAGATGAATTTGTTAAAACGTATACCTCGCGCACTTTTTAGTTTCCTTACTTAATTCGAAGGGTGAAGGGAAAGTTCTGCAATCAACTTGAAAATAAGTTTCTGAAACTCATGATAGGGTGATGTTTTCTTCAACCTGAACCCATTATTCATTTCATACAAATAGTGTTGTATGTAGGTACTCACGTATTTATATAGCTCGTGTACACGGTTGTGATCTTACAGTACGACATTTAAAAATTCCAGTTTCGGGGTTGGGTTCCTATACGCAACTGTTGATAAATAAGCTTATAATAATCCTTCGGTTTGCGAAAAAAACATCGTTTTCAGCACTTTTTTGTTTTGCCTTTTCTTTAAGTGACTTAAGGGATTTTGATGATATTCACAGGAATCACTCTTCTCTGGTTAGAAACGCTATCCAATACCGCCTCGAACCTTATTAATTAGCAAAGACCCTTAAACAACAAAAGGAAGGTGAAAAACTTAATTTTTTTGTATTGTCATTAACCAGTACCCCTCATGTCCAAACAATTAAGCTAAGAACTGCTATGGTATGACGAATCGACTGAAAACTTTGAAAAATATTTGAAACTTCTACCTAAATTTGAATAGATTCTAACAGATCAGTGATATGTTTTATTGATTTGGATGCATCTCCCAAGATAAATATCCTAAATCAATCTTTTTATTAACATGTAAGTGACCTGGATGAACACATCAGAGTAAGTGCACCAATGAAGTGGAAAAAAATTGCTTATGGCCCAATATTAGAACCTAGTACCTACCTTCACTTCAAAGTTTTGTATCATTGCCATGCGCAACACCACTTATGGCTAGAAATACACTACATTTCACACTTATAGGTTTCAGCCTGATGGCGTAGGAACCAAATGACCACTAGGTCAGTTTGACTTTTGAAAATAGTGTTCAAATCGAACTGAAAAAAATCACGAATGCTCTCTATATCCGATCCGGGATTCAATGCCAATCTAAAAAGTAGCACCCTTATTAATTAAGAAAATAAATAATTAAATTCCCATAGATTCCCACAATTTTCACTACAATGTCCTGGATTTCCTTCAGTTTGTTTGGTTGGTCAATACGAGAATATTGGATTAATGAATGCGAGAATACGGGAATATTTGAAAATAAAATAAAATCCCAAAAACATAATAGATTTGCCGTCTACTTCATCGTCCTCTCCTGGTAATGTAGGAAAATCAAATCAAATCCAAGTTCAAAAATGGAAAGACCATTCCACTAAAGCTCGATTTTGGGAAGGTCGCTTTGATACAGAACAGGTCGATGACGATTTGACTATATTTTGTTAATTTTCTATAATAAAGAAATTACAATAACTCAAAAGGAAAAAAAGGTTCTAGATAAAAAACTTTCTAGAAGAAACCATTCGGACCGAACTATCTACAATGTTTTTCGGTAAGATTTGATTAGGAAAATTGAAAACAAAATGTAGGGAAACGTAAATACATTTTTATTTACAGATATTTAGGTAGGATAGAAACGCCATGTTTGTTGACGATAGGAAACAAAGTTCGCATTACTGCGTTAAATATTCTTGCAGAGTGATAGAAATAGTTAATAGAAAAATAATCACTTGACTGGCTACCATATAAACGTATGACAGTTTGTAAGTAACACTGCTACTGTATACATCCCCCCAAGATCTTGTAGCTGCAACTTCTGATTTTTCGAAGAAAAAGACATTGAAGAAGAAATTCTTCAAGAAAAATCAAGAAAAGATTCCGTATTGCTCACGGAGTTGGCGAGGCGGATTCCTCGAAGTCTCCTGTTCAAGAAAGCCCTCAAAAGCCACGAAAAGGTCAACAGCAGATAACACACCATTCACGTATAACTCCGCGAAATCTTCGAGGTCGTTCATTGTTGGTTCTTATAAGAACCTTTGAAATAGAAAATAAAGAGAACTGGGTAAAAATTGAACGAAAAAAAGCACGAGAAATAAAGGAAATGAGTGAGCTCGAGAAATTGAAATAGCGATGGATTATTAGCGTTACAACTAAATCCGGTGAGGATTTGATGTGACTTTAAGGTGCGGTGAATTTTTCTTAACTGTGGTTAGCATCCAGTCACTCGCCCTAACCGTTCTCGTTACGGCTCACCGTATTGAGACCGCCGGATCTACTAGGAACTCTACTAGGAATCATTCGCCAGTCATTGGAAAGCTCTCGATTGACCTAACAGTATTATGTTCACCGCTGCATAGTGCGTGGCCAACAATCTGAGCTGTCTGTCATTTGAGCTGTCTGAATAATTGCTTACATGCAGGTGATCCTTCTCAGTTGATTTTATAAACACGATTGCAACCACTATTAGACTGGGAAGTGAAGACATAAAATGTCTCAATGTCTTGCAGACTTGTATGCAAGATTTTCGGCATTCGGTATGATTTAGTTTCGTTCAATTATAAATTCGGTATAGTTTTAAATTTTCATTGAAAATCCGATTTGTAATCTATGTATCAAAGTTGGATCTCTCTTTTAACGTTTTAAACAAATCGACAAACTTTTTCTTTTTTGTCGGTAATGAGTTGTTAACACTTGCCTCGATCTCTGTTCAACACTCTCAATGCGGGTCAATAATCCAGTACCACTGCCCCGGCCTGGACAAATCGACTCTCTTCTACTCAATGCCCACCATGTGTAAAATCCTTGTGAAATCCAAACTACGATTTGACATGGGTTGTTAGCCAGATGGACCAGGGGTTTCGTGTGATATTTTTTGTAAATAGAAAAAAATATTGAGAAGGTGTGAATATAAGTAGGTACCACACAAAATCACGTAAGAAATTAATGAGACAAAGCATGAGTAGATTTGGTTGGTACATACCTTTAAAAATGAACTCAAATCCTGTATTCACTTTTCACGAACACGGCAAAATCGTCTTTCTCACAAATCAACAGAAATAGAGGGAAAATAATAAAAAAAAAACCCATCTTTTGATGAAAAAAATGCATACTGAAACACAAAACGACGCCTCCGTCACAGGCACGTGAAATACGACTGGCATAAACTTTGATTCACCTCTGCGGATTTTTCCCAGGTTATGTTGGAGAGAGTGAAGGGTCGTCCTCTTTTACGGGACCTTCAAACTATTTTCCTGCTGAAATATTGCTTTTTGAAAGTAAGCCTCGTTCACAATGCGTGGACAGCAGAAAGAGAGAGAGGACCGCAGCATCCACCACTGGTGGACACCCGCATCGAGAGTGTTGATTCAGCATTTTACTTGGCTGGATTTTGATTACACTGATGGACAGAATTACTGTTGAACGAGAACGTGTTCGGTGTTATGCGATTCAATAAAAACTCATTATAATGATAAATTGGTAATTCGATTTTCGGAATCTACCTTGAAACGTAAACAAACAAATTTTTAGCGGGTTATAACTTCGCTGTTGTATTGCCTCATTCTTTCAGTGGAAGACGGCATCTATGTTGTTATATTTTGTTTATAAACCAGTGGTCTGCTTAGAATGGTTTACAACGTAAATAGTGGGTAATTTTTGAAGAATTTTGGAAAATGTTTACAACAGCTTGATTTTTGACAAAGTTTTGCGACAACGATAAGGTTGAAGAATGGGATAAATTATAATATTATTCGTCAGGAATCTCGAAGTAACAATTAGGATTAGCTCGAAATAACAATTAGGATTAGCTCGTCGCTCTCGAAAACAATAAAACGTAATGATTTATTCTCGTCTCAATAAGGAAATATTCATTAAAATTATGGCGTTTTATAGTTTTTTATTTTTGTTCCGTTATCTTGTTTGATTAGAGAGCCCGTTTTTTCAGATAACCCAACTCAAGCAATGTCATCCTCAGCAAAAATTTCAGATCTATGAATGAAATAAATCTTCTATGGATTGGATCACGCATGGTGTTGGGACGCATGGTCGAGGCATACTATAAACAATGAAACCTTTTTTTCGTTTTTAAGTTTTTTTTTTTTAAGAAGACTTACATTGACAAGGTGGATATTTTTTGTTGCTGTTAAATTTCATTCATTGCTATTCAATTTGAACGATCAGTATCCAGTAAATTTCATCTCTATACTCAGGTGGAGTGCAGTGCTAATAAAAGCAATGCCTAACTCACATGAAAAGCAAAATATCGGAGAGTTGAATAAATTATAGCTTGTTGGGTATGTCAGTCAACATAGCTTCGAGTAATCAGCTATAAGTAGTAATAAACCTAAAACTTATGTTATACCCATTGTAAATAAATTCTTACTGAAAGGATAGATATTCATCCTTGCTGGTTATGTTTTATTCATTACTTTCCAGTATTAATAACTAAGGAATCTGATCTCTGTATAAGTATTTCATCCATACTCTTAATCACATTCGTATTACAATTCCATTCAACCTTAATGAATATAGGATGAGGAATTTCCACTGAAAGTTGAGGTATCATGCACTTTAAACATCCAAGCAATCATCCAGCTCAATTACAAATTTCAAATTTAATAAGTATATATCACCACGAGAGTCAATGGAAATAAATCATGAAGTTCCTAGAGATATAAGTGCTGTAATATTGTATCAATCCGCACAGTTTCATATGCTAAGCATCATCGTTTTAAATATTACGAACCACTATCCAACAATAAAAACGTAATATTTTCTCCTGGTTCGACTGAGAGGGCATACATAAACATAAATTTTACGAGGGTAGATATCATCGTCGCTAATTTGATTTTATTTATTACTCTTTAATGTGATGAATTCATAACTCACGGTTCTTTATGTTTCATTCTTACATCATTGGTTGGTTAGATAAAGACTATCCTCTCACTTGTAGCTGAGATAACCCAAAATGTTATCAACTAAAATTACATTAAGATTAAAGAGTACGAATCATAAAAGTTTATAGGTATTGGAGCTATAATTCCGTAGATACATAATTGCACACTACATCATTATAAGAACCGACAGAATTGTTTCCGACGGCCGATATAAAACGATAAGATGTAACCAAAATAAAATTCGCTGATATGCCTTTGCATTAACAGTGTAGGTCTGTATTATCTTATTCATTACCTTCGGCTAACTTCGTTTTAATATTTTGCATGAATCAGTAACATTTTGTTATGTTTTTCACTCTACCATTAAACTTCAAGGTATAGGTACACAATCAAGACTGATTCCTTATCTAACCTTCCGTTAGTGTCGTGTATTTGAGCATACATGCTAGCTTTTGTGCTATTTGTTTTTTCTTCTTTTTTTTACATTTTATTTTTTGCCTTGAACCAAACCAAAATTGGGTTAGTCACACTTTCAGTACTATTTAGTAGTCATTTGAGTCCTCATATTGTTCCTGGTTCCTAGAAAGATCGCGATTTAACGTATCCTTGAGGTCAGTGAGGATGTGAGGATTATTTGGACGATGTTAATGAAACTGATGATGTCGAAGTTCGGGAGGTGGATTCCGTGTCGGGATTCAGTTTTTACTCAAACAGGAGCGATGACATGGATTTGTCCCGGACTGATTTTTTTCTAGGCAACCCACATGAACAACAAAAGATTGTTAACGTCTCAGGTGTAAATGCACTCATGTCAAACTGCCCTAACAATAAAAGTTCCAGGCATGCAGCATGATCGTATGAGCGAATTTTCTTAAATTATCTATCGTATTACTATAAGTTAAAATGCAATGAAATTTGAGCAATATCAGTAGAAAGTATTGGTTAATTTCATGGCAAAAAACTTGTACTAAAATGAAATTCGGTGAATTCGGTCGATTATGGGAGTTTTTGGTTTTTTTACAGTTCTTACAGATTTTTCTGCAAATATTAATGGAACTTAAGTATTTTTTTTCGACATAATTTCGTGCAAACATTTTTTAATGTCCTAGTTAATCGTTGGTAGTGTTTTTTCACGAAAATTCAGCTGAACATTTGAAATGTAACGACTTTTGGCCACTTTTAGCCATTTTAATGATTTTTTTAGTACATTTCTTGAAATTTGACCAATTTAATGTGCTTAAAAATTGTTGGCCAACAAACTCATCCTTTCTTGTTGAAAGCTTGATTTTTTGGCCCAAGAACGGTATTTTTATCTCAGTCCTAAGGAGTGTTATCGTTTGGAATAACACACACACACACACATATATATATATATATATATATATATATATATATATATATATATATATATATATATATATATATATATATATATATATATATATATATTTACATGAGTACCTATGTACCTACTTATATTCAGCCAGTTGTCAAAAGTTTCGAAGCTGTGGTATGATAGGTATGTCGTCGTTGGCTCTATTCAACCTTGGGTACTGTTTTTTTTTTTTTTTTTTTTTTTTTTTTTTTTTTTTTTTTTTTTTTTTTTTTTTAAATGCAAAACTGTTTACTCAACAATTACGTGCGTTGTTTACACAACCCTGACGGTTAAAAAAGGGTTGTCAATATCGTCATACGTCCAAAAAAGTGTAATGTTTGTGAGACATAAATGACACCTATCTCGTTAAAATAAAGGTGCCACTAACTAAACTATTCATCTAGTACTTAAAATTACCCAAACTGTCATTAACCAATAAATTACCCACTTGTATAGCTATTAAATATGCTCATTTAATTTTTTACGAACCAGTTACGTTTTACTATCGTCAATCAGATGCTTAACAGCCCCCTCACTGCATTCATGCTTTCAAAGTAAGTGAATACACGATTAAGGGTGATCAATTACTCACCCTCGTGCACCTAATATGACCCGAACCATCATAAATTCAAATTATATTTAAATCTGTGAGTATCTGTTTAGGTACTATTATTCACAAATATTGGTACTGATTGAGTAGGTACCTAATTGCAAACATCATCATCCCGTATTTTCTTATCATGCTTAAAAAACCTATTTAGAGAAAATGAATCCATCACTAAAATCATTGTAAAATCCAGAAATCAGGGGAAGATCAAGGGTCAAACAAAAAACAAAAAATAATAATAAACAAATACAGGCATACCTGTATATGCCTGACGATAAAACCTGCATATGACTATAAAACGATACAACGTTACCAAAATAAAATTCACTGATAAGGCTTTGCATTACCAGTGTAAGTATTATCCGGTGCTCGATTGATTTTATTCATTACCTTCGTTTTAATATCTTGCAATCCTAAGTAACTTTTGTGTATGTTTCTCACTCTACCATTGAACGTTAAGGTATAAATAATCAGGAATCAATAAGGTAAAATGATCACTTTTTTAAAGTATTCCTCTTGTACTTAAATTACCCAACTATCGATAACCAATAAATTATCCAATTGTATAGATATTAATTGATGCTGTTTTAATTTTGTACTCAGCAGTTACGTTTTACTACCATCAATCAGATGCCTAACAGTCCTCCCGCTGCATTCATGCTTTCAAAGTAAGTGAATATACAATTAAGGGTGACCAATTACTTAAAGCCGGAGTTCGCACACTTAGGATGACCAGATCCATAATAAATTAAAATTATATTTGAATTTGTGATTATCTGTATAGTTACGATAAAATACAAATATTGGGACTATAATTGAGTAATTGATTGCAAGCATCATCATACCGTATTTTCTTCCCATGCTAAAAAACCTTTTTGCAAAAAATAAATTCATCACGAGAATCACCGTAAATTTCAGAAATCAGGGGAAAATCAAGGGTCGAAAAAAATAGAGGCATGCCATAAATTTTTAATTAATTCAATGCATCCACCTGCGTCCTCTAGTTTAGCGGTGACAACGGATGCGGCGAGCAGGACGACGAAGTGGCAGGTCGGGAGAGCGCGCATAGCGAGCGGATTGTGAGCACGTCGCGAGGGCGGTTGCAACTACCGAATAACCGAATGGCCGGCGCGGAGCCGAGATCACTACTAGAAAGGGGACCCGAGCGGAGCGGGGTGGCGCGTGCGTCAGCGGCAATCTATAGGCTTCCCCACCACCTTTCTAAGCCTTTTTTTCCGAAAAGGGGGTGGAAAAACAGCCCCGGATCTTCAGGTGGGATAGAGGAGTTTTCCCAGAGTTGTGATGTCCTGAGTGAGAATTCTCGTATTGCTGTAAATGCTCGATGCAGTAATAATTTTGGTTTACCGAAATTTAGTCAGAAACTAGATATTATTTCCCAACTCGAGTATAAATAAGACGAAAACAACAAGAAACCATAAGGTATAAACATCACATGTTTATAAGGAGTAAATAAATTAATCTGGATCGTGTGCAAATATCTAATGCACTTCCAGTACGTCACATTTAATGCTCGAGTCAGCATTAGTCAATACCAGTCTGCATGAGTCTATACTCTGATAACAATTCTTCGATGTTTACTTACAGGCGTACACCTACTTCTTTGCACTCCAATTAATAGTTGACGCCTTAATAATCCAAAAAAAGGAGAGAGAAAAACAGCCTCAAATCATCAGGTGGAATAGAGGAGCTTTCCAGAGTTCTGATGTCCTGAGTGAGAGTTCTTGTATGCAACTGCTCGATGCTGTACTAACTTTGGTTTACCGACAAATATTCAGGAACTAGATATTATTTCCCAGATTGAGTATAAATAAGGCGAAAACAACAAGAAACCATAAGGTGTAAACATCACATGTTTATAAGGAGTAAATAAATTACTCTGGATCTTGTGAAATCGTGTGCAAATATCTACAGCTCTTCCAGTACATCACATTTAATTCTCGAGTCAGCATTAATCAATACCAGTTTGCATGAGTCTATACTCTGATAACAATTCTTCGCTGTTTACTCACAGGCGTACCGCTACACTTTTAGAGGGTTTTGTGAAAATAAGGAGGGGAAAAACAGCGTCAATTCTTCCCAGATTCTGATTTCCTGAGTGAGATTTCTTGTATTGCTGCGAATGATGGATCCAGCAACTAACTCCGAGTTACCAATAAATATGGTTTTAGTCTATACTCTGATAACAGTACTTTGATATTTGATTACATGCGTACCCTACACCTTTGCACTCTTTGTTCGGAAAATGAGGTGAAAAAACGGCCCTGGATCTTTAGGTGGGGTAAAGGAGTTTACCCATAGTTCTGATATCCTGATAGAAAGTTCTTGTACTGCTGCAAGTGCTTGATGCAGACAAGGCTCAAAAACCCAACATTACCTGAATAAGAAAATGATAATATTAACAGTATTCATAACGTTAAAACATCAAATAAGTGCTCGGAGCAAGGTATATGTTAGCATGATTACAGACTACCACCATACTTTGGTAAAAGTACTCAAATGATTGCAGTCTTCTTTCAGAATTTTGATCAATCCTGAGGACCCGTGCAAATCCATTTCCGGATCATGATAAGATGGCGTACGAGGATCTGTTCCAGTCAATTTCGAAACAACTTCACATTGAATTCTCAAATATACAATATACAAGGCTTCCCTACCAGTTCGTCATGCCTTTCTCCAAAAATGCGGGAGGAAAAACATCCACTTATGGAGGAGTGGAACTTTTTGGTTTGACCTGCTGCTTTACGTGATGGATAAATATTAAATCATCTACTTGATAACAAAACAAAACAGGAGAAAAGTCAGCTCACTCAGCTGAGTAACAATGAGCTAATCTTTTCAATCGATTCCTGATGTCTCAGGAAGTCTCCCAATCAAATGTCAACTTCCTAGGAAGAACAGGAGATATTTAGGTCACTGATTACGAAAGACACAATAATTGCAATCGTCCAGAACCTACTGCTTAAAAGTACCTACTACTCAATAGCATACCTACCATCTACCATGTACCTTGTACCTTCTTTTCACATCATTAGTTCATTATGATACTTAGCAATATTAGTTTGTAACTTAGCGTGATAAATCAGCTTTCCTTGACAATACAATGGCTTAGGAATCATGTGATGTGATAAAATGAAAGCATTCCAAAAAGTGGCAAACGATTTTCCTGCTATAAAAACTAAGAGAGTTACACTTCGCTAGTAACGCATTGGTTATACGTGAACATCTATAGAAATAGAAAAACCTAAGTATGAGGAAAAATCGCGCTGGCTAGGTTCTAGGACCAACTAGACCTCAAAAGGAGCCCATGTGAGAAAGGGCGGATTTTTCCCCTCAAGTTAAAGGCCTGGACGGCAGACGAACATTGCAGCTTTGGAATCTACGAAAGTTTGTGGCAAAGTGTGTAAAGTGACAAATTTTGAGAGAACATGAATTTTTTTCCAATACGATTACAAAGGCTTATTATTGGAAATAATAAACCAAAACTCGTAAAACATTGTTGCCAAATAACTTTTTTTTTTAATTAGAAAAAAAAAACTTTTTTTCAGAAGAATCCTGTTCCTTGGTAACAACAAGCAACAAGTGGTCTTTGATTAGTGATGGAATCACGGTTTCTAGTTCTGGAGCAGTTATACCAGCGCTCAGTAAGTCCACTCTGTTTAATTCTAGAAAAAACTATTTTAGCTGCAGCACCCAGTTATACTTTTTAGCACGACGAGATAGTTGGAATAAACGGTTATAACATATTTTTGTTAATCTTTCCTCATTCATCGCTAAAAGCTTTTACCACCAGATAAACATACATTTAATAATGATATGGTAAATGTGAGGAAGGTCAAGCTACCTACGCACCGCGTAATCGGGAACGAATCTCGGAAGGAAGAGCAAATATTTGTACGCACGGACCAACACTCTTTCAAGTTGATCCACATAATTTGAACCCCATATTTCAGCAAGCTACAAGGCGTATGATCTTATCGCTGAGTCAAAAGGGCTATTTCTGGTGCAAGGAGAGTAGCATTGGGTTTTATATATTACGGAACAAATACTATTATATATATGCATCAATTCCTTTATTGATACTAACATCTGGTTTGGTCTGCTGAAGGTTACGCCGAGGTAAGAAAAATACTTCATACGTTATTATATAATTTTTCTGTAAGTTAAATATTAAGTAAAATCAAGTGTTAATACAATAAAACCTTTTCGTACATTATTCAAAATTTAAAAATGCGACAAACCAGAAGTTTGTCAGAGCATTCATTAACGATTGATGTATTTACACAATATGTCTAAGGAAACTTCTCAAAAAAAGTTCTCGTGAACTTATTAGGGGATAAGTTGTTGCGACGTTTCTTCCAGATTTAAATAACGTCGTTTAATATAATATATAACGTCATATATATAATATAATATATATAACGTCATTTAAAATTATGTCGGATCGCTCGGAAAATTTTGCTAAACGTCGTAATAATCATTAGTAACTGATAATTATGATGAAAACAACAGTGATAAAATATATATTTCGACAAATGTTGTACCAATTTGAGTTTACTCAGGAACGAAACATTCAATAGGTACAGAGGAACATGATAATTTTTATTTTTTATCAACAATCTGTAACATAATAACAATAAAACAACTTCGTGACTATAGCTAATGGCTGTCGGCTTTTGAAGGAAATAAAAAAGGGTCGGAGCAAAGTATATATATTAGAGGGTTTTTGGTGACCACTAACGCGCCTTCAACGTCACCCTATCTCGACGGCAATAGCGCTCGTATAACATGGGTCTAACGTACCCGAGAAAGCGTCCACATTAGCGCTCCCAACACGCTGGGCTCCAACGGCGCTCCAACCGCGCTCCGAGGGCGATCCGTATTTCTAGGTCACTTTGAATTGAGGTAGGTCTATTCGAACACCCCTCAAACTTGGTAATTTTACGTTTCGATTCGTGTAGGAACCGAATCTGATATCTGAAGTCGGCCTCTGCCGTCTAGCTTTACTAGCCTTCAACTCGATCAAAAAGTCTGTTCTTTTGCACACAGGCTCTGTTTGGTCAATTACAGTCTTGTTTTTATTATTTCACATATGTATTTTAAATGAGAAACCCGAGTTTTGAGACCCTACTTCTTCGTAGTATTGTTCTTAGTTTGCCTGATCTCTCAGCTGTTTTCTCGTGAACATTGCGTGAAGTGCTACTTCCAGTGACGTTTATCAGGTAAATTCCTGGTTTACTGTCATAGAGATGAATACTTTTTCATACTTGTTGACGATCTACCTAACGAGAAACATAAACATGAAGTTCGCAACGGCGATAAATACCTATGAATAGCAACTTAACCGCGGTGTTCACCACTTGTGGCTTACTATCTGTGCGTTAAATCCTTTATATATTACATCAAATCTTGAAAAACATTTACACCAAATATCCTTGTTTTCCACTGAATAGAGGTACATAGAATCTGAAAGCCCAATAATTGAATATTATTGATTGATTGCCAAAACTTTCATGAAAATCGAAGTGCGCGCATTGCAACCAAGAATACGAGGCCATGGTTTAATCTTATATTCAGTACAGCAAAAGGAAAATACGTTTTTTAGTGTTATCACAATATTTGGAGGAGGGGAACGTAGTTTTATCACAACAGTGCAGTCAAAAATGAAGAAGAATTTCGCGCCAGCCTGCAAATTCTCGTGAATTTTGTCGTATGTCCATGCCCAAACAGTAAGTTCAAGGAGTTTCCCAAATTAATAATTGATTGTGTGACGTGACTCGCTCCGATATCCATTTCTTCGAACTCATTTTAGGGTTAGATAAAACTCCGATCGATCGAGGATGCTACACGGTACTCACTTGATTCCAATTTCTGGAACGGGGTTGAAAGGGGCTCCGAGTAGGCAACAAAACGGACGACTTATCTGTCGTGCGGGTCTTGCCTATACGTTCCTAATTGAATGGGAGACCACCAAGGGCTTCGATCACCCGTTCACTTGGACGTCAGTGTTAACACCGCTGTTCACTGGAAAGCGCCCTACATGTTTGAGAATGTTGGCTGATCCTGAGCTGATTCGGTTCTATTCTTTTTCCCACGTTTAAACAGTCGGTGATTGGCTACCTGGCATACCACAAAAGAGTGTAGCATTTAAGAATGGGAACAACTCGAATTCATTAAATGGCCAGTGAGATGGACTGAAAAGAAAGACTGGTGGTTTTTAACACATATGGTGACTTCTCTTGTTATTTGTAACCTTCATATTGAGTGAAAGTTAAGACTAAACTTTTAGATGGAAATTGAGTGTGAATGGACCTCTAAGTGCATCAATGGAGAGATGCATGTACACAGCACGATTTACTGTCGTGATTTGTTAGCTGAAAGCTCCCTGAGTTGAGATTCACATTCAGCTCAACGATGGAATACTCTGAGAGACGGCAGGAACTACCCAGTAATCTAAGAGTTTCATATGATGACTCTTACTACTATCCTCGTACATTGTAATACAGCAGAGAAACGGCACATAAGTTGCTTATATTGGTTGGCCATTCTTCATTATCAATAATAATTTATGGAGTTTGAGGATTTTAAATAATTGTTCGCAATGGACGAATGAAACGGAGAATATTACAATAATAATGAATAATCCAACAGGATTGTTACCCAATAAAGGTAACAACCTAAACGGTAGGTACTTCAGAAACCATCCGAACCCGTTCGAATGATATAACAGTCGACTGCCTCGTAGACGATATCGATTCAGGAAAGAGACGGTTTCTGCCCATTAAGTACTTTCCTTCTTCTATTCTGAAAGAGCAATAATGATTCAAGCGAATTAGAATCATCACCTCAGCTAAAGGTTCAAGTCGTTATTCGGTATCGTGTTACCGTTACATACCAAATTTGTGGAGCATGTTTTGAAAATATTAGTATGGGTTACGACCAAAATGTATACGAAGCCTTTCACGATTAGGTAGAATAGAACGAAGAACAGCGAGAGAAACTGTTCTGAACTACTAAGGGCCTGGGGTAAAAGTAAAAGTATAAACTAAAAAAGTTGAGCGCCGTTTAGTTTTGAAACTTGGTTTAAACTGCTATTTGGGTTTAAGGAACAGGAGTTTAGATGTCGGAGAAGAAGAAGATGGGGAATACAAGGAGGCAGTACATGGAAAAATATGGGTTAGTTATATTTTTATGTTCCACACCACTGATTTTGAGCATAATCCTTAGTTATCTGTGAAATAATTTAATCCTACTAGCTTTTAAACACCTGGTACCTATTCAAATTGTTTATATCATTTAATAATTAACATATACAATTAGAACTTTTTATTTGCATCAGAAGGATAGACAATTTGAAGTTCCTTTTAACAGCATCATCAACTTGGATTTTACGGCGTAGGTACGCGCAGGGATTTACGATCAATTTAGTGAGTCAAGGTCAGCAAAGTAAACAGAAATCTTGAATCGTGAAAACTGAGACGAACAAGCAACTAAAGCAAAAACATTGGAAGCACTTTTTTGCAGGAACTAATTGTACAATCTATTCCTGATCTTCTTCACTTCAATTCCTGATTCTGGTCTCGTAGTTTTCAAACTCGTGGTTTTCATATCAACATATTTTCCAAAATCACGACTACGTAATATATATTGTAGATATGAAGATCTAGTATGAATTTATTACTTCCAGAGTGAACGTGAAGAAACTGATAAGTACCACTACTTTTTTTTCGCTTATAATCTGGATGAAGAGGCTGAAGAAATTTATAATTATCTAGATTAAATACTTAATATAATGCAATGCTATGATTCCATCACATGCTAACGACTGCGCAGAAAATATTGCAAACACCATGCATGAAAAATAGTCATGCAGCATGATCGTATGAGCGAATTTTCTTAAATTATCTTATATTATGTTACATTGTTTTAAAATTCAAGCATTTGGAATAGGTAATAACAAATTTTATGGCAACAAAATTCGTTCTAAATAATACTGTACGGCTATAAATAGATGTGAAAATTTTAGCTTTTTTAGGGAGCTTTTATCGATTTTCAGCAAATAATAATGACATTTACATAAATTTTCCCGCATATTTTTTAGCATAAATTTTGTAATGTTCTAGTTTGCCGTTGATAAACTATTTTTGACTAAAATTTTGCTAAAAAATATAAATTTAACAATTTTTAGCCGTTTTTAGGTATTTTGGTTTATTATTTCCAATAATAAGCCTATGTGATCGTGTAGCAAAAAATTTGTATAACCCCCCCTCAAACTTTGTCACTTTACGTTTCAAGGTGCGTAGAATCCAAATTTGAAATGTCCTTCCGCCGTCCGCCGTCCGCCGTTCGCCGTCCGCCGTCCGGGCAATAAAAGGCCTAAGAATTGACTTTAAAAACCTGTTCTTTCGCACATAGACTCCATTTGGGGTCTAGTTGGTCCTAACGTTTAACCATTACGATCGCTTTACTCGCATAGATGCTATGGGCCAAAAACGGACGAAAAAGTGTCTTTTAGGACGTGTTAGACGCACGCCTGGCACGCTTGGCAGGAGGTCACGGTGGTTGGTGAGGGGGGTGAGCGGGGGGTGGAGTGAGAGGAGGCGCCGCGACACCATGAGGTGGGTACAGCGTTCCTTCGAGGCATGAATATATGTTTTTTCCTAGGTCATATTTGCGTGTTAATACCAATGCTTTTCCGACGCATATTTAATAACATATCCGCTCGACTTTTCGTACGTACTTAGACAATGATATTATTAAGGCAATAACTATTTGAATAGATAGGAGCTCAAATCGAGAAATATAAACATGCTTATATAATTATAGAAGTATGGGTTGTGGCAACTCGAAATAGGACACGCCGAGGAGTCTGGACGGGCCTTATGACGTACGCAAGCCAACTAAAACTACGATCATACTCAATTGAAAAAATAATAAACCTTTGTGAAATAATTTGCAGCGTTTTTGGTACATTTTTTTAAGTTTTACCAATTTAATGTACTCAAATAAAAATGTCAGAACTGGTGAATTTTGTTCCTCCCACTCTCCCAAATTTAAGCAATCACCAAAACCTAGTTTCTAACCGATCTTTAATCACATTCGATTTAGAGATTAATCATCTGAGAATATAATTCCCTTTTTTATTTTTATTTTTATTTATTTATTTTCTTTTTTATTGCTACTTGCTACTTATTATTTCACAAATAAGGTCAGAAAGGTTCTAACCTCCTTTCTGGTCCAAAATGAGGTACAGTTTAGTCCATTTTGTTCGAATTTAAGAACGGATATTTACTTGGTATTTGTTTCATTGTTGAAACGAAATGCTTGTTTTATCGCTATTTTGAAGGACGTTAGGTACATCCTGTCTAAGTGGAGTATAAGTGGTGAGGTATAAAACTCAAATGATTTGTTGTGTAAATGTTGGGTATATAAATTGTTGTATATTGATTTGTTGTGTATATACCATTTGTTTTACATTTCCCAATGGTAAACCAAAACATCCATTTCTTACATAGCTCCATTAGTTGTATATTGGATGGCAATGGGTTACAGGATTTAGTCACTGTAGGTACATAATGTTTTGTGTTATCATCCATTTTATGATTTCCTGCCACCACTATTCAAGACATGTCAGAGTTCACATGTGATTGTTGTGACACAACTCGGTAAAAATTGACTATTTTGCATCGCTAAATCAATTCTAATTTTTCTGGACGTCTTAGACGCTAACGTTTACGATATTCACGTTATGATTTTCGGCCTCCCATCACTTAGCAACGCTCAAGTTGAAATTTACTGTCTGCAAAATAAATGTTAACTATTAATTTTATTGCTCAAATTCGTCATATTGTCTGCAAAAAATTATTAACTATCAATTTTATTTCTGAAAATTTTGTTCTAAATAACATTCTATTATTTAAACAAAGATATTGGATTTATAGAATTTTTTACATTTTTATCGATTCTGTAGCACATTTTAATGAAATTTAATTACAATTTTGAGCATAGGTTTGAGCTTTAATTTTTAAATTACCAACTTCATAGTTGATAAACTTTATTTGAGTAATATTTTGCAAAAATAAATAAAAACACCGATGTTTAGCCTTTTTTTGTGATTTTTTGTGATTTTTTTTAGTACATTTTTTGAAATTTGACCAATTTAATGTGCTCAAAAAGTGTTGTCCAATGACCTCATCCTTTCTTTTTAAATGCTTGATTTTTTGGCGAAAGAACGAAGTTTTTATCTCAATTCTATCGAGAGTTATCGACTGGAATGACACATACATATACATACATATAAAAAAGCGTTAAAATCCAGGAATCATTTCAGAATGCCTCAAAACAGATTTCGATGAAGAAAATTTTTATTTTAAAATTTTTGGAGCCATTGCAATAGCTTTATTTTCCAAGAAAATTCGCTATCCTATCTTGTTGCTAGGTTGCTAACCTATCAACAAGAAATATTGAGCTAAGTTCAGGTTTTCAGATGTTTGAACCTCAGATGACGCTTAAACCACCCCCGCGATTGTTAAGTGAGTGTTAACTTCAAGATGGGTATAGCTCTTATAGCTAAAAATGAGCTAGTTTTAAGAACTTGTAGGTACACCAGGATAAAACTATTCTCCGCTTAAACTGCAGCAAGCGTTGAGTGGGACGACCTCTGTGTAGCAGGTTAGTCGCCTCTCTCCTTTGAAGGATGAATTACTCTCTTTCTCTTCCGTGACCTCACGTTATTACAGGTTCAAACTAGTCTTGTCCTCTTGAAAAATATTTATGTTAATTAATAAATAATGATTAATTAAATAATGATTGATTAATCATTAATATAATTACAACTTTGAAAAACACGGAAAAATAAGTCAAAAGTGAAGGAAGTCAAGTGAGAAAATGTTAAATTCTGTACTTTCTTCTCTGTTTTTCGAAGTTGGCATTGCGAATATCAATGAAAGAACACTACCATGTATATTTGAGCTTGAAAAAATACCCAAAAATCTTGTGTCATGATGTGGAAATTGAATATATTTTATGTAAAACACGATATTTCAAAATTGACCCACTTTTTGCACGTAACTGCACCTTTTTTTTTTTAACTAAAACATTCAAGAGATGCGTCTTTATTCCATGACATGTTATGGGGATTTCGAATCTGCAATAAAAAAGCAAGTTCTCGTCTGAAAAATGCGATTTAGGAGTCGTAGCGCCTCTGTAGTGCTTGGTTTCACCGTTGAATAGTTTTAAGCCATTCAAAGTTTTAATTGGAATGTTGAATTGTTCTACACCTTTTGAAGTTTTCTGATATCTTCAAAAATTAAAATTAAATAAACGGCTGGTCCAATAAATTTTAGACACTGTATGTGTAATTGGTATGCGAGTTTCATGTATATATATTTATGAAAAAGCGTACAACTCCAGGAATTGTTTCATATTAGATCAAAACGGGTTTCCACGAAGAAAATGTCGGAATCCCTTCATTTCATTTTCTGGCAATTCGCTGAAACACAAAATAACCCTTCAGAACTGTTGACAATCAGTGCGGAATGGAAGGGGGAATTTCTCCATATCTTTGTTCCCAAACATAGAAAAATGTCCTTAACATCATGCTATCAGACCTGCCTGCTTGAGGTGAAAACGTGTTGAACAACCGCCGAGTGTACCGGCCGTACTCAGATCGCCTTCGAATGCCTCTTAATCCTGGAGCCAGACCAGAAAATAGGTAGGTAGTTATTTGGGGAGACGGTTTGAGGTTAGATTTTGAAAATTAAGTCCGTTCTGAGTGAGATAATCTTTGTCTATCATCTCAAAATTGGTGGAATACAAAACCGCGACGTCATAAAGATGGCTTAATTTGCCCACTTTTATGTTTTTCTCTAAAAATTCCTAAACCATACATCCTACAGAAATTTTTATACGTAGTAAAGTTGTAGGGCATAAAAAAAAAGAAAAAAAGCAAAACGATTCGATCCCCGATCTCTGAATTATCTCCTAAAATAAGTGAATTACAAACTATTGAAAATCGGGCTAATTTTGGGCGAGACCTCTCCTCCCCCCGTCAGGACTTGTGCCCTTCAAAATCACTTTGTGGCGTTAATATTGGTCTGATTTCAGTCTGCCAAAGCTCATTGTACTCAAAATTTAATACTATCTAATGTCGAGCATATTATATGAATCGCGCATATTTTAGCTGAAACATTTCCCCATTGACCTACAGCCGAACTTTTGAATTCTATGTCATTTTACACATAAAGTTCGCAAAAACGGCCTTTTACTTTGTACTGTAATGGGAAACGGTCTGAGCGAAAACTTAATCGAAACGAACTTTAAAAAATGTTTAACCCTGAATCGATTGAGATTTGGCAGAACTGAATCAGACCACTATTGATGTCACTAGGTGTTATTGAAGAGCAAGTGTCTAGACGTTTTTAACAGATAATCTCTTGAAGACCTAGAGTATTTTCCTTCTAAAACCGACCTCAATCTGATTCAGGTCTGCCAAACCTCATTCGATATAGGATTAAATACATTCCGAAGTTCGTTTTGTGCAAGTTTTTGCTCAGATCGTTTTCCACTAAAGTACAAAGTAAATGGCCATTTTTGCGAACTTTATGTGTAAAATGACGTAAAATTCATAAGTTTTCTTCTGTAAGTCAATGGGGAAAGGTCTCAGCTGAAATATGCTCAATACAAACTTTGGATAGTATTTAATCATGAGTAGAATGAGCTTTGGCAGACTGAAATCAAACCAGTATTAACGCCAGTAGATGATTTTGAAGGGGAAAATTCTAGAAGGGGGGAAGACAAGACTTGTCCAAAATTAGCCCAATTTTCGAGATGATTCAAAGTTTTGGGATTGACTTTTTTTTATGCTCTACAACTTTGCTTCACATAAAAATTTTTGTAGGATGTAAAATTTCTGTAGGAATTATTGGAGAAAAAGTTCAAAATGGGCAAATCATGCCGTCTTTATGATCCCGCTATTTTGTATTCCACCAATTTTGTGATGGCAGACAACGATTTTTTCACTCAGAACGGACTAAATTTTCAAAACCTAATTTCATACCTTCTCTTCAACTTACTACCTATTTTTGGCCCAGGCTTCTAACGGCCAAATGAACCACCGCTCTCAACTATGGATCCGTTGTGGTGAGTGAAGGGAGACCCTCCAATTAGGGGAATACCCTCACTCAGCCTCTGGCTATGAATTTCGCTAGTATTTTCGTCTAGGTCCTCTCCTGGGTCTCGATAGACCAGTACCTAGAGTCTTGAGCTAAAATCGACCTTATCCTCACAGTAATTACATTCGACGAACCCGACCCTTACGGATGTGAACTACCGCCAACTGCGTCACCTCCCTAGTCCCGATCGCTAAAAACTCCACCGACGCCGTAAAGTCGTTTTACGGCCTCGATCCGACATTCCGACGAGCGCCAGTGCTTCTTCTCCACCGGGTATTGAAGAGAGTTTTCCTACTATGAAAAAAAAAGAGAGCTTTTCTATATCCCTTTCTCTGTGTACCTCCTATTCAAATGCCCCTTTCCTTCCTCATCCGCCCTACCTTTTTTTTCTGTCTAAAAGCGGAAAAAGCCAATAAATCACCCTGACTTGTTATTCACCGAGTATCAAGCCCCAGTACTCTACAAGGTATCCGATATTGAGACGGAAGGGGATTGCCGATGACCCAGTTTATTTTAGAATGCTCGGATAAACCGACCAGCATTCGAATCTCACGATAACCACGGTAGGACGGGCCTGGTAACAATTTTTTTTTTTTTTTTTTTTTTTTTTTTCAAGACACGAAAATCTGATTTTTTCAATTTTTAAATCAAACTCTAGCAAGAGTTTCCAGGGAGCACCTGAATAAACAGATATCGCGACGTTTTCGCGTCGTGTTCCTTTTTTATAAGGTTGCTGAAGAAATTTTATAATCCCAAACGTTTATGGAGCTTAGTTCGTATACTGGTTCTCGGAAATATTGATGCCTTTCAATTGTAATTTGCGATTCTTTTATCAATAAGGTTCGTGTGCCCTTTGTAGCAAGTTACCAGCCAATCGCGTTCGAAGAGGGACCGACGAATCGTGAAACACATGTACAGGAATATTGACCTTAATCTCATATCCGGATTAACCCTATTCTTAAAAAATACAGATCAGTACTCACGTAGTGAGCCACATGTTAAACGTATTTTCTTCTAAGTAGACTAGTGTTTCACAAGGAATGGAGAAATAAGAATTTTGGGAGGACGGCCAACGCTTGAATGGAGAAATCAGCGTTAAGGGTGGTTCAGTAAGTTGAAAGCCTATTTTACGTATTTCACAGAGGTTCCGTATCAAATGTAAGCTTCTTAGGATGAATAGCATAGAAATTAGAGTTAAGAGCTCACTCAGCTGATTGGGGTGGTTTGGCAAGTTAACAACCTATCCTAGTATGCTCCCAAGACTCCGTTCCAAATTTCTGCTTCGTAGAATTAATATCAAAGAAATTAGATTTTTTGAATCACGAAATCAGCTCACGCTGCTGATTATCAAATCAATGAAGATTTTTGCAACCACTTTATTTTGAATGACTAGCTGATGATTTTGCGATCCATCCCGTTTAATTCGGTTCAGCCGTTCTCGAATTAAAGCGCTTTTACGAGAATACATATCCATATAAACGAACAAAATAAATACAATTGCTATTTTTTTTTCCAAGAAAATGCGCTAAACATCATTTGAAGCCTGATTTCACCTATGGATTAAAATATATTTTGACTTGATATTTGTGTTTTCCTACTCAAAAAGTAAGTAGTGAAAAGAAAAGTGTTGAGAGCAATTTCTCTTGCCTAATTTCCGACGTAATATGCTTAACGCCCAAGGCGCATTTAAATCAACGGCCCTTTCTTGATGTTTTAATTTCTTCGCAGCTACCGAGTTACGTTCTGGTTGTCATCAAACTGGTGATAGCAGTTACGTACCTAAATTTATCAGTTGAAAAACTGAAAATTGAAAACCCGTGAAAAAGTTGCCCAAGTGTTTTACAAGATTTCTGAAGAATTTCACATTCTGTTGACCTTGGGTCCAGAATAGCTTAAAGGCTTAGGGTCATCGGAGTAGCCCCCCCCCCCCCCCCCCCCCTTTCCAATAAAAATGTGCCAGAAGATTATTACTGCTCCAGTGCGGACCGTTACATTTCCCAAATAAGAATGAGATTTCCCAAGTGATGTTATTGAATGATATCCCTACTCCAACACTTATGTGCTTCTAAACTTCCTCGCAAGCTCCGATTTCAGCTATCAGCTTGTTAATATTTCTATGAACGATCAAGTGAACTTCTGCGAATGTAGTGCAACGAAATTGAATAATTTTGTTGTTGTAATGGAACAATACGAATTTATTGTTATTTTGATGCCAATGTCTCTAACTTTAATTTTGTTTGTGGAATATTATTCCTATTCTAAGTGATTGGCAGAGACAAAGATGGGGAAGGGGAAGTAAAGTAATGAATTTAACCATGCAAATTTTACGAAGTGGCTGTTTGTTAAATACTGTATAAAATGCGTGAAGTAGTGAAAGTATAAATTCTGTGCCCGTTTGAATGTTCTATGAAATGGGTATTGGCTAATGGAGCCCCCAACTCCCCCCCCCCTCCCCACCACTACCCCGAAAAATTACTTCTGGATCTGCCACTGTCCTTACGTGCGTTACAATTATTGAGAGTCCGAGTCCATTACTATCCATACCATTTGGAATTCTGAAAATCAATTAATACGATCGTCATTTAATTTTCCGAAATTAATGAGTTACAGGACGTTCAGCTGAAATTGTGAGCTTCATAATTGATTCGACACCAAGAGCATCATTCTTTATCTCAAGCATCAATTGCTGAAGCCAGAATACATCATGAATTTTACCAACACCGTGTGTTTCTATGGACCATTACGACCTTCATGACACCGTGATTTCTATGTAGGTATATAGAGACCACAACACTATCGAATAAGCTACCTTTGGTTTATTATTTCCAATCGCATAGGAAAAAGTTTTTTGATTTTCTCTCAAACTTTGTCACTTTACGTTTCAAGGTGCGCAGATTCCAAAACTGCAATGTCCGACATCCGCCCGGGTCATAAAAGGCCTGTAACTTGATGAAAAAAATCTGTTCTTTCGCACATGGACTCCACTTGGGGTCTAGTTGGTCCTTGAATTTATCTATCCTACCGATCGCTTCACAAGCAACAATACTATGAGCTAAGAATGGGCAAAAACCGGTTTTTTCTTCCTCGTATTTTTCCTCATACTTAGGTTTTTCTATTTCTATAGATTTTCACTTAAAACCAATTCGTTACTACCGAAGTGCAAGTGTAAGTGTGTTTTGGAATGCTCTCATTTTATCACCACATAAATATCATGATCCCTAATCCTTTGTATTGTCAAGAAAAACTGACTTATTACGCTAAGTTATGAACTAATATTGCTAAGTAAGCATAATGAACTAATAATGTGAAGAGAAGGCACTAGGTACATGGTAGGTATACTACTGAGTAGTAGGTACTTGTTAGCAGTAGGTACTAGACGATGCATAGCATAGACCTCTGATCAGCTGATGGACTCCTAAAGCTGAAAATTTTTGTCGTATTTAATCTGTGCAGCAGAAGTTAAGAGACGATTGAAATTATTGGCTCATACCTACTCAGCTGAGTGAGCTAAATTGTCTCTTGTTCATTCTTGGAAGTTGACATTTGATAGGGAGACTCACTGGGACACTAAGAGACGATCGTATCAGCTGATACAATTCCAAAGGAATTCGGATTATTATAACTTTTGTAGTCTATAAATGGAGCTGTGAATCGTAGGTAGGTGATTCATTTTATATCATTACTAGCGTTCCCCCCGCGAGCGTTGCTGCGCCCAAATTAAATTTGTTTATTGATCGTAATTTTAAACTGTTATTAAGAGGTGATTTGATGGACGGAAGCTTAGCCTTTGGTTTCTGCCTTTGGTGTCTACAATGACCCTGGATTCGTTGTCATTTTATGCAGACGTTCAATAGTATCCTCCTCCTCCTCCCTCCTCCTCCTCCTCCCTCCTCCTCCCTCCCCCTCATCCTCCTCCCTCCTCCTCCCTCCTCCCCTCCCTCATCCTCCTCCTCCTCCCTCCTCCTCCTCCTCCCTCCTCCTCCTCCCTCCTCCTCCTCCCTCCTCCTCCTCCCTCCTCCTCCTCCCTCCTCCTCCTCCCTCCTCCTCCTCCCTCATCCTCCTCCCTCCTCCTCCTCCCTCATCCTCCTCCCTCCTCCTCCTCCTCCTCCTCATCATCCTCCCTCATCCTCCTCCTCATCCTTTGGCCTCACCCTCGGCCTCACTCTGCCTTCGGTCTTGGCTTGGGTAGTTAAATAAATTTCTAAAACCTGACACTGCACCCTTTTATGCCCTCTGGGTCAGAGCCCTTTGAACGGATTTGCACCAAACTTTACAGGAACAATCCTTGAATCATGCCTAATAATACCTGAAAGTTTCATTACAATCTGTCGAGCGGTTTCGGAGTCTATAGGCAACATACATACATACATACATCCTCTTTTATAGATATAGATTTTCATTTGGTGGATCAGCTTGTGTTAAATTAAAAGACTAGTAAAATTTAGGTAATTTTAATTTAATTTCTCTATGTTGTTGTCTTCTGTGTGTGTGTGTTTCGGAGTGTGCGTGTGTGTGTGTCTGTCGAGTGTCCGCAAATCCTTGTAACAAGCTTATTTTCCACAGTTTTTATCCGATGTAGATGACATTTTCAGGGAATATGCTGGCTAGGAATTAAACGGTCTCCTATCAGTATCATCGTTCATTACGCAATATTTCACTCTATTCACTCGCATCAAGTAGTCAATACCTTAGTAAAAGATCAGATTAGTAGATGTGGACACTGCGGGCGGCCTGGCAGTACGATAACGGAAAAGGTCCTTATTACGATAGCCCCTCCAAAAGTTGCTGACACATAACAGACTAGATCCCGATTCTCGAATGGTGATCCTTTAACATCGTAGACGCATATCAAAGAATTATACAGGAAGTTAGAAGCCTCTGTAGGAGTCCATCGGTTCAGGATCATAATCTAAAAGCGAGTAATATGCAGAATCCAACGTGTTAAGTCTTCCATATCGTTCCCCTAAAACGGTTTTCTCAAATGGGATTAAAACCACCTAATCGCATTCGGGCCTACGAGGGTTTTTATTACCCATTCGCCGTTCCTGCCTTTCTGCCTGTGGGACTCAATTTCCTGGATATCCGCAAGGAGCAACCACCGCTGGAGCACACGGTTCGATTCGTTTTAAGCTTCGCCGTTGCAATATGAAATACACCCTGCTTTCCACGTATTAGAATCCAGATATTGTTACTTTACTTCGTCGTAGTTTACTGTGAAAAGAGGTTTTACTGGGTAAAGAGGTTATGGAAGGTGTTGCATTCATTTGTTAATAAACCTCACCAGCATAATTTATTGATCACCGGTATAGTAATTAAAACTGTCGCTAGTTCTATTTTAGATGTTTTAAAACTAGAAGCTATTGCAATCAATGATTCAGATTTCTAAGATTTCTCAAAGAAAAAAAAGTTGATAAAAATTATCAAGATTACGGAAAACGAAAACAACATTTTAACTGTCTTGAGCTATGTGGGGCCCTGCTCCTGACAGAATTGTTGAAGTCACTTGAACCATTGAGAAGAGACTTGGACATCACCGATGTTTTTTGTTTTACGGACTCTATGATAGTCATATCTTGGCTAAAAACCATGCCATACCTCTTACAAACCTTTGTTTCCAACAGGGTTCAACAGATCTTGCAATCCACACATATTGATCAGTGGCATCATATTAGGGGTGTACAGAATCCTGCTGATGTGGGTTCAAGAGGCTCATTACCGTTCACATTAGGGACTCATCCATTGTGGTGGACTGGACCTTCCTGGGGATGCAGTCCTATCGATGATTGGCCACTCTCCCATGATCCTCATGATGTTGAATTGCCGGAGCTACGTCCTACAAGATTGTCTCTAGTCTCAGTTGATAATTGTCAAGGATTCATCCAATATAGTGAGAGACATTCATCATGGTTGCGACTGATTCGAGTAATCGCCTATATCAAACGGTTTCTTTCTAATTCACGTGTACCTAAGCGGCTCAAGCACAACCGCTCTGTTGGACCACTGTCTTCTGTTGAAGTCACTGCAGCCAATCATCATTGCATCAAGCTGGTGCAGCATGCATATTTTCCTGAAGTCTTTATCAGAACCACCCATGACACGTTACCGCTTGAACTCCGCCGTTTGGCACCTTTTGTGGATCCACAGGGCCTGATACGGGTGGGAGGTCGACTCCGTAATGCACCAATTGACCAGAAACATCCATTGCTACTCCCCACTAAATGCCACTTATCATTGTTGATAGTTCGACATCTACATATGCAAAACCATCATGTTGGGCCATCCACACTGCTTGCAACAATCCGCACTAACTACTGGATACCAAGAGCCAGGAATCTTATTAAACTCATAAAGTACAGATGCGTGGTTTGTACCCGCTTCTCCAAATCAACAGTCATTCCCTATATGGGAGATTTACCAACATCAAGATTCGCTGGAGTGAGGCCGTTTTTGGTATCAGGATTACTCCCGTATATTGGAACCACATTCTTCGTCCTCTGTCGAGGATTAAGGCGAAATGTTAATCCTAGTGGATTGTGAAAGTTAATTTGCCGGCGTTATCTCAGGTGAGTAACAGAACCGTTTTAAGCTTCGCCGTTGCAATATGAAATACACCCTGCTTTCCACGTATTAGAATCCAGATATTGTTACTTTACTTCGTCGTAGTTTACTGTGAAAAGAGGTTTTACTGGGTAAAGAGGTTATGGAAGGTGTTGCATTCATTTGTTAATAAACCTCACCAGCATAATTTATTGATCACCGGTATAGTAATTAAAACTGTCGCTAGTTCTATTTTAGATGTTTTAAAACTAGAAGCAGTTGCGTTTTATGATCTTTCTTCGCACTGCTATGATAGAATAAGTTTAAACATATTTAGTCATATCGTATAAATCTACCCAAGATTTAGAGATTAATTTATTACTTACTCTAATGACAATACGTTCATAATCGCTATTGCATTCAATATTTACCTGAATCCATAATAATCAAGATAATCAAACGTGAATTACCGTATCATTATATATATATATATATATATATATATATATATATATATATATATATATAGTGTGTGTGTGTGTGTGTGTGTGTGTGTGTGTGTGTGTGTGTGTGTGTGTATGTGTGTGTGTGTGTGCGTGCGTGCGTGTGTGCGTGTGTGTGTGTGTGTGTGTGTGTGTGTGTGTGTGTGTGTGTGTGTGTGTGTGTGTGTGTGTGTGTGTGGTGTGTGTGTTGTGTGTGTGGTGTGTGGCGTGTAAAATTTATCAACAACAAACTAAAACATTGAATAATATTTGCGAAAAATTATGCGGAAAAATGTACTTACATTATCTTCTGGGTAGAATCCATGGTATTATTTTTCCTTTTAGTATGGACCAAATCAGTGTACCCATCATTTTTTACTACAACATTATTAAATTCATCAACCATAAAAAAGTAGTAGTAGGTAGGCACTTCAGTATCACATAGATGAAATGATTCCTTCTTACCTATTTACGTAGAATTGGTGACAATTTCAAGCTGTGGGAAGAAATAATGTGATTTAAAAAGAAAGAATTACCTTCCATGTTTTCAGAAGTTGCCGATGTCTGTGAGGATTTGTTGATACAAACTGGCGTGATTGTAGTTTGATTGCCCCCACATGAATTCGTACAAATAGGTATCGAGTACCTTTGCGCGGCTTCCGTCACGTTCGCGGTCATAGAATGTACCCGGGGACATAGTTTCTCATTAGGAATAATCCCGAAATTCTGGAAGAGGCGCACACAAAAGTCTAAATCACGGGACTTCACGTACAGGTCGAATATACTGGTCGGCACTTCCATTGTGACTGAACAATAAACGAGTAACCTGCCTTTGCGATTGCTATTCCCGTTCCTTATCGCCTGACCATCGTGAAGAGATTAGTTAGTAAACCAACCGGTGCATCGGGAGAAGCAACCGCCCGTTGTCAATGACGTTACCCTCTTGTTTTCTCAAGAATTCACCAATGCCTCTTTACTCTCTCAAGCTGAGCAGCGAATATTAATTAAAATTTGAAAAGGGATTATTACCGGTGGGGGTAATGATAAACATCGGGCGGGAGTGAAACAGTCGCAAAAGTCGTGAAACAGATGGGGGGGGGGGGGGGTGTATAACGGAAAAGTACCGGATAATATTGGGTTTACAAAACACATCAGTAACAACTGAACTCAGTAGGTATAATTTGTAGGTAACATTTGAATTCATGTTTCTACAAGTCGGAACTTCTTGTATGTGGGTAGGCAGATATAGATTCTTACACTCACAATTTAGTCCATTATATTAAGCTTCATGTTAGAGAAAAAATGAAGTAGCTCAGTAGAAGTCTGGATATGTTCATGAAAATTAAAATTTTTTTAACCAACACTTCGAGAAATAAGGTAGGTAGATATATTCAACAAATATCTACTTTCTGAGAAAAACAACTGTGTCTCAGCCAGTTGTTTCTGTCAATCCTGTGTTCAGTGGCAATCCACCCATGAATATGCGAATTGGCAAATTGCGTGTGTACCTACTTATGTGAATCACAGCTCCCTATGTACAACGATCTGCAAATGTAAACCTTCTTAACTTAATATAATAGTAGAAATTATAAAAAAGGTGTCTCATTTAATGAAATATTTGAAAATAGGTAGGGACCTATGTGCTGTGATACAATAATCGATGAAATGTCTGAAAATATGTAATAATATCGAAATATGTGAAATCGAAATGCGTTAGAACGGTACAAAAAGTTCCAGTATGAACAAATTTGGTTGAAACTCAGCAATAAATACAAACAGCCCGAAAAAAATGTTTTTTTTTTTTTTTAAACACACGTCATCCTTTTGATCAGCCACCAATGATTTTTATAGAGGACCATCTGGAATATTCTAGGATGTACTCCGCGTTGTCCCTATAAATTTCATCGAAATCGGATGAAAAGTTGTGGAAGTTATGCATGTTACAAGGATCCGCGGACACGCAGATAAACATAGACTTTCGAAAGTACGAGTCCAATAGATACAACGTTTCCACTACCTTGGAAGAATCGGAAGCAATAAGAGTTATATGGGTGATTCTCAAATAACTAACAACTTCCCCCATAGTTAGATTTTAAAATTTGACCTCATTGGAAAATTTTGAAAAAAAATCGGAGTGTTCCTAGGAGCTTCCTAGAAGTGATGAATAACAGGAAAAAGATCAGAATCAACTATTTCGAGTTTTTATGTGAATTTTAAATTTTGGGAATCATGGAGGGTTACACAAATGGCACGGAAGTTACGGTCCTGGGCACGGCGCTAAAATCAACAATAATTAGTTGGTTTAACTAATATCAAAATTAATCTTTTTTAATACATGTTATACAGCCATAGGGTGCTCCTAATCTACATTTTTACATGGAATTCGTAATTGTTTATACGTAAATATTACATTCTTTTATATAATCATAAATAATTGTATATACTCGTACAATAAAGTTTCTCGTTGATAGTAGACAACTGTAGTTCGTTGGATTGCGGTTTATGCACATCCTCTTGATCAGAAACATCTCCTGTAGGTGTGCCTGGCGGTGTATTGGTCAAGACATTTTGAATGGTTCTTTTATTTAGTCGGTGTTTCCTGACTCTCTCTTTAACGGCTCTCCTTCTCCTCTTGAGGGCAGACTTTAACAGCTGATCAACCGTCTTTATTTCTCCTTTCTCCTTCCTTTTGTGTCACCTTTCCCTTTCCTTTTCCTTATATTCATTGATTATCATGGCGTCATTTCGAATCTTTTCCCTCTGCAACTTCTCCGTCTCTCTCTTCTTCTTCAACGCCTCCGCGTTGCTCTGAACTTCACTTTTCCTTGGGCGACCCCCAGGCATGGTTATCTGAAAATATTACCATATTTGGTACTTAATAGGTCGTAAATATAATTATTAAGGGTTGAAGAAATTTCTCCACCCCCTCCCCACATCCAATTTGAGAATGTAAGGAGAAAAATCAGATTTAAAGTGAGTTGAGCCATGTGCACCACCCAGTCTAAGTACCAGGATAGTTCATATTTTGGAGACATATTCGTGAGAATAATAACACGAATAGCCACCTATCACACATATATATGTTTAAAATATCATGGAAAAAATTAACCTATAATACTTTGTCATTATTTAGCAAAAGCAATATCGCAAATTTACTCTCATTATAATGCTCCATGGTCAAGTGTAACGCTCCATGGGTAGAAACTCAATGTGGAGGTTACAAGTTTCCCCCCATGGAGCGTTACATTTCGACTTTGGTGATTCTTCACTCAATGGGTTGAAGAGATATAGATGCCATTCATGTTATCAGAAGTTAGGTAGAAAAAGATCTTCGTAATTCAATAAGAGGGTAGGGGAAATAATAATTAGTCGAATAGTTAGATACTCACATGGAGGTTACACCCAAAAAACACGCAGCTGTAGAGCCTTCCTTCTAGCCTTCTGCCTGAACACCAACTGACGAGGGGGGAATCAGGCTGATTCACGTTTGATCGTCAGGGTTGCCACTACATTTTCACCTTGACCCGGAAAAATATCCCTTCTTGGATGGTCTAAATGGTAACTTAGAAAAAAACCCATGGATGTTACATAAAAAATTAATATAGATTTTGGGAGCTCACTGACAGCGCACTTTATGGTTTTTTGAGCTTAAACTTTCGTACAACACTCCTTCGCAATCCTTCTTCAAAAACCAGTTGCCAGTTTTTGCTTGGCTGGTCATCAGTCGTTTCCTGGTGTACATATAGGTTCAAAACCTTAGGGTGGGACAGCCTTGGAGGGTTACCAAATCGATATGTTTAGGCTTTGTCTCACCCCTTAAACTACAGTGAGGATCACATTTTTGTAATGGAGTACTAGAAAGGACCTAGTACTTACCATAAAAAATTTTAAAAAATGTCAACTAGGTCTGACTCAAGAACAGAGGACGGGGGACAGAGACTTGTTAGTTATTTGAGAATCTACCATATACCTAAATGGGTAACAAGAAGCTGTAACCAGCAGATATGTAAATGAATGTAGGTAGTGTATGTAGTGGATTTATGTAAGTTTTACTGGGAGTCGGTATTCCCAGTGGAATATCGGTGATAGGTGGTGAGTTTACCACAGTGTATTTAAAGGGAAAGGGAAACTTGCTTACCTGTACCGTTGAACTGAATTGAAGACGGAAATTGAGACCACGCTGATCTTTACGCGAGAGAATAAAACATTAGACGAATAAGCACAGTAAATAACCACAGTAAACAATGAGGTGAAGGCGAACAAAGATTTAAGCACTGAGCAAGTGAAATTTATGTAGGTACCTAAGTAATACTAATTAATAAATTATAAAAACATATAATGCATCATATTGAAGTATTACCAAAAGTCCAAGTTGACCACAGAATAGACATGGACGAAACTGGTTGGTAGGTACATACCATGGAAAAAGGGAAGTCCATTTTTCCATGTAGGTACTGTGCACGGTAGAAAAAATCCACAGAATGTGCACTCAATGATCCATGTGAAATGTTTTGCCTTGAATTTTGCTCAGAACCTTAAACCCCAGTTGATTCAAGCCTCAAACCGGCCACACTGTATAAACCTAAAAAAACCTTCCCTAACAAACTATAACCCTAGCAAAGCCTTCTCCTCTTCTCATTGTTTTTAGACAGCAAAGAGCTTATAATAGGATAGAGAGGGCATGTGTCTGTTAAACTGTGGGAGCTCATGAAGCCAGTTTTCTCTAAGGGGCGGGACCTACAATAATATACAATCATTTGGTCGGGAATAACCTCCAACACTGTTATAAAACCTCATTTCATCGTTATCGTTATTGAATTGGCTACCTGGTTTCTGCCCCTGACATGGCGGAGTCTCAAGTGGCTTCAAATACGTCACGACCTGTCCTCTCTATCCTATTATAAGCTCATTGTTAGACAGCCAAGATTGAACGTTGGACAGTAGGAAGCTGTAAAGTTCGAAAAATGTTCTTTTTCAGAAAATCGCGATTTTCTCCAAACAACATTTTCTTAACATTACGTGCACTTTGTGCGGTAACTATTCGACCAATTTTGATTCGGTTTTTTTTTTTTTTTTTTCGTTGTTTATTAATTGTATGCACCTACGTTGCTAAAGAGTCGGTAGATGGTGGGGGGGGGGGGGGGGGGGTTGGCACAATTTTGATTTCAAGAGTTTGTGGTTGGGAAAATGTTACCTACCGAAAACCCAAACTTTTATTTTTTCAAAAAAATGAAAAGATACAGTATTAAAAGTTGAAAAGCCCAGGTCCGGACTTTTGCCCAAGTCCTTGGACCAACAAAGTCCTAATTTTAGACAAATAAAGTCTAACTAAGCCCAAACTTAGTTGTTTGTTTAGGCAAACAAAACACAAGTGCATGTATATTCGTATGGGATAGCACAAGTGGAAAATATATTTATGAGAGGGGTGCTATGTATCCGGCACTCCAATGAGAAAGTGGACTGTAGATGTAATGAAATACCTAAGTCCTGGATTACCAATGTTCTTAGGAAAGTATAGACCAAAATAGTTAGCTATAATGTTCAATAGGGAAAATCTCGACAGGAAGTAGATGTAGGTACATGAAATTAGCAATAGAATAATATCCTAAACTGTATGAATGTATAATGTAATAATATATAATGCATAATGTACCTACCTGGATTTCAAATATGAAGCTTTTCCCAGTAACTGGTTCAGGTGGGTTTCGAAGTGGAGTCCCAGAATACCAATCGAGAAGACGGTTTCGCGTAAATTCGCGATGATTTTCTTTGACGAGGCGAACTCACGCGACAGGTACCCGTTTATACGAAACAAAACGTATTTCGGTTAGGAATATAGTTTGAAAAAAACTGGGGATTTGAGCGGTTGCGGGCACAGAGCAGAGTAGGAGGTTGAGCTCGAAGCGGAGATGGCGCAGGTGCAGTGCCGATGGCAGCCGGAAACCGGCGTGACGTCACATGGAATGTTCCACATTTTGGGTATTTCATTAATGTACAGAACATTCCGAATGACAAACAAGTTCACAAATTCATCCAAAATAACAATTGTATATACAAACATACATATTTATAACTATTTTATGAGAGTTCATTAAATACATTTGAAAAGGGCAAACTGGGCCACCATGGCAGGCCGATTCAAAAGGCTCTGGAGATGACTTATCAAGATATCGTGATAACGAAATATAAGCAATAGTTTGTCTTCATTTCGAAGGAACATTACCAAAGAAACAAATTAGTATTAAATTATTAACAACAACGAATAATTAGAAACAAAATGAGTGCCGGGGTTAGTTTATACTAATAATACGTGTGGTGAAGTTAACAAGAGGGAGGCGCAAATCATCGCAACTGGAAAACGGTAAGTTCCAAACAGTGCATAAATTACAACATGAAAAAAAATCGGTGTGCGTCGGACCACACGGTGGAAGTTATACTTCTGTGGCCATAATTTATAATCAATAAATAAATTATGAATAATAATTTATAAATTATAAATTTATAATTTATAATAATTATACATTTATAAATTTATAATAATTTATAATAAATTTATAATTATAATATTTATAAATTTATAATAATAATCTATAAATTTATTATAATTTATTAATTATAATTTATATATTATGAATCGATAGTTCTTAAAAATTTGTTCTTAAAAATTTGTTCTTAAAAATTATAAATTTATAATTTATAATAATTATAAATTTATAAATTTATAATAATTTATAATAAATTTATAATTATAATATTTATAAATTTATAATAATAATCTATAAATTTATTATAATTTATTAATTATAATTTATATATTATGAATCGATAGTTCTTAAAAATTTGTTCTTACTTTTCTTACTTTTCTTACTTTTCAGCGTGACGCGGTTTCTCGACCAACATCCCATCCCAAAGGGTCTAACTCCTCCTCCTCCTCCTCCTCCTCCTCCCTCACTCCTCCTCCTCCGCCTCCCTCCTCCTCCTCCTCCCTCCTCCTCCTCCTCCTCCTCCTCCTCCTCCCTCCTCCTCCTCCCTCCTCCTCCTCCTCCTCCTCGATTAATCGATAGTTCTTAAAAATTTGTTCTTACTTTTCAGCGTGACATCCCATCCGATAGTTCTTAAAATTCAGCGTGACGCGGTTTCTCGACCAACATCCCATCCCAAAGTGTCTAACGGGCGCAAAGAAGTATAACTTCAAAAATCCATAACCGAATAAAGTTCGTTGTCGAGTAGATAGAGAAATAACTTCTTCTTAAATTGAGTGAGATAAGCATCGACAGAGCAGGTCAGCTAGTGGAATGTGATTCCATCACCACTTTATTGATCTTTCATAATTTCATAATTGATTTCCCCCATAGGTAATTACGAAATATAAGGTATATTCTCCCATAAGGAAAGACATGTCCGGCATGATCATTTGTTTGTCCCATTTAGGGAGATATTTCAACATTTAAATTTATTCAAGTGAAACAGTATTGAAAACTATGTAGTAAATGTATGTGCTTCCTGCCTCACAGCCGCCAAATACCAGTAGCAATGATCCGATAGTTCAAGCAATTCTGAGGCTTAAAACCACGGTCGATTCACCCTTATGCGCTATCACAGTTTTAATAATGTGTAGACTAGAAGGGCTGATTTGAAGCAACCTCATTTTACGGGATCCACACGACGATATGAAGATCTCATTTGAGTTGCTCGAGAAACTTTCGTATTCGTTAAGGACCTTTTAGAGTTGAACAAAGAAATCTCGGGGTTCCCGAGGAGCTGGAAAACTTTCCACGGTTCTTATCAAGACGTGGAAAAAAACTTATTCGAGCCGCTCCGTTTTCTCACTGATTCGACTTTCATGCGCCGCGAGAAAATTTTTAATTCTCTCTCCTAAATTGCCTGTGATCATGCCTCCCTACCAGGTGACTGTCATATCAAGGGAAGAAGGTTCTATCTAGGAATCCCGCTGAACTCTTAAAAAGAACCTTGGAGTCCTAAAATGCTTATCTCCTAAGAACATTTCTGCCTTTTACCAACAAATGACAATCAAGTTCCCGATAGGTACGTGTTAGGTTGCTCTCACCCTTCCTCCAATCTTACTTCTTTAATTAAAGTTGTGACGGTGCGTGCCTTTAGGGAGCTTCCTCCTTGAAGTTGAAACGTTAAGGAAATTCTTGGAAAAGTTCGGATTATCTCTGTGTCTTCACTACTTCATCGCTGATTGGAAAGCCCTCAATTCGACAGCAAAACGACTTTTACTTTCTTTACTGTCTACAGAGCAAAGAATCGTATTAAAAACATTCGGCCTTCAAGCTTGTCCGTACTTTGTCTGTGATTCGTGTCGTTTCAAAAATAGTTACGCTATAATAAGTTCCAGCCATGAGCGAATTTTCTTAAATTACCTATCGTATTATAATTTGTTAAATTAAATCGAAACTTGTGCAGTCGGAGTACCTACAAAGAAATGTTTAAAAACCAATTTTATGGCAAAAAACTCATACTAAATAAAATTCGGTGGTTCAAAAAAAAAAAATTTATATTTTTCTTTTCGTAGTTTCCTAGATTTTTCAGCAAATATTGATGAAATTTAAGTACGTTTTCCAGCATAATTGTACTTATGCAAAATTTTTTTAATGTCCCAATTAATCGTTGATAATTTTGTTTTGCCGAAAATGCTGCTAAAAATTATGTTTCACGATTTTTTGCTGTTTTAAGCCATTTTTAGTGGCTTTTTTTTAGCACATTTATTAAAATTTGGCCAGTTTAATGTGCTCAAAAAGTGTTGGCTAACAAACTCGTTCTTTTATTTGGAAAGCTTGATTTTTTTGCGAAAGTAGGGATTATTATCTCAATCTTAAGGGGGGTGATCGTCCGGAAAGACATATATATATTTGAAAAAGAGTAAAGTTCAGGAATCGTTTCAAAATGCCTCAAAACGGATTTCAATGAAGAAATTTTTCGATAATTTTATTTGCTATTATCATATTTTATTTATTTTATTGTTTATTTACTATTATTATTATTTTTAAACCATTACAATAGCTTCATTTTCTACAAAAATTCGCTCAAATGATGCGCATCGTCACAAAAATTTATATTTTTATTGGTACCTATTCAATGGTATTAAGCAGCCCATACGCATAGGTTCCTGATCAACAAACATCTAATTAAAATATCTGAATGATCATACTACTTACTGTTGCGAATCAGATAGATGATTAAATATTTATTGAAAATAATGAATATTATATCTTCGGTCAGATTCAGATCTAAAGCGACTTGTAGCTTACTTTCCCACAATCGGTTGATTAAAGACATTTTTATACTCGTACTTTGGTATCAGTAGATTCGTTGGCAGTTGTTTACTGGGTAGTTCTCGCTGCGTTAATTCATATCACCTGTTTCTCCTGACAATCGTGTTGATCTTGCCAATCTCAAGGACTACAGTCCCTTTCAATGGATACCGAACAGGCACCTATATTATCACATTCGATTCAATGACATGATTCCATATCGTTTCGTGATAGTGATTTTTGAAAATGAATGACTAGTGAACTTTTAAGCAATACAACCTTTCGAGTTGATTGAATACGATAAATGACGAGCTTGAGCCAATTTTGTAAACTTCTAAGTAGCTCACGATAAATTTAAGATATAAGCTAAATACACCTAGCAGATTGAGTTATGGTGGACGTAGGATTAGTTCCAATATTTCTAAAATGAACCAATATAGATTTTGAAGAGGAGGGCTATTTTTCTTTTCTTTAATCCATCAGAGAAATTAAACATCTGTATGATAATACAAAAGTTGTCATGATGCTTCGTTCCAAAAGGTTCCGTGGGGATTTAGCCTTGTCCACGGGAAACATTCTTGTAAACCTCTCAAAATTGTATGTTTACAGCCCCGAGATACTTTAACCCTATAAGAAACAACAAGTCCATCACCTATTATGAATATTTCTCATGAAAATTGGGCTAATACCCTGGTTTAAATGAATGAATGAATAAACAAAACAGCTGTCGAATAGTTTTCTACGTGTATGTATGAAACGCCACATTTTCTCAAACAGACCGAGACCAAATAAAGGGAATGAGAACTTCGGAAAATACCAATGAAGGAAATGAGAACTTCGGATTTCTGGGGAAAATGGTTTTGTGAGATACAACAGTAAAACTACTGAATTAATTTCAGAAAATTCGTCATTTGTTCGCCTCTCTGTAGCATGTAGAGGGGATGATTAAGAAAAAAATGCATATTTTCATTTTCTACGACCACCCTCGGCCACATTCAGTACATCTGTTCCTTATTACATACGGAAATCAGTCTATACGTTTTACAATAGGCCGCTAAGTTTTTGAGCTTCAGAGCATTCCTAAGAAATACGTTTCAGAGAAGTATTAATTAAATTTCCATTTAACTTTTATGAGTCCGTTCGGGAGTTTGAAGTTCGTCTCGTCCGGATCGATATTGCCCCCCTGCCCCCCCCCCCCCCCCCCCCCCCCCCCCCCCCCAATGTTTGTAATATCATTGTATTATGAAATCACAAACGCGAAATCTTTTTGCAGGACTTGAAAAAGCTGATCACATCACTGCTCAAACAACAAAACAAGAAAGAAATGACAATTCTGCAATACAGTAAAAGCTTGTTTAATTTCTCATTTGGAACATAAAATAACGGTACCTACCTGTGAACAATCACATTTGATCATGTTAATATTTGAAGATAATTCGATGAGTATCTTCTAGAAAATTGCATAAAGTACAACGAAAAAATAAAATAAAACAATTTTCTTGCAATAGGTACCGTTACATCCTCAATTATGTTCTTGAAACATGTGATTGTTTTGGGTTAGAAGTGAATGGTTTCCGATGATATGGGTATCCAGATCGGGAGGTAGAGTGACGACATCGTGTTCTTCAAATATTTCATCGTTTTTTGGAGAGGTTTTAACGTAATTTTGCCGCTGTTTCATAGCCTCCGACCGTAGTTGGGGCCAAGTGGTGGTCAAAGTTGCAGCCGGTTGAATTGCAAGGAAGAGGATGATGGACAGAACGAGTGCCGTGTAGACCAGGTGATTCATGATGAAAGCGGAGATATTAGTTGGAACGACACGTTCCTGTAAAATGATAAATAATGAAGCGATTATTATTATTACAAACCCCCTTTACCAGATACAGATGTGGGAGGTTTACGTCAAGACTAAGTGAATAATCGCTACACTCGAAATGTACATAATGAGGCTATACAGGGTGTCTCACTTTTGGGCGCACCACAGTTCGATTCTAATTTATGACTTTTTTGTCCTGTAACATATATTTTTTAATTCGCGGTAAAGACCACGTTTTTAACTTTTATGCTTTTTTTTCGCGTTTTCGACTTTGTGTAACTAAAACTTTCATAAATCCCTTAATTTCCTGTCAACACTCATATCTCATTATACCGTTAAAAAGAACGCAAGATTTCGTTTCTTCCTAATGACTTTTCAAAAAATTGGGAATTGAATGAACAGGTGAAAAATCAGCCGTAAGTGAAGAATTTGTAAAATTTCGAAAATGTTCACTTTTTTTCAAAGTTTGTCCTTTGTAACAACGTCCTGGATGGAAATGTTCATGCTGTAAACTTAAAAGTCGCATCACAATCCCAACTTTTCAACGGTGCAGTCCATTGTATTTTAGCATCACTTATTATCGTAGGAAATTACGTTTTTGAGGAAAAAAAAAAAAAAAACGTTATTTTTCTGGTGAAAATCGGCGCTTTTAACCAAAAATTATTTCCAACTTAAAAGGGGGGTACAGTGAGAGTAAAATTAGTTTGACATGGAATTTTACATATTTTTGACGCTTAATCAAATGGCAACACTTTCAGATCTCCTCGAATAACAAATAAGGGCTTTTCAAGTCCTTTCCTTTGGGTAAAGAGCTCATCTCGTTGTTCATTTTCTCCAAATTCTTATGGGAGATCTGGGTTATTTATGTCCCGTAAACCTACAGCATATCCGCGTATTCCTGATTTGATGAAGATTCAATGGTTTCCAAGCAGAGCGCTGAGTAATAAGCAACTACCTACCAACGTCTATGTTGACTGTTCCAACAATCACAGGTGAACTATAAACTAGTGTACCTTACCTACGTGTATCTCATCGTAAGCAGAATGCTTTCCAACGATAACTTTGACCTTTTCAAGACAACGAGCCAAATTTGGGTAAATATGTAAACAAATTGAGAGGTGTGGGGGTCATAAATAACCCAGACCTCCGATTATGGTATCCTCCCTCAAATGAAATTAGGAGAAAGCAAATAACGAAGTGAGCCCTTTGCCCTTAAGAAAGGACTTGAAAAGCTCTTATTTGTTTATCGAAAAGATCTGAAAGTGTTTTCATTCGATTCAGCATAAAAAAATACATAAAATCCCTTGTCAAACTAATTCCACTCTTAACGGTCCCCCTTTTAAGTTGGAAATAATTTCTGGTGGAAACCGCCGATTTTCACCCGAAAATTGACGTTTTTGCCTTAAAAACGTAATTTTCTACACTAATAAGTAATGTTAAAATACAATTGACTCAACCGTTGGAAAGGTGGGATTCCGATGCAACGTTTAAGCTTACAGCATTAAATTTCCATCCAGGACGTTTCAAGGGACAAACTTTGAAAAAAGTGAAAATGTTCGAAATTTTAAAAATCTTTCACTTACACCTGAATTTTCACTCGTTCATTCATCTTATGATTGTTTGAAAAGTCATCAGGAAGATAGAAAATCTAATGTTCTTTCCAACGGTATGCTAAATATCCAACAGCTTTATTATAATTGCAGAACATTATTATTATTATAATATTTCACTTATTCATTCATTCATTTTTCTTTAATAAACAGGTAGGTAGCTGTCAATATTTACGAATTTCATTGCACTCAGAATTCACACATTTATATGAATCATACATGAATACAATATGATAATTTACGGAAATTTGCTTACAATCATGTTACCTATACACACAAACAAACACACACACACACGATAGAATATTCCAGACAGAGGGTTCAGAAAGACGGAGTTGGTCTCAGAAAGGCTTAAAATGAAATTTTTATTTTGTTATTTATTCTCTCACGCTTGTGTTGACCACACCGCCGTCGATTAAGCTGGCATTTATAACCTAACTTCAGAATGACGTCCCATAAATCTGTGCCCTCGTCTATTTGCCTGATTGAACGCCTGGTTATATAAGAAACAACATTTTTACCATGACAGATACTCACTGTAACTACGTAGGCACCAAACCTATCAGCAAGACGGACACAGCACGAATGTACCTCTGTAAGAGAAAAACGAGTTACACTGCAACCTGATCAAAGGTTATTTACATAGCATTCTTTAACTTTCAGCGTTTACCGTTTGGTTATGTCCTCAAACTGTCTTTTTACATTAGGTTGCGTGAATCAAATGTTTTCAGTGCTGATACATTATTAAATCACTTTGCCGTTTGTTCATAAGTCGATTATGATGTTCCATTAGATCAAAAAGTTATGTCCCGTATTGATCAAGAATATATGTACGTAATTTTGGGAAATATAAAAATTGTAAACAAAAGACATCTTTACACAAAACTGTAATGTTATTGTTCGTGTACAGTTCCACATGCAGATATATCATATTGCAAAACTATGGGTAGAGGACACATATTAAGAGTAGTCGACAGGATTCGTGAACGGTTATATGTATTAGTGCAAGCATAGGGAAATCTGAATAATAGGGAAGGTATCGTTCATCAAGGATGAACCAAATAAGTAAGCCCAACCTAGGTGAAACACTACTCAATCCTACCAACTTACAACTAGATAAGTCAACAATCAGCTCTTCTGTCACTGAGGCGTAAAGACCTTCGCATCATTGTTGGTCTCCTCACTGGCCATTTCCGCTTAGATACCATCTCAACAAGATGGGCAAAGCCAGGACAGCAGATTGTCGCCTCTGCTGCGAAGAATCCTCTGTGATTACCCTGCCATTGCATTGCGTCTTTAAGATTCCGACATTTCGGGAAGGGTACCCTCTCCCCTGCCGATATTGCTCTGGAAATACCCGAAAAACTCCTCCACATTGTGAGAGAAGAGGCAATAAAACGGGTTCTTAAATGATAACAGGGACTTCTTGTCACAATAGACCAATAGTGGTCCCTGTGACTAGGGACTCGTACCCGTCCCAAAAAAAAATTCAACAATCAATGAGCCAGTAATTTTAATTTACCCGTGAAAAAATGTTACGGACAAACATGTACGTACGAGTATAACGTTTCTACTATATTCCATATGGAGTTTAGAGGGTTCTCAGGAACCTGGGTGCTTTCTCACGTTTGAAAAATGCATAGGTACATATTGTTTGTGAATTCGAAAAGTCTAGAAATTTAGGACTTCACACCACAGTTACAAGTGTGAAACAATAATTGTTCTCACTATATGCGTGAGGGATAGCCAAATACTTCACTACCACTCTCCACTAGGAAAAGTTCTAGAAGCCTAGTGCCAACCGACCCCTAGAAGAACTCAAAACTCCCAACTCTCACTAGAAGAAATATGACTGTACGGTGACCGAAATTTTTTCAGGAATTAGGCGGAACACATTTATAGCGCAAACCAGATATTACAAGTAAGCAGGACAGAAAGCTCTACGAAACAATATTAGACTACCCAAACGACAATACAATAATATTATTTAGTTTTCAAAATGTTCCCGAAACAGAACAAGCCATGAAAGAGTGCATAACTAAATTAGAACTTAGAATACAAAAAAAGAAAAATGGCAATACAAATCCCAACAATTGCCAACAACCTAAAAAAAATTTAACAATTATAACCCCCAGACTAATAAACTAACGAGCACCATTCCCAAACAAACAAATCAGGGCATAACAAATTCTAAATTCTATTATTCCGCACTTCCCTAATCCTAATCAACCCCTAATCCTTCCAACACCCCATCACATGCCAGAGCGACCGCACCCCCAGAAATGCCATTTTCGACATCTACACACAGGTAATAGGTCAATAGTGAATATCTAAAATTGATCGCCTGAGGGGGTGAACTGTAACAAATCCAACATCATGCTTCATCTGTCGGAGCTGTTATGAACCGCATCCATCAAGCTGCGTCGTAGTCCCACCCAGTGGCGTAATTTGAGGAGGGGCAGGGTGGGCATAGCCCCCCCCCCCCCACGATCACAGAGGATGTAGAAGTTCTTCTTGAAACGGATACTGCGTGAACAATAATTTCACGTTACTAACGTCAGTACATGCAACCCGCAAAGCACGCCTGTTATGTGGGTCCAGTTACCTAGCAACTTAAAACGCTCCTCCAAGGCTGTGGTTCCAGGGAGGGCCAAACGCCGTGGATAATATAATTTCCCATCCAACAGAAGCGAAATAACTACAGTAAAAATAATGGTATGCTGGAAACTATAAAGTGAAACCATGGTGAAACTACGTCGTTTCCCCACTTCTTTTTGGGCTCGCCCTTCCTCATTTCCCTCCGGAAGCCATAAGTCATTTTTGCCCCTCTCTCACTGCACCTGACTTTCTCCACCTTTACAGCCCTCCGATTCACGTTCGATTGATCAATTCAATGCAGTAACATCGATTGCGTCCTTCTTACCATCAATAATTTTCTAACTCATAAGTAGTAACATAAAAGTCTTCAATTGTCCCTGATTTTTGGTATGAGTCCCAGTAGAAATAATGGTAAAATAAAATTAATAGAACCTTACACGGACTAAGTGCCAGTGGTGATTGAAATATGCATAGTCGAATGGAAACGATTGAAGCAATCGATATGTGAACCAACTGACAGATGATAACCTTCCAGCCGGCTTCGGTTTGTTTGCCCGTTGTGATGTCTCTCGTCGATGTTAAATGCCCTGCATCCTATTTTTTTATTTCGTGGTAATTAGCATACAATGTGTAACATAAAAGAAATCGTAATTAGTGTAAAAGTGAGTGCTAAAGTCACGAGTCATGAACCCCTTGGAGAGATACATCCACATATACAAAGACGATTGGATTGGAAGCGGTAAGCCAATTGCAAGCCTAGTGCTCCCCAGTTCATGGGCATTTTCACATAGAAAGACAGATTTAGTTTGGTAAGAATGTTCTTTTTGTGTCCACCAAGAGAAGTGTCCACCTTAATTTATAGATCGTAAGGTTATGCTGTAAAAATGATATAATGTGCCTGCTCTTCCCTTTTCATTTCCCTAAATGATTACACTCATTTTCTCTCGGTAGGTAGGCAGGTAAGTACATAAGACTCAAATTCAAATTAATTGTAAAGTGATTGTTTTCGCTTTTTCATTTTTCAATAATGAACGTAAGTAATCGACAAACCTCGTACCCTTCAAGTGGGACACCCTTTATAGGTGCCTCTTTGTGACTAGTAGTACCCACTATACGTATTTATACGATAGTTACATAAATATATAATTTTTGACTGTTGTTGGCCCTCCATGACAAATGGCTTTGCTACGCCATTGGTCCCACCAGAGTTGGCACTGGCGCATGCTCCCACTAAGAGGAGAAGTTTTTCATATCGTGCCTGACCTTCCTCAATAACAGTAAGCTCCATTTCAGTTTGCTCATTAGCAAATCTTGATACAGCATTTATTGAATACCAATATCTGTATACCTCATTTGATTGCTATTCAGACCTAATCATAACCTACCCCCCCTTGCGGTGTCTCCATCATTATTGAAGAGTTAATCTAAAATATAACTACTATCTAATCGAAATCCCATAGCAGGTATTCTTCTTGGAGTAATTCATGATTAATTCTTTGAATAAATCATACAATCAGTGACTCAATGTAGTCTACCTATCTCGTATTCCTTTGAGGTATAAATATTATTAACAGGTAATGTTTGTGCGATTTTATAGCACGACAATTTATTCATTGTCACAGACTTCTCACCACTTCTTCGGCAAGTCTTTGGTGCTCCTCCCTTGATGTTAGTCCGCGGTGGTTTTCGGGGTTCCATTGGCAGGAACCCCTGGTCCGTGGAGGCTTCTCGAGTGCGGGTCAGGCCAGCACAGCCTGGTGGCGGATTTTAATACCTTGTTCCTGGAGATAGGAAACAGAAGCTCCCGGGCCGAGGGAGGACTCTTGTGAGGCAGCTCACTGTACCTACTTACCAATCTGTCTTTATTCTAAATATATATCATCTTATATAATCACAAATGTGTTTTAGAAATTTGTATTCTACAAATACAGTTTATAAATATTAAAAGTTGTATTTCATTAACAGTAATACCTGAGTTCTGGAAATTAGTATGCTTTTTTTGAATTTTACTATTAAGTCAGTATATGTGTTAATAATTTTCTTTTAAATTATTCTGAATTATTGTGTGATAAACATTTGTGAAATAATTTGCAGGGGTTAATATTCTTCACTTGAACAACAGGGCGTCGCACAGTGGGAAAAACGGTCAATCTAGGTGGACATTGGACCCAAATTTTAAATCAACCGATTAAACTAAGAACATTACCTTGTTTTCATAGATGGATGACTAGATTAAACCCTTATTGCCCATCACATTCGACGAAGTAACATGGGCTCAAACATGTGGCTCATTCCAAGGCGAAATGCAGCTCCTTACTCAGTGCAGACTTGGACACTCATTGTTAATTCTTCCGTCTCTCTCTACACAGTCGGGGATATTTTTGACGCCTTTCAACGTGTTTATGAAGGTAGGTAGAAGGTATTTTACCACTTATAAGATTTTTAAATACGTCGGAGTTCCTGGAAAATCAACAACTATTTTGGGCTATAAAATATGTGAAAAACTAATTTTTGGAGGTTTGTAAAGTTTTTAGTTCGGGTTTGTTTAATTTTCCAGTGATCAAGTTTCAAACTACCTATATTATGTGGAGAGTATATATAAAAAATAAAATAAAAATCCATCACCATTCAGAGCCATATTTATGCGGCTTGGCGATTGAATATTTATGAACATTTACAATTTGCTTTTGAGTCCGTTGTCCAGCATGTAGGTACGTACTCATATGCCGATTCTAATGTAGCTGGCAAATTTGGTTTTCAACTTCAATTTACAGTAATCAAAAGTGGATTTTCGAATTTTTCGAATGTTAATAATCAGTAATGTCAATAAGGGTAAGAGCTAGAGCTCTGAAAGTGGTTTCATTCTATTCAGCATCCCGAAAAACATATTAAACCATTACTGACACGGGTCCGTTTGACGAAGTTGCAAGGAAGTCGCATAGTGGACGATAACGACTGACGCAGCCGCTGCTGCGGCAAGCCGCATTCGAGTTACTCCTTACCCTCGTACTTGGGATGATCTTACGAACATTTCCTCAAAATTTCAAGTGATTTGGACGATTTTAGAACAAGTTATGGCCAATTTCCACCTAAATTGGCCGTTTTTACCAATGTGCGTCGGTGTCTCCTTACCAAGCGCCACCGCATAAGGGCCACTGCCACGTGCCAACTTCGTCCCCTTCATCTCTAAACGACGGTTAATGCCCATCGGTATTAAAACATAGCCGCCCCCCTTCCATCATAACTAACACCGAGATCCACCCCCTTCCCCCTCATATCTGTAGGCTCGTTTAAACTTGCCGAGTTTTGGACTTTGGAGCAAAAGCTCAATAAAACCCACTCAAATTGCCCTCCTCGCCCTGTTTTACATAAACGTATTGAAGTTGACCCATTTGCCCGAAACTTTGGGAGAAGGAGTAGGATCATTTCTAGCTCTGTAAAGCCTTAATAATGCCAGCACAATGCATGAATAAGTTGTTTCAAGAAACAATAGAGGATGACACCAATTTAACATTCACGGCTTAAATCGTTATATTACAAGCAATCGTCATTCACAATGATGAGCTCTTTTAGCGAATTTTCGTAGATAATGAAGCTTTGCAAGGACTCCAAAAATTTTAAAATCAACATTTTCGAAAATTTTCTTCATTGAAATCCGTTTGAGACATTCTGAAACAAATCCTAGAGTTTAATATTTTTCATATATATATATATATATATGTGTGTGTGTGTGTGTGTGTGTGTGTGTGTGTGTCCTTCCAGACGATAACTCGTCTTAGGATTGAGATAAAAATTCCGTTTTTGCGTCAAAATATCAAGCTTTCCAAACGAAAGGACGTGTTTGTTGGCCAGCATTTTTTGAGACATTAAATTGGCCAAATTTTAAAAAAAGTGCTGAAAAAATCATTAAAAAATTTTTTTAGCAGAAAATTGTTCAAGTAAAGTTTATTAACAAGTTGAATGCCACAGCTGTCCGCTCTAAACTAAAAAAGTGTTCTCAGATGCCAAGCGTGCTTTTCTATTTTTTTCGCTTCAGAAGACCTGGTTTTTGATGGTAAAAGAGTTATTTAGTGGTATTTCACCTATTTTCATTGAAAAAACCGCGTGTATACGCGTGATACACGTGGCCTGTGAGTGACGATTTGGGAGGAAGTGGTGGAACAGAAAATTGTGTATCACTCTGATACACCTCTATTCGAACTTCTTGACGATTTTCCCCACTGGTATTTTCCATAATGTGTTTGGGAGGAAGTGGTGGAACAGAAAATTGTGTATCACTCTGATACACCCCTATTCGAACTTCTTGACGATTTTCCCCACTGGTATTTTCCATAAAAATTATTTTCCATAAAAATCATTTTCCTCCACTGGTATTTTCCATAAAAGAGTTATTTTAGTGGTATTTCACCTATTTTCATTGAAAAAACCGCGTGTATATGTGGACTGTGAGCGGCGATTTGGGACGTCAAGAGGTGGAACAGAAAATTGAGTACCACTCTGACACATCCCTATTCGAACTTCTTGACGATTTTCCTCACGCCTGTATAATAATACAGAATAATAGAAAACCAATTCTAGTCTTGTATTCCCTGAAGTTCCATCCAACTCCAGTTCAATCAGCAAGGGAGTTCGAAGCTCATCTTATTTGGATCAATGTTGCCACCCCCCTCACCCCGTTTGTGATTTCATAGTGTTAAGAAATCACAAACGTGAAATATTTGCAGCACTCGATAAATACTGATCACATCACTGCTCAAACAACTAATAAAGAAAGAAATCACAATTCTGCAATACAGTAAAACCTTCTTTAATTTCTCAGTTCAAACATAAAATAACAGTCAATGAACAATCGCATTTGACCATGTTAATAATTGAAGATAATGCGATGAGTATCTTCTGGAAAATCATAAGAAGTACAACGAAAAATAAAATAAAACAAATTTCTTGCTGTAGGTACCATTACATATTCAATCATGTTCTTGAAACGTGTGATTATTTTGGTTTAGAAGTGAAGGGTTTCCGTTGATATGGGTATCCAGATTGGGAGGTAGAGTGACGACATCGTGTTCTTCAAATGTTGCAGCCGGTTGAATTACAAAGAAGATGAAGATGGACAGAATGAGTGCCGTGCAGACCAAGTGACACAACATGATGAAAGTTAGGTATTAGTAGGAACGAGACGATCCTGCGGAATGAACAATCATGAAGAGATTATTATTAGATACAAATCCCCGTACCTACAATTAGCGTTACAGATGTGGGAGGTTTGCGTCCGGACTAAAAAATTATCGCTACCCTCGAAATGTACGTGATGAGGCTATATAAAATGGTTGACAAAACTAAGATACAGTTCCGAAGCAACGATTTGGTTGTAAGCGTGATCTGGTCATTCAACCTGTGAAGCTGGAATTTCGGAGACATAAAATATGATCCTTTTTTTCTGAATCACAAATTCTCATCCTATCTATCACTGACAGTTAGTTAATTTATGTTTCCGGTTTATTTTGTGGAACAGTAAAAATTGTCTTGCAAATCACAACGATCGTATCAGTTGATATAATTCTAATAGGATTCGAGTTTATTCTAACTTTTGTCACCTGTATATGGACTTGTGGAGCGTAAGTTATTTAATTTTAAAAAATGACTAAAACATTGTGAGATTCCCAACTTTCTTCTAAATTTAATTTCTCCTTTGATGGGAAAAACAATAGATGATGGATATGTCTAGTACCTACTGCTTACAAGTACCTACTACTCTAAAGTGTCCTACCTACAATGTAGTGCCTCCTCTTCACATTTTTAGTTCATTATGGTTACTTAGCAATATTTGTTTAATAACAGCGTAATAAATGAGTTTTCCTTGACACTGCAATGGCTTAGGGATCATGATGTTTTGATAAAATGAGAGCATTCCAAAAAGTGGCAAACGGTTTCCCTGCTATGAAAACTAAGGGAGTTAACTTTGCTAGTACATAACGCGAAAATCAATAGAAAATGATGCTTCCTTTACACTTTTTCGGGCTAAAAAAAAGTTAAGTACACAATTTTTTCAAATACCCCAGCCAAAAGACATTCATGTCAAAAACAACAACCTTTTTTTTTTATTTCTGATTAGGTAATTTATGTTAAATATTAGACTTATATGACACGTTTTATCTTTTTCTTTAATACTTTTGATTTATTCACATGAATCAGTACTAGTTTAGAAGAAAATTAAACTGCTCCCAGGATTAGGAATTTGGAAATTAAACTTTTTACACTTCAACATGATAAAACAACTCTTATTTAAACTGTGTAACACTTCTTACAATAAAATATAAAACTTTGGAACTTAACTAATGAGTCCTAAATAACTCGGAACTTATTATAAGTAGTAATCCCACAAACATAGGTACCCAATAATTAACAAAACCCGCAACCGAAAAGAAAACTTTTTGTAACATTTAACAATCAGATGTGGATAAATTAATTCTGGTTCTTAAATCTTGTTCTTCATCACCCTTATCCATGCAGCCAAAATGCTTCAACCAGCCACAATGGCCACAAATTTTCCTGATTTATTTGCTCTTCGTCTGTTTTTTTGACTTGGTGTGGACAATGCCAATTGTTGAAACAGGCACTCCGAACCTGTCAAGGAAGCAGTGGCGGTGAACAAATGTTCTACCTGTTCGGCAGCTGAATCTAACTGGTTCGGAAGCTTAGCTCCTTGTAAGTGGAGAGACTTATTCGAGAGTTTCCTTAGGAAAAAGATGATTCTTAAGCCTTTCAACCCGGCTGGGACATATACGTCCCAGGCTGTGGTCATCCTGATGGAACGCATTTTGTTTCAACAACAGAATACGTTCTGCTTCGATTTCTCAATAATTGGCTTCTATTTTTGAAAAATAGTTTCATATTGTTTACTTCCCCATCTCCCCGAAAAAGTCCCTAAAAGAGGGAGTTATGCCTCCCCCTACAAGGGGATCTGGACCGAAACTGTTAACACAGGTATCTTTGGGAATCATGCAAATTCGTCTGCCACTCGGTGTATGGGTCTATCTGTAACTGATGATGACTATAGTGCCCTCTCTGACTTGATAAATTATTACTGCGAGGTTGAGTAGGTACCTACATCCATCCGAACCAAAAACTAACTCAGAGAACGTGAATCATCTGATTTTAAATAAATACAAGGTCGTATATTGACATTTTATGTCTTTGCTATGGCACTTAAACTAAAAAAAACGTCTCGGAAAAATGCTCACGAAAATATTTTGATGATTTCCACTTACAACCGAGTCGTTGCTAGGGAAATGGTACTTCGTCGTTTTTCATCCCACAAAATTCGTTGACCATTCGTTCGAAAGCTCTCGATTTATCCAACCGTATTATCTTAACTACTGCGAAGTGCGTGGCCAACAAGCTGAGTTATGAGCAAGGTTATCTGAATAATTGTGTAGACTCAGGTGATCATTCTCAATAATTGATATTGTGAACATGATTGCCACCGCTTGTTAATTTCTGATGATTTCATTGAGCTGTTGTTTCGATGATTTGATTCATAGCAGGTGATCCAAATATTGCGAGAACGGTTTGATTTTTGAAGCGGTGGTTAAATCATGTTAATAGGTAATTTCTATGCTTTACACTCTAGGAAGCTGTAATTTCGTATGTAGCCTCTTTAGGACATTTACTTGATGATGCCCAGGGTCCGGATCAGATCAGTGGCTCTTAGAGCTTGCATACGAGTCTGCAACACATACTTGTCTTCAACTAAAGACATAAAATGTCCCAATGTGTTGCAGACTCGTATGCAAGCGTTTAAATTTCAGGAGAACGAAAAAACTAAGATCGGGTCAAAATTTCACTGGTGTTTGACAAAACTTCTGCTATTAAATTGCTTGTTTGTCTTTAAAAAAAATTAAATTCATTGTCTTGTTCAATCGATAACATGGATCTTCGGTAGGTAACGATAATAATGTTTGGTTGTTAGTGAGCATAATTTATTGCTTCTTACTTTGAGTACCACAACAAACTTTTATATTTTTCAAGTGTCTTGCCGTTCCGAGTCACGGGCACGTTTGTGTATTGTGTAGGTGATCTGAGTACCTATCTTGCAAGTTCAAGTTATTGTTCTAAGTTTTAATCGTTTTTAGAAGGGATATGGTAAGTGCAGGAACGAATCCTGAGAACAAGTGCGGGAGGGGAGGAAATTCAGAAATGAAACTGCACCCACAAGAGTGCAAAACGATTTCAGATTTTGACAGGAGCTCAATGATGAATGTACAGTTAGCGAGCATGATGTGGACAGCGGAAGGGGAAGACCGGAATAGGGGAAGACCGTGGTAAAAGGTGGTCAAAGCTGGTCATCCGTGTAGGAACTCCCATAATATTTCCATGAACAATTCTATTCTTATTTGAACTCTACAATGAATAGAAAATAACTTTCCTAAATGTATTTTTAATTAATGGAATCGGTTAGTAAGTTATTAATACTTCATAAAATGTTTGTTTCAACTATCAGATAAGGGATTCATGAAAGAGTTCGAGTGTTTATCGATTAATACCACCACTGAAAGCATTTAGCAAAAACGGAAGTCAGGGGAAGTATTTAAACTTTGACCTAATGGATTCAGAAGGCCATCAATCGAGAGGAGGGTCATTTTGTAAAGAATTTTTTGAACAAGGCCATCCGAACCAGCATTATACATGATTAAAATTGTTGAAGAAAACCGTAGCACCTGCACGAATCATAAAGATCGTAGGGTAATCCAGTCTTCAAAAGTTATAGTAAGTACTAAAATAAAAAGTCATTGCGGATTTCGGTACCACTATACCAAAATGTCTGATTTAATGAACTTGAAAGACGCTAAGTTTCTAGCGATCAAAACCATCCAAAAAGTTGAGATACGTGACGAATCGTCAGCTGTCAAATTGATAAGTTGGACTATCAGTTTTCTAAAAAATGATGTGGTCAGAGCTACGATGAAAACAATTAAAGAAATAATCGAGGGACTATTGGATAAGGGAATCTCCATTGAAATAAATCCAAACAAACAAGACGTCAAGCCGATCAAATCTTGATTCTCATTGCTGCAAGAGAAGATTCTCTCTAAATGTCTATGATGAGTGGTACGTAGAGAGGACACAGCCAAGACCCCATGACCATTGCTGAAATAATTAAGAAACGGTGCAAATTATTACACAATGGTTTATTATTTATGTGTTAGATAACCCTTCTACGCAGGTCATTGTTCTATAATTTTTAAACCCCGTATGTAACGTATGATCAGAACATGACACATCGTGCCTCCGAGAAGGGTTCACGCTTTTGCAGTTACAAGACCCCGGAATTCTACGCTTCATAGTAAAGATGTTTAAAAAACGGGAAAATTAATCTTGATGTAATTTACGTTAACGCATGCGCGGAATGGAGTAATTGATTTGAGAAAAATGGAATTGGTAGGGATCTACAGCGTAACCCACAAATTACCAGAAAATTTAATCAAAATCTGATGAAAACGAGAACTTTTTCCTGGGATTGCACTTTCGCACATGCGCAGGAGCTAATAATGCTGCAATCATGTTGAAATTAACGAGGAATAATTAAGCTACTGTCCCCCAACTATGCACCAAATTTGAGCGGAATTGGAGGACTAGGGCGTAATAAAAATGATGCTTGATGGAATTTCCGTTTGCGCATCGCCGTGTGAAGTATTAATTTGGGAACAACGAAACTTGTAGAGTACCATTTTTACAATAACCCGCACATTCCATGAAAATTTCTTAAGAATCGGTTGAATATTGTGGAAATCGAGCTTGTTACAAGCCTAGGATTTGCGGACACAAACACACACACACACACACTGTGATTTCTCTATCTTCTCGTGCTTAAAAATTCGAAGGTTTTTTTTCTTCGATGTTCAAGCCCTTTGGGAAAACGAACTATTCAACGTACAGCGTTGCGGGTGGTTTTAATCGATTCTTTGGGATTAAATTTATCATTGCCAAGCAAAATATTATCATTGTTCCTAGAAAGTTTTCAACATCTCGATTTTTTAAATGTTTAGCCCTTTATTACAACCCTTTAGGGTTGATAAAAATTTATGCTGAGCTCCAAGGTCCATCTAGACCCCAAATATGATTCTTAATACAAGTTTCATATAGTTCGATGTAGTATTTTTGGAGAAAAGCCGCGGACGGCGGACGGACGGATTTTTTTAATTTTTTATTTTATTATTATTATTATTATTCAATTTTTGAATTCTACGCATCTTGAAACTAAACCAAAAAATTTTCTGGGGGTAAAAAACCTGAATCCGCAGTATTCGTATTTCAGCTACCAACATTAAAGTGTTGAGAGTGAGCAAACATTCAGAGGAAGTTTCATTTTGCATCAACCCTTCACTTCTCATCTTACTCGAAACTTAAGCCCCTCTGCGATTAATATGCTAAGGTTGGCATTCCTAATTTACCTGAGTTGGAATGTGCTGTTTGGAGAGTCATTGACTATAATAATTGCTCTTGGAAGTATGTTATAATGGTTCGAGTAATTAATTTCTCTCCCCTTCAATCTTACCCGGTCTGGACCCCTTGGCGAGGGTGTTGTTCCATTAATCCCTGCTGCATCCTCCATCATTGAAATCAAGAACTCAGAATCTGGTACTTAACTAATAATATATAGGTTCTGTACATAAGAGGCCTTTAGATTATCCCTGTAACTTTTCATTCACGAAGCTTTTCAGAATAATTTATTCCATCTCCAGGTAAAAACTCACATGTAAACCAGGAACGTCTTTGTTTGCAAGTGAGTTGTTACATGAAAATTTAATAAATTAAACAGAAAAGCTTTGTGAGTAAAAAGTTAGGATAATCCAAAGGATTCTTTATCAACAATATGTATTATCAAAGAACGGTCAGCAGCTTCTGTAAATGAGTTGATGATAATATACATATATCTTTCTTCAGCATGCATTTTTTTAAACCTCTTGGGTAAACATGCATAAACGAGCTCGCATTTCCTGTGGACTTTCATATTTTACCCATGTTTCATGAATTTTGGTTCAATAACGGTGAAAAACTCTGGACGGATTTCAGTGATATCCAAACGAATTACGAGCCTGTTTCTTTCAATTCAATTTAACGCAATATGATATTTGTCATACATGTCGTAATAATGTTACATTTTAGTCGTCTTTAGTTTATTTTAATTTTTACTCTTCAATAATAATCATACACGATTTCACCAATCCCCAAGGATTGTAAATACATAAATACATAACACAAAATACATAGGTAACACATAAATACTTAAAAGTAACTAAGGACTTTGCATAAAAAATGTGATGTAAGCCAAACAAAATCGTTTGTAATGACACCATGTTCTTTGAAGGTGTTACAAGACATCGTGAATGAGTTTATTGAATTTTATTACTTACTGTTGCCGGTTTGATAGTAGAAAATGGTAATTATCTGAGTAATTGGAGTAGGTACATTTCATTTCATGATACGTCAAGTTCAACAAGCCATGTCAGCATTCTAGTGTCTAGTGTATTTTATGTAGCTACACGTAGACCACAAAGTGATGAAAGGCTATAGGTATAAAAATTCCAAACCTGTGTCATCATAGCTGGTTTAGTAGACCATTGTATATAGTTTTTGTTCTTTATATGTTATAGATCAAATGGTTCTGCAATGTTGAAATCGATATACTGCAATGATGAACTAAGTCGATCGATTTCAAGCCAGTCTATGAAAAACTCATCATAACAATTGACAACCACAAGCTCACTAATTTTAATTACTCTGTTAGTTACTTAGTTGATGTAAGGAATAACAAAAAATATTATTGTCTCCAGATTAATTTCATGAAGGCGTAATAATCATATTAATTCTGTGGCGACTAATAATTGATGGGATGGCTAATAATTTACATCATCAATTCCTGAAATAAACGAATCATCTTTTGATAGCATCTTGAACTAACAACACAACCTTAAAGTATTAGTACAATAATTGAACCATACATTGTAGTTAATATGGATGAAAATTTTAATTATTAACCTCTTGAAAAAATTGCTAAAACCTGATTATTTAACAAAATATCCTCCTTTTTAAAAGAGACAAGTACTTCTGTCTGTCTAAGGTTGATTCATGCCTGAACGGCTTGACCAATTCTCGCAGATTTTTTTCAAAATGATAGCAAAGTTCCGGATCAACATTTAGGCTATAGTAAAATCTTATACGAACCCCCACTTAAGTCGTCAGCTCGGACTTCCCTAACAACGCTGCCCCGGTTAACAAGTTAGTAAGTAAGGAAACCCCTGATTTGCGGAACTACATTACACGTCAAATGAGGTTGAGATTGGGACAGGCGGATAGAGGTTACTATTAAAAACCCAAAGATAGCAAAACGATTTTTGTGGGTTGAGCCATTCAGATGCAGTAGACAAATTTAGGTCTTCGAAATCGATAGCCCACGACAAAAAAGAGGAATCTGTCATCAAAATCTTGTAGTTTCAGTCAGTTAACAGTCAGTTAACGTAATATTACAGGAGACGTTAGTACGCTTGATTGAAGCCTTTTTGCGGGTGGAAAAGGCCTCGAATTGTGTTTTTATTTACCGTTAAACCAAACGATGGGAATTAAATCATTGGCGGTGATTTTTGGGCGCGGGACATTCTTGTGGATTGAGAGTGAATTGACGGTATTTAATTTGGTCGGAGGTGCGCGAATATCTTGTGTACGGATAGGGTGTAAATACTCGAAACTTCGAATATGGGTGAATAGTGCACGAGGATCATAATGCCGAAGAAAAGGAAGTCTAACTTATCGCAGGATTCGATAAAAGCAAAAGCTGGCCGAATAGGTCTCTTGATAGAATCTCATCAATTGAGTAAACTCTGAAGCTAATTTCTATCTACCTACCCTACTCTGCAATTTGAAACGGAGCCTCTTTGAAACTGCTGGGTTACAATGACATGGTACATAGCCACCATGATCAGCTGATTGGGCTCTGAGCTTAATTTCTTCCTTATTCTACCTATACAAGATTATGAAAATGTATAAGGCATTTTCTATTGGGATGTTCTCCTTTTAAGGCCCTTTGTATTTTAAACAACGGGCTTTCCTGCTATGAATAGAATGAAATATTATGAATTCAGGCAGAATATGCAACACTCGGAGGAAGAACCAGTCTATTTTTTATGAAATTGTTCTAAATTTCCACTTTGAGGTGAATAAAGAATTTGCAAGGAGAATCCAGTCTGCACCGAATAAAATGTGTAATGTATGCATCTAATATGCTAGAGACGGATACGAGACTCGCTAGGAGAATCAAGTCTGTTGGATGAAGTAATGAAAAAGATTAATTTGACGCAGGTAGCTGGGTCTGTACAGAACTCAGTCTATGTTTGAGGTGAAATTTAAGTTGTGACTATTTCATTCTCTTCTTATATTTAATCAATGTTTCCTTCTTCCACCTTATGGTATTTACGTTCAAAAGATACATTACATTGAAAAACTCCTAGTTTGCATCATTCTGTAGTCTTTCACCCATTCTTGAGGACACCTGAAATTCGGCTGAGGCCGATCGACACATCCACACGGTGGAATTTGTTTCGGTTCGGCTTTCTTTGATTCGGACCTACCTGATTCGGTTTGGATTCGACTCGATTCGGGTCGGCTTTCGACATGTCGACAATGCATGGTATGGACATACCAGTAGATTCCGTCACCTCCTGTTCAGTGTTGGTAGGTATGTTAGTTGTAACTTGGAGTACGAGTATATATACAAACACTTGCTCATGTTGAACATGACATAATAAACTGTGAGTTCTTCGCTAGTACCTACTGCCAGTGCTAACCAATGGCCTAGTCTTGGCAGCTATACTACTTTGGGAAGGCTGCACGAGTTAGTCTGATAAGTTTGCCCTGTTGTTTACTCTTGAGTGCTTTCCACCTCGAGTCAACTATGTATTCGTCAAGAGGTAGGGTCATCATTATACCTCTCTCAGCTTGAATCCCATTCTCAAGTTGCTAACGCCTACTTGCCCTAAGTGACTTAAGCTGAGAATGAGCTTAACCCATTGGTGCAAAAAAGGTGTTTTACCTATTTTTAAATGGAAGACGATTCGATCCTAAGAAGTTTGGCATCAACCGCACTCTTCTACGATGAGTAGTTTTCATTCTATGATTTTCCAAATTTTCGCACGCTGGTGACATCAAAGCACTCCTCCCGCCTGAGCTGGACCCCTCTGCCTAACAGTTTGACGTCACCAGGACAAACTGAAAAATCATAGAAAGAAAACTAATCAACGTAGGAGAGTGCAGATGGGATCAAATTTCTTATAATGGAATCTATTTTCATTTAAAAATATAAAATGAATACGTGGGTAACGCTCATCCACCCGTGCGTTACTGATCTTGACTTTATCAAGCACCATTTAGTGTGGTGCGACTGAGCAGCAGCATCACCTCCTAAGCTCAGGTCCACAAGAAAGTCTGCCTCTGCATTTCTTTAGTAAGGCGGAGGAAAAGGATTCCCAACCAGAGCTGCCCAGAGCACTTTGATTTACAATCTGGGGACTCATATAACCCCAATAACATATCATTTATAGAGAATGTAGAAGATATATCACTCAGCTTCTTTCATCACGTATATCATTACAGTCTTAAAGTCTTGTGATACGTTCATTGTCATCGATTTTTTTAATGGGCCTTGATTTTTGACAGCCAAACAAAGTTTTATACCAACGTCACTACACCTGTAGCGCTCGACTGGACCTCCTCCCCATTATTTATTTACTCGAAGTAGGTATCTCAACCACCTCAGCACTATCCAAACAAACGCAAGTTTCACCCAAAATATCCCCATATTTTCATTGGAGCAAATCTAACCACTAATGTCTGTTTGGACTAAACTAATGAGCGCGTGTTAGGCTGAACAATATTGCAAAGCTTTGTACGAGCTTAAGTGATCTTCCGGGATATCAGAGCGGAAGCAACCCTCAGCATGTAGGACCGTTATTACCAACCTTCATCACTTCGCAGCAGGAGTCAGGCGGCGCAGAAAGCTTTTTGATTATTCAGATTTTGATTGGGGGACGCTTGTTTTACAGAGGGAAAGCGGAGGGGAGACCGGAGGTCATGGGCGGTAAAAGAAGGGAGTTGGGGGCCCTAATTCGCAAGCCATGACCATCAAAAAAGGCTCACGAAGGAAAATGGTGTAGCCGCTTGGCGGGAAAAGGATTTTTTTCCCTACCGGCCAGCGCTGCTAGGAGCTCTGAAACGCCGTTGGTTCCTATGATAATTTGTTTTTGATATTTGCTTTTTAAAGTTTGACGAGAAAAAGTACAGAAGTTACACGGTGTACGAAACAGCATAAAAAACATGCCTATACGTAGCAAGAATGAAAAAACAAAAACAGTATTCATGAAGAAAATTAGTAGAAGCATTGTCACTGAAATCTGTTGGAGATATTTTTACCCAATGCAACCAAATGCGAATACAAACAGCATGGGGACAATTTCATAGTCACGGTATAATTTTCAATTAGAAACCGTCGTAACTGAACTAAAAAATTGTTTTTAACTCTCTCAAAAAACTCAGCTATTTGGATATAGCAATTTGGAATATGCATATTATACATGTGCATGTTGTCATTGAGTGAGATTATTTATAAGTAATTACGACAACAGTAGGAGATCAATGAAGACGCATGTTTGCGCATGAGTTTGGGGCTAAAATATTTTGTTCACTATCTACGAGACAACGAATATATAGTTACATATAGTTTTATATAGTTATATGTAGTTATATATACCTAGTCCACAAAGGTGAGGTTAGTAACACGTTCATAATATCAAGTTCACAAAGAATTATGAACTAGAGTATTGTAAAAGCATCTCGCTCCTCTCTCTCTCTCTCTTTCTCTCTCTCTCTCTCTCTCTGGTTCAGTCTCTATCACCCTCCATAAAATCAAAATCTGGGACAAGATACCGACAGAGCTGAATCACATCTACTTCCTCAATAAAATGGGGAGAACAACGAGCAACACCCTCACCTTCATGATCCGCTCAGTGATTTAATAATCACCAAGGAGAACTCTCAGATTATTTGATGAAAAGTGGCCAATAACGATGGAATTGCATTTTCAAGAAAAGCTTTTCTCTCTGGTATGAATGCTGGAGTCGGTTGAACGATTTGAGGTGATGGTGCACACAGCTGGTGTCTCTTTAAATGCAAGAAACTAGCTATTGAGAAAGGTCCACCGCTGCTGAAGTCATTCAAGACATTTTATAGATGAATCTCCTTTGATTAAACTTTTTTCAATACAATCATGAAATTATGTACGTGGATGAGAACCGGTGAGTTCATAACATAGTAAAGCGCTATAAATTTTTACACAAAGATTTACTATTTCTGTATGAGATACACTTTCGGCGCAGAACACCTTTCTATAATTATTGAAGGAAGCAAATTATACATTATCTAAATATGACTGCATAGGCGTAAGTGTATATACCTACCTATGAGAAATGAATTAAATTAAATTAAACTTCTATTTCCTACTAGTCCTTCTGTGTTTTACGCGCAAAAACTCACCTAGTGTTCGTGCACACCAATAGCCATCTCGCGTATTTTTCGTCCGACCCAAATTAAATTAAAATTTTAGAATTATGAAACGGAATTAGAATAGAATACGCATAGCTTCCGGAAAAAGAACCCTTTTATTTTTTCACTGAACAAAAAGTATCGATATGCAAGAATAGTTAAAATATATTTTCTTTTTCGTTTTTTGATGACAGTTAACATATTATATTGTGAAATTTTCAAAAATATTCAAAAATGGTCCACTTTGAAACACTATCACGTATAATCCTTTTTCAATAAATCAACGAATTCAGAGAAGCTCTCAAAAATTACCAGAAACACGTTTCAAACAGATATTTTAGCCGACAGACTACGATGAGAAAGGTCTTAAGTATGAAAAGCGACAAAAAAAGCGTTACGAACGAACTTTCAACCAATTAATGAGGAGTACAAGGTACATAAACTAAGTAAGTACAAAGTACATAAATTTAACCAAAATGGGAATAAAACGGTGAATATTATGCTTGTTACCAACACTTTACATTTGCGCATGCGCAGCAGTTACCAGTGGTACAGTCATGTTGAAATTGATGTGGAATGATCAAATCGGATTTTCCCAACATCTTCCCAATTTGAGCGAGACCAGATGAGAACCGTAGGAAAATTTTCCTTGATGGAATTCACGTTTGAGCATGAGTAAAGTTAAGTATTAGTTTGATAGAAATGAAACTATAAGAGGACCATTTTTAACATGATCCGCATATTCTCTGAAAATATCATAAAAATTGAATTACAATTGTGAAAATTAAGCTTATTAGAAGAATTTCACATTCGCACATGCGTAGCAGTTACTAATTATTCAATCATTTCGAAATTGACATGGAATGATCGAATAATTTTCTTCGAACTATTCTCCAAATTCGTGCGAGAAAAAACGACTAGGGTGTGAGAAAATGATTCTTGATGGAATTTACGTTTACGCATGCTCAGTGAAGGGTATTGAGTTGGGAACCATGAAACTGATACGAGACTATCTAAATACCAAGTAGCATTGTACCTACTGGATGTTTCATCAAAATCGCATGAAAAATATCCAAATTAAGGCTGATATAAGGATTTGTGGACACACGGATTGGGAGAAACGTACACAGACGGAACGAAAGTTATTCAGAATGCTCTGAAACGTAAACCGCAAGAGGTAGACTCGGAAGCAATACAAAGTAGTAATCAATATTTTCAACTATAAAAACCAAACCTGAATGTACCAAAGTTGTGAAACAGGTAACTACACCAGCTGTCACGTCGGATCAACTTAAGCTGCAAAAGGTTAGATTTGTACTCACCTCGGGTCAAATTGATCAGTAATAAAACACTTCCTTCTGCAAGGAACACACAACTGCGACTGAAGGGTAATATTCAAACTTGTGTTACGAGGTCAAAATACATCGATTACGAACGTATTCTGTATTCTTCTAACAGTGACTATTATAAAGATTTGACTACGAACATATTCAAACCAGAACACTATATAGATCTTGATGTACCTACCCGATATACAAAACAGAATGCATTACACGGTTATCTCTATATGCAATGAACTCTATATAAAAGTCGAACAAAATGTCCCCTGTATTTTATGCAACATGGGAGCTCAGTATATTGTACGCCATGTGGTATGTGAGTGATCCAATTAGCTCCTCATGGTTTTCCATTATATTAGAGCACATATGTATTAGAATTAGAAAGTTTATTCACCAGATGTTGATTTAGTGTGAAAAAAATGTTGATGTGAAAACTTGTAAATTTACGTTGTATGGGTCAAGGACCTGAAACAATAAAGATTGATTTGATTTGATAAATTTGATTATCCACACATTCCCGGCCCTTATTTCAGAAGTTGACCAAAAGCGAATTGTCCAGCCCTAGGCTTGGGAGTATTTTTTGGCCTATGGACTTTTTCGGGGATTGGGCACAACGTACATATTTCTGTAGGATCATTTAATCTCGTTTAATCTTGAGTCATTTTCAAATTGCTGAATACCATTCGGGGCTTTTAGATCTTGCTCTGTCTTCGATATTGAGTTGGAAGGTCAATAAACTATAATCCAAACAGATGGCATTAGAGATATTTAGGTTGACTTTCCGAGAAGGCCTGGGAGTGGGGATTTAGGCTTCACATAAATGTGGGGGGTGACGGTATCGCGGGATGGGGGCAGGCTCAATCCCGTTTCTGATTAATTAATTTTGATGTGGGCGTTACCTCCTAATTGATTTCCCCGTTTGAGCCCCCGCGTCGGAAGGAAAATGAGCGGGCTTAACGGGGCCGCAACAAGCCCACGAGCTCCGCCAATTCTGAAGAGCAATCAGATGGGCTTTGCCTGGGAAGCTTGGAAAGTTAAGAGCCGTGATGCTTTCACGCGGAGTTGGCCCGGAGCTTAAATGTGTGACCTAGTTTCGTTTTGAGGATAGGATGTCTTACACTTGAAACAAGCACCATTGTTTGTCCGAAAAAATCTTATCGTGCAGCATAATTATAGCAGCAAAATACAAAAACACCCAAAAACGGGCTGATATAACTAAATTGTAGCGTGAAAGTGTATGAAAGATATTTTGAGTAAACCCCATTGGTCAATTAGGTCTCTATTAGCAACGCCCAATACAGGGTGTACGCAAAACAGGTCTGCCACACTGCAGGAGTCGATTCTACAACCAATTTACAACAGCCTATGTCCTCTGACAATTTTTTGTAACCCACTTAAATAGCCAGTTTTTCAATCTCACATTTTTTCTAGTAATTTTGACCTTACGTGACTAAATCGGTCATAACTCCCTTAATTTGCTATGTAAATTCAAATTTTAAGATACCATTAAAAAAGCATTAAACGTTCTACGGGATAAATGCCTTACCTTTTTCGAAAATAAAGGTTAGAGAAATGAAAAAGCCCACTGAAAAGTCAATTTCACCTCATTAGGGACAACTCGAGTTTTTATCAATCGGAAACTGATTTATGAGAACCAATATTTCTCAAGATGCATGAACGGTAAAAACTGCGACGTAATCTCATATTTCTATCGACGTAGTCAATTTTACTTTTACTTCGCTAATTAGGGGATAAAACTATGTTGTAATATTGAAAAACACTGTTTTTTTTTTTTTTCTTTTTTTAATAAAATAATTTTTTTTTTTTTTTTTTTTTTTGAAAAATAAACTTCTACGAATATACGCGTTTAGGATTTCTGCGTATTTTCTACTTATTTTAATTTTAATTTGAATCAAATGGTAATACTTGCAGATCTTTCGAACCCCGTTATAACCAAGTTTTACACTTTAGCTAACTAATTTCATACCCAAAAACACATAAAATTTATCAGACCAAATGAACTCAAATTCCTCAGCAAGTTTAGAACTTGTAATAACGGGGTTTGGGGAGATATGCAAGTGTCACCATTCGATTCTGCATAAAAAAATACTTAAAAATCAAAGTCAAACTCGTATTTTCATAAGTGGTCATTTAAAAACAACCCCCCCCTCTATTTCATTGACGAAAAAAATGTTTTCCAAAATTACAACATAGTTTTCTCCCCTAATTAGCAAAGTAAAAGTAAAATTGACCACACTATTGAAAAGGTAAAATCTCGGGGTATTTTTTTACCGTTAATGCATCTTGAAAAAATGTTGGTTCTCATAGTTCAATTTCCGATTGAAAAAGCTCGGGGTTTCCCAAATTAGCTTAAATTTTCTTTTCAGAGGGATTTTTTCATGTCTCAAACCTCAGTTATAGTGGAAGATCAGGCATTTATCCAATAGGAAATGTTATGCTCTTTCCAACGATTTCCTCAAATTAGGATTTACATTGATTATTAAGGGAGTTATGACCAATTTAGCGAAGTAAAGTCAAAATCACGAGAGAAAAAAATTAAATTGAGAAAACTCGCTTTTTGAGCGAGTTAAAAAAAATTGTTATGGGACAAGAGCTGTTTTAAATTATTTGTAGAGTAGACTCCCACAGTTTGGCAAATCTGTTTTGTGTACCTACACCCTGTATAGCCCGAGGCAGCTAGGGTTTTATCTTCATCAGCTGTAGAGTCCAAGGCCAGAAATATAGGTGTTCTACACCTCCCTGATCTTTGTTTTCCCTTTCCCAAAACTTCCTTAAATTCGACTTATGACCACAATTCGCGGTTAATGTCTCGAAAGCACTCAGGGATATTGGGCAATCGGATTAAGGGAAATTCCCAACCGTGCGAGCGTTACCGCCATTTTTATTGTAAGGTAAGCAACTCCTGTAACGTGTTCTCTTTTTTTTTCAGAAAGAAGAAAATGGATAGAAAGGAAGGCATTGGGGATGCGAAAGCAAAGGAAAACAACCCGTGAATATGGCCCAAAGCACTCACCTAAATGAGAGATTTTTCCTCACTATGAGCATTTTTCCGCCTTCCACCGCATATTTTCAATACACCTAGTCGGTTATACAAACTATAATGATACGCTGTTTCATTACTGTACATGGTTGGACGTTATATTCGAGAGTTAGGGGTTTGACAGATTTATTATGTTTAGCTAATAAACCCAATATTTGGGGAATGCAATCATGCTACCATATCCGCCAAGAAAAAGAATAGGTACGGAATGTAAATGATCACTCAGTTACGTAAACGAATTTTACCACAGAGTTGCGTGTGTGTGTGAGATAGAGAGAGAGAGAGAGAGAAAGAGAGAGAGAGAGAGAGAGAGAGAGAGAGAGAGAGAGAGAGAGAGAGAGAGAGAGAGAGAGAGAGAGAGAGAGAGAGAGAGAGAGAGAGAGAGAGAGATTGATTGATTGATTGATTGATTGATTGATTGATTGATTTATTTATTTAACCACCAGGGAGAGTTAGGGCCTTGAGGCCCTCTCTTCCACTTCCCTGGATACAAAATACAAAAAGTTCCTCTTACAATCGTTCATTATAAAGTTCCAAATTATAATAATTATTGTGAAAAAAAAAAGAAAAAAACAAAATTAATTCAAATTAATATCAGACCTAAATATTCACTTAAAAATAACTCAAATTAATATCAAACTCAAACTTATTAAATATTCCTTTGTTTTGTTGATATCACAAACAACATAAAACAAAAATTAACAAAATTTATATCACTTCCTCAAACATTAATATTTACAATTATGTACTACATACTATTTTTCTAATAACATTTTCTTTAGTTTGTTCTTAAACGTATCAGTACTTTGCTCAAAATCAAACATCTCCACCATATCATTATAAATTTTGACTCCTTGAACAATAAATGATCTGTTGAAAATAGATGTTCGGTGAATCGGGATTTGCAAAATTCTATCCTTGTTCCTTGTATTTTTACCATGAACCTGTGACATCCATTGAAATTTATTGTACAAGTACTCAGGTTTTCTAAATTTCATAATTTTAAACATTAAGACGGCAATTTGCATTTTCTTTCGCTCAGCAATTTTGAGCCAACCTAACGCTTTATAGTGGGGAGTCACATGTTCATCTGGTTTTATTCTCAAAACGAACCTTAAGATTGTGTTTTGTGCCTTTTGCAATCTCTCGAGATTTTCGCCATTCATATCGCAAAGTGCGACTGGGGCGTGGTCGGAAATGGGGAGTATGAGCGATTCTGCTAATTTTTTCCTGACTTGGACAGGAAAATCTACAGCTACCCTCCTAAGCTGGTACACACTTTTAGCAACGAAATTGCACATGTTGTTAACTTGTGAATCCCACGAAAGAGTGTTTTTTACTATGATTCCCAGGTTTTTTATCTCTTCTACATATTCTAATGGACTTGAATCATACATGACTTTAGGAATTGCAGCGTAGTTAATTTTAGACAAAATTTTGGAATATCCTAGTATCATTACTTTTGTTTTCGATTCATTAACTTTCATTCCATGATCTGAACACCAGTGTGTAAGCTTAGACAAATCATGGTTTATACAGTCAATAGTTTGGTCGATTTGGCTAACATCACAAGATCTGTAGAACTGCAAATCATCAGCGTACATCATATGCTGAGTCCCAACAGAAAATATTTTTGACAACGTTCTTATATATATAATGAACAAAAGGGCAGATAAAACGGAACCTTGGGGACTACCCAATTCTACTTCATTCCAAGCTGAAAATGTATTTTCTGGCCCCTTTACACACTGAACTCTACCAGATAGATATGATTCAAGCCAATTCAATACATTTCCTTGTACTCCTATCGATCTCAAAATAGCCAACAAAATATCCTTCCTAAGAAGGTCGAAAGCGGAGGAAAAATCGACCAAGACCATGATGGTTACCTCCCTTTTGTCCATCCCCCGCCGCACATCATCAAGTACTCTTACAAGTGCAGTTTCCGTGCTAAAACCCGTTCTATAACCTGATTGATAAGGATCCAATAAATTGTTTTTCTCGACATACAGGCTCAATTCGTAGTACACAATTTTATCGAGGATTTTACCAAGAGCACAATGTAATGAAATTGCACGAAAATCACCAACAGCTGCTGGCATCTTGGCTTTGGGTATTGGTTTGATCAACGCCCTCTTCCAGATGTCAGGACCTTTCGTCAGAGAGGTGTTATACAGATGAGTAAGTATTGGGACAACGACATCGGAAAGAGTACGCAAGAGATCAATTGATATGCCATCAGCTCCAATGGATTTCGACTTAACAGCTAAAAGACCTTTTCTGACAACTTCTTCCGTGATAACAGGTATTGTAAGCGGTTCCCTAACAGGTGAAATATAGGCATAACTTAGGATTACTTCTGGTTTAGTAGGTTCACCGATCCTTTTACTAAAATGATTGTTTAATGCGTCGACAGACACAGTTAACGACTCACTTTCGGATTCATTCTTGGTAATTCCTAGTTTACGAATGATTTTCCAAAAGTCGCCTGATTGTCTATTGGCACTAAAAATTTCATAATAGTATCTTGCCTTAGCGTTCCGTATCATTTGCTTGACTTTATTCCTAATTTTTTTATACTTGTTATAGGTTTCTCGGCACTTTGATTCAGTTTTCACATATTGTTTATAAATTGTGTCTCTATCTTTCATCAAAGTTTTTATTTGATCATCTATCCATGGGTCAGGTTGGTTTTTACTTTTTATTTCAATCCATGGACAGTATTTATCAAACAATGTTAAAACCATAGAATTGAAAATGTAAATTTTCTTGTTCAAATCTTGTTCGTTATTATATACAGGGTCCCAGTTCATAGAGGATGCTTCATTTATAAAAAGCTAACCTATCAAAGTTTTTCATGTTCCGGATGTATATTTTTTTTTCTACCAATTTATGAGACTTTAAATTCAAGGAACAGTATATCAGATCATGTCTTGATATACCGCAAGCATTACACTGTCCAAAGCTAGAGACTATTTCTTCATTATTTACAATTATTAGATCAAGCAAAGAGTTTGAATGGGGTGAATGGTGGGTGGCTCCAAAAGGTAAGCAATAAAGATTTTGTGATTTTAAGATCGATGTTAATTGGCGGCTATAGGCATTATCAGTAAGGAGATCAGAGTTGAAATCACCAAGAATGATTATATGTTGATAAAATGTTGATAATTTAGCTACTTCATCGAATATTTCTAGAATTTTTCCTATTTTGGGCGGGCGATAAACAACCCCTACTACAAGTTTTTGTGTTTTGAATTCTAACTCCACGAATAGGAATTCCGGACTTCTCGAATATACAGAAGGAGACTTACTTATTACTTTATATTTAAGACTTGAGTGAATCAGCAATGCCACTCCTCCTCTCCCGAAACCAGTACGGTCGTTTCGTACCCAACTATAATTATCAATTTTGACCGATTCTGAATTAATGTCAGGTTTGAGGAAGGTCTCGCTTATGGCAACAACGTCAAAGAGATTTCCTTTAAAAATTGTTCTTATTTCGTCTAAATGTGACACTACAGATTCTGCATTAATGTGAGCCAAATTAACAAATTTTCTGCGATTCCCAATTTGCGAACAGATGAAATCATTTAGAGAACTCATTATAAAAAAATAAGATTACAACGCTTAGAATTAAACAAATATTTTGTGGTGGAAAACAGTTAAAGGTAATCAATTGTATATGAAGGATGTATAAGTTAGTACACAGTTGAAATTCAATGAGTGATGATCGTAGAAAAATGTAGATGTGGAAGTGAAATGGTCGACAATAGTGGAGTCCGAGATTATGCCAGATCGACAGCCTGAAGTGACGAGAGAGAGAGAGAGAGAGAGAGAGAGAGAGAGAGAGAGAGAGAGAGAGAGAGAGAGAGAGAGAGAGAGAGAGAGAGAGAGAGAGAGAGTGTGTGTGTGTGGTTGCTGTGGTAGGGTAACTGTAGGTATTTTTATCTCTTTGGAGCTCCTTCATATCCATACCCAAGTCAAGGTCATATGGCCCCGTCGTGCAACCAGGGCACCCTCTGGTTTACCGGAGGGTGGCAGAATGACCTGCCGGCGATTAGAAGGGGAGGCTAGTGTCAATGTCTCTCTCGTCCCTTAACTCAGGATTCCCCCATTATGGAGAACCAACCAAATGAGCCTCATAACCCCCAATGGCCCATTGGCACGAGGGGGCTTAGGGCAGGCGCTCGGGGGTGCCCCCGGCAAGGGCGTTGGTCTTCATCTCTCTCTTCTTCGTCTTCTTCTTCCTATCCTTCTTCATCTTCCAATGCCCCTGGAGATTTCCACTAGTGTGCTCATTCTGAGTGACCCTTCAGTTTCAAGGGTGGCCTTAGCACCCTTGTCTGTCAGAAGCATCCTGTACAGGCCTACGCTATAGAGCGAGAGCGGCCCAGGTAAGCTTCTGAAGATTTGGGACTAATGGGAGCAGAGGAGGCTGTGGCTGTGCGTAATGGGGTACGCAATATTAATGTATTCTTGCAACGTACGTCTTCCCATGTGCACGCTTTTTGCCATCCAATCGCTTCGCCTGAGGCCCTACTATAAGCAGCGTGTCCAGGACGCAATCCCTAACCCAGCTCATCTGCTGAGCTTGCTGCTGCTCTACATGACACAGTAAATGTTAAAGAACTCGGACTCTGAATCCCTCATTTCTTCCCAGTGGGTGTAATAGGCTCCAGGGGGCATTGGGGCCTGCGACTACTGCCATTTTCATACCACACGGGTGTCTACTTTAGCCACCTCGGTGAGGTGTTCAAAGAGTAGTCGGGGGACAGTAGACACCCTTTGCCGTGACTGTTGGGGTAAAAGTTAGAATCTCTATCATGTGGTGCAGCAGTCTTCTCGTAACTACGGTGGTCGCATTCTATGTCACGATGCGGTTGACAAGCAGATAGCAGGCGCTTTGTCATCCAGTGGTTGGGATGGAGAAAGGAGAGACTGTATGACATGCTGAGTGACCGGGGCAAGAAGCCAGATATCGTTGCCATCAATCCCAATGGGTCTGCTATAATCCCGGATGCCCAGGTTATTAGTGGCAGCGTGGACATGGAGCAGACCTGGCGGGGTAAAATAAAAACGTATGACAGAAATGACCTGCGGCAAGCGATTTCCAAACTAAAAGAAGTGGCGACCAACAACATTATGGCTGCAACCGTGTAATGGCGCGGGATGTGATGTGGTAAGAAGGAAATGTGCGAAGTTACTCGAGTCGGGCATTTAGGTGAGAGTGCCCTGTGGTATCACCACCCTTGAGCTGGTGGTCATTTTAAAGGGCACTTCCTTTCAACCCATTCTTCCTCCTCATCCTGCAAATTCCCTTATCCCTAGAGCCGACGTTGGGTAAACCTGGGCGTCTTCCCCACTTTTTATTTATTTATATTTATTTATTTTATTTATATATGGTGTGCCCCCTCCGCCTTTGAGGGGGGTTTTGTAATTAATTTTTCACCAACTTTCTTTAGAACTTTCCAGTTGGAAATATACATTAGTTATATTTTATATTGGAACTTATTTCCATACGTCAGCTACACTTAATCAATAATTACAGCTAAATAAGAAACCAATAGAAAAGTTTACCTATCAAGACGGAAAACAATATAGAATTCGATTAGGAATAAGAAGCATTGTGAATAATAGTACCATAATAAAAAACGTTATAATAAAAAATACTCTTTAAAATAAACCATAATAAAAAACTCTATAATAAAACACGTTAATTTTATGTGTTTTTTTATCCTTTCTTCATAGTGTACAGTACCTATGTCCCACACTACCCATTCCCCCAATCCTACTCCAATTAGCAGTGTTAGTATAAGTTTTTTTTAAATATTGAATAGGCATATATATTTATATACACTCAACTGATTACAAAGAATAAACCTAGATTAGAACAGGGACTAATTTCGCCTGAACGCTGGACGGAGGGGTGAGGGTTCATTGGGTGATAGTGAGGGGGAGTACAGGAGCTTTAGATTAGTTATAGGTTCCTGACCAAATTTTAAAAAAATAAAATTGACAAGTGTCCCTCAATTTCTAATAAATAAATGTCACCCAATAAGTTTTTTTTTAAATATATTTTTTAGTCTTTAACAACGCGTCGCTAGGCTATTGGTCAACATTTAACCCTGACAACCGATAAGATCCAAGGATCTACTGGTATGACCTTTCAGATGGACTCAGATCTCTAGCTCGTTTTACAATTAGCGGAAAAGTTATTCCAACAGAAGGTTTACGCCTTGTTTATTCAATCATAAAAACCTGAAAGTTCATCTGCTAAATTTCCAATAGCTGGGTATCTCTCTACCTGAACTCCTATCTACCATGCGCACCAATATAACTCCAAATTGAAAAGCAAAACATTCCGTGAAAACGATCCGATTCGATTTAAATCTTCTTCTTTTTCGGACCAGAAAGTGTGACGCCCAATTATTTGAAGTCATATAAACTCGATACAGCAGGTCAATCACAAGTTTGGACTAATTTGACGTCGATTCCTAATCGTCGACTTTTGTAAAAGTCAGACCAATTACCCAACTCCATCAGACGAAAAGGAGCGCTCACTTTTCACTGGAGACGCCTTAGCTAAGTAATAGGGCGCTAATGGGATTTTATCTAGAAACGATCGGACCGGACTGCCGTGTAAATAAGTTAGAAGTTCCCCTTGTTTACCGCCTGACCCTCAGCTCCGGCGCGGCAGCAGGATCGCTAACTTGTTTACTTGCCCCTTGAAAAGCCTTCGCGTTTCTCTTCTTTTATTTATTTTCCCCGCACAATTCTGAAGCGTCGGTTTCTGTGGTCGATTGGAACCAAGTGGTGTGTCGCACCATGTTTAGGAACGTTCTTCAGCGGCAGGGGCGAATCGGCAAAAGGTGAGAGGAAATTAAAATGGCTGCCGTGGAAAGTGGAGAAAAATTGTTCTCATATTCGTGGACCATCTGCAGGGTAGTTCTACTTCTATCATAAAAACATCTGATGCGAGGCATCATGCGATTTTTTCAAAATACACTGGATCTTGTGTTTCCAGTATTACCTCGAAATATGTGCTAACTGGCTATCGCATTGAGTTTATCCCTAATCTAAAAGCCCAAAACCAAGATATCATTGAAAGTCAGGTGCCTTAATACAAATTGAATACCATAATACTTTCAAATAGCCTCCAGGTTTTCTTTCCATCAGATCCTCTACTCTTCTATCTCCAGAAATAGTTTTCTCAATTCATATTTGTCACATGTTATGAACATAAGTTAGGTAGTTGCGGTTTCCTGAATAAACTTAAGCTCCTGCCTGAGTCTGACCTAGTTGACCTACCTTGACCATCTGTACAGGTATAAAAACGATGTGAGACTCGGATGGTCATCCATTCAACTCAAAATATTTCTCTTGTTCATTTCTCCATCCAACTCCTTGCTCTTCCCTTCCAAACTTTCCTCGCTTAGACTTCACCTCACCAAACTCTGACCCCATATCAGCATGATCTACGATTAAACCCTGCCATTCTCTTCTTTTTTTTACTAAGAGTGCACTGCGAAACTAATGGTACTCGCTCACTCGGTCTATGTTGGTATTGGGATCCCGGGCTGGTCTTTACTAAGCTCCTACCTCTCTTCCCTACTTCCACTCTCTAATTAGTATTAACTAGGATAAATAATAGCTGGATAATCTTTGCGAACATTCAACCCTAATTTAAAACTTTTGGTGATCCGAAATCTAAATTTGCAACATCGTTGACCCCGACGTGATGCTGACGTAACTAGCATACCTTCAGTACTTCACCTACAATGCTTGAGAGCTAAAATATTCCCATTTATATTTTAACGCCGAAACCCTGTCTATTCAGATCTTTTATGACTACTTCTCCAATATTTTTATTACGGTAGGTACCTAATTAAGTTCTGGGCGCTTAGGTATTGCTTTCATCACCAAGCGAATCATCTTCTCTCCCCAATCGATCACTTTGTTTTCAACACTTTTCACGTGACAAATTTAATCTAACATTACTCTATACTCTTTATATTCCAATTTCTATTATCCTCTTCACTTGGTAAATTTATACTTTTCCTTCATATTCATTTAATAAATTTTTTCTCCCTTAGGAATTTCAACAGATTCTCCAACCTTTATGCATTCTATATAAATCTATATCACTCTCCTAACATTAATATCTTTTCATCATCCCTATTTTATTCTTAATATATTTATATTGTGCATTTAGTTAAATCTCGGTGGTAGCAGTTTCTGCGGTAGCTTTGTACTATATTTCCTCTCACCATTTAACATTTTTGTTAAATACTTAGCTGGATTTACATTTGCCCCATCAATCAGTAGGTAACTTTTTACTTAATAACCTGAGCATGGAATCAGTTAGCTGCTCTTTACATTTTGCATAATCTTCATTCTTGCGATCTTGAATATCTTAAATCCCACCGGATTTTCCCTCTACATTGTCTTTACCACTTACCTAACTGATTACCGCGAGAAGAGTTGGTTTTATAAATAGTGATCTCACTTCTGCCCTAGCCTTAGAAATGTATTCCTTCTCGAACTGTATCATAGCAACATCTGTATTTTGTTTTTAAAGATTCCCGTGTAAATAATATTTCCTTTATTTTTGGTATAGTGTAGAAATGTGTAGGTATACTAGTGTATTTGTTTTGTAAAGGACTAAGAGCCTGCTCCGTTGCTTACAGCGCCAACTTCGTCCAATACATGTTGCTCTGCTATTTGATAGTTTGGGCACCGTGCTACCCTATGCAATGATAGTGCAGATTAAGTAGCACGCCCTACAAAGCTGAGCTAGTTAATATATTGAGTGGACTGTATTTTCAATGGATAAATAGGAATGTACTATGAGAATCAGTGACTGGATTACGGTGGAGGGACCAGTGTTTAACACCTTAAGAGAAATTTCGACTTTTACAAGCAATTAAGTTATGTTTTTTCATTTGTTCAAACTTGAGACTTACATCTATTGCTGCATCAGGATGTCCTTAAACTGCTCATAATTGGAAAAATCACTAATTCCAGCCATAAAGCATCACAAATTAGTTTTTTCGAAATCAATTTTTTGACCCAGTGTTTGACAGCCAAATTTTTGGTTGCACCTGTGATTGAAACCCAATGATTTACATATCAGATCTTCTGCAATAAATGATTCCGTGTATTAACAAAACGTTTATTTAAACAGTTTATAAATATATTGAGCATTTTAACTCAGTTTTGTACAAATTTAATTGAATTTTATATAAATATTAACAATAAATAACAAATGAAAAGAACGAATAGAAATCCATGTTTAACTATACATTTAAAATCAGTCTTCAACTTCTTCTAAATCGGAACCGTCTGAGGTTCTTTCGAACAAGTAAAAATAGCTGCTGACAAGAATAATTGGAGATCAATAAAATAAACAAGAATGACTGGAATCTATGTAAAATTGAGGTGAAGTGTTTAAACAATGAATTAAGATTCACTAAAAATTAAGTTCCATCGAATTAGCTAGGGAACTACACTCGTCACACGCAGTTAGATTTTACTCCTTATGCTCGGATTCTCCAAGTCCCAAACAGGAATGATGAAATTGCTTCTCGCATAATATATCACAAGCCCTCCCAGATCGCTGTTGTGAAATAGAGGCACCATACCGAAAGCATAGCCCCCCGAATAGGATTTCTTTTTCACATCTCATGTCACTATCCGCAATGACTTGAGTGGTCATCAAATCTGTATCTAATATTTCAACTGATTCAAGAACTGATTTATCTTACGATTATCACTGATATGAAGGATGCAATTTCATGAGCCCGTGAGTTCGTTGGAACAGCGGTGCAACCCCCTACTCTAATTGCCTGTATGGATTCAATTTTGAACCTTTGTAGTTATTTTCTGCGTTGATTTTAATTATTTCTCTATTTTCAATTAGGTCTTGGATTCATTAGGTGAACTATGATGACTGTAATAAGTTTATCCACATCTTGGATTTCATTATATAACCGCTTCATTTCTGCCACACATTTTCATTTCATTTTCAAGCCTTTCTTTTGCTTTGTTATTTTTTATTTTATTTTATTTATTTATTTATTTATTTTTTTTTTTTCACCTTTTTTCTAGAGGGAGCCATATTAAGTATTTGAACCTGTATAATATATAGAAGTGGATATTAGCCAAAAAGCATCTTAGGTAACTAAGAAATTATGAGAACGTGTCAAACACTAGTGCTGGTAGCTGTCAAAGACTGAAACCTTCCCGACTCAGTGATTGACAATTTATTGAACCAGTGTTTGACATCACTTTCAACCATGTCATACACTGGTCCAGCATTTGATTTTCGTCAAAATTTGATTAGGAACTACTTTATTATGATTTAACCTTCAATTAGAATGTAAAAAAATGTAGGAGAGGGAAAATTGGAAAAGGATCAGTAATTGACAGCACTGTCAATCACTGAGGGTAGTATCAGTTTGGGGACTAGTAATTGACATTTGCATTTCAACAGGTTATATTTGATTATTTCCAAAAAATGATAGCATAAATGCAATCTACACAAAAAACTGATTGAGAAAAACCATGGGAACAATCGAATTTGAAAATGTGGAAGGCATGATGAAACAAAATAAAACACTTACCTCCTTAGCTAAATCACAAGAAACTGCAATAAAGAAATGCTAGCACGAGGTTCTGTTGGGTAAACTTCTCCAGATTTCACAAAATCCCACTTGAAACCATTTTCCGCCTTAATACTTCACGAAGAAGGTATTTTGTCCCAAAATTAAAAAGGATCAAGCCCGTAAAACACTTTTATACCTTATTATTTAAACTTTTTGGTGAGATGTCAATCACTGGGTCCATGTCAAACACTGGTCCCTCCACCCTAGTGATATTATGACTATGAATGATAAATGTAGATAGATAAATAAGTTCACCTAGTTTATTGATTAATGAGGTAACTTTGATATACAAGTGTAGGTACAATTGTTGGAAGTTTTCCAACCTATGCGGCCACTTTGATTATGACAGAAGAGAGAGGTAGGAACATACGAGTATATGAGCTGACTAGGGTAAAGCAGGTTCATTAAGTTAAAAGGATAACACTGTTCCCCAAAGTTCAGTCCCAAAGATGAATGTTGAAAGTGATGGCCAACTCCAAATAGGTAGGTATATTGTCGGAACTCGGCGCATCGCGAAAGGAATCATTCCTTTATAATGCCAGGACCTCACCATTTCACGCATTTCAGTAGGTGTAGTTGAGAAACAAAACGTTAAGGCAGAGTCATCATCCCACCAGGTAGATAGGTTGCATAGACTGCATATTGATTTTAAACTATGTTTGCTTTATGCACATAAAACCTTTAATTATAACCCATGTAATTTCGTAGGTCGATTGGAAAAGGGATCAGTCCCAGAGAATATATGCAGATAAGTGGTCCTCCATGTCTCGTAAAATAGTTTTAATGGTTCTCTTTTATTGATCTGAATTCTTATTTAGTCCAAGTGCCTGTAAATTTGTCTCTTCATTTTTATCTGGTCATTCACAGTGTGTCAAAGATCGCGAGTCTCCTCTGCTCTGCCCTTGTACTGTGGTGTGCCTCAGGGTTCTCTGTATCTGGCCCTCGTTTAGTCTCAACCTATGTCAATGACTTTGCCAACTGCCTGGAATTTTGCCCTTTCCACCAATTTTCTGTTGATATACAGATTTATCCAAAATGAAAACCACAAGATCTTGCAGCCAGAAATTTCCAGATTAATAAGGATTTGTGTAATTTTGGAAACTGGGCTTGCCGTAATGCACTAACCCGTAATCCAACTAAGACTCAGGTAATGCTTTGTTCACCCAAAAATATTGATACCTCTATCCTTCCTGCACTAATGATTAATTCCATCCCTATTCCATATTCAAATTTAGTATAAAACTTGGGCATAATGCTGACACCAAACTTGTCATAGTCAGCTCAAACTTCTGTCATTTGTCAAAAAGTCTATGGTTCGCTTTATGCCTTGAAAAGACTTGCTTATTGCACTCCAGATGTTCTCCGCTTACATTTGGTTAAAACCCTAATCTTGCCCCTCTTCACGTATGGGGACATACTGTATGTTCATTGGTGTGTCGCAGAATCGAAGTGGAAGCTAGAGGTTACCTTCTCTGGTTGTAAAAGGTAATTTTAGAAGCTAAAACCACTTGGGCCTGTTTCCCCCTACGTTAATTCTGTCTTGGGTTGTGGTCTCTTTGAATATCTCTCTATTCACTTCAATAAATTTGTATTTCAGCTCGTTTACCAAATTTCTAATGTGCCCTCAGATCTCCAAGGCATTTTTACTAGAGGTATTTTTTCTCGCATTTTCACCATCCCACTGCCCTTTGTCAAATCAAAAGGATATTACAATTCTATTCGTGTGGTGGGTGCAAGGGCTTGGAACCGTCTGTCTCTGGCTGTCAGGTCTCTCCCCACCCTCAGAAAATTTTATAACGCCCTTCTTGTGAACGTTGCCCATAAGTAGTTGTATATCCCCTCTACGCTCCTTTTCTTCTTTCCTCTCTTCCCTCCTCTTTCATCCCTCTTTTCATTTTTTCGCCTTTTCTCGGTACCTACCTCTTTTGAATCTGTTTTGTATTTTCTTTTACCCCTAATTAGGATCTCTTAAAAAAAATGTACTACTTGTTATTTTTATTTAATTTTATCCAGGCTTGGCGGGAACTGTGTTCCTATTGGATAATAAATGGTTTTGTCTTATCTTATCTTTATGGCTCTATTTCAAATTTCAGCACCGTTTTGATCAGGAAATAAATCAGCCTCTGAGGTCCCTCAGCTGATTGATGCACCTCTGTACCTTGTAATTGTATTCCAAAAGCGCTCCCTTTCAAATTGCATTAGCGTAGGACAATAAGGAAACAAAGTAGTCTCGGAGACACATCTCATAGCTGATTATCGCGCCTGAGCTCGTAAGTGAAACTGTACCTCAATAAACTAAATGGTTTTCGGAGTGTCCCAAAGGAGCTCTATTATAAATTTTATCTCCGTAAATCGAACAGAAAACAAAATTAGTCTCAGAGGTCTCACAGCTGATCAAAGCACAATCATACTTTGTAATTGCATTCGAAATGTTTCAAAGAAGCTGCATATCGGTTAGAAATCAAGTTGGGCTCAGACGTCCTCAGTTGATCAGAGTGCCTCTGTGCACTAAAATTGAGGAGCTGACATGGAAATGCACTTAAGTCCAAAAATCAAATTTCATAGGAACTCCCTCTGAACTCTTATCAGATTTGTTGGACATAATCTCTTCTCCATGCAAAGGTCACACATTTATTCACGGTACGATCTAGCAAGGACGGGAGGACCTAAGGCTTTTCCCACGCCGTTGGCGTGACTGTTTACTTGCACTTCGACGAAAACAATTTTCTTTCGATTTTTGGACTTGGGTGCTTTTCCATGTCAGCTCTATAGGTATATCTGAAAGGAGCTCCATCCCAAATCTCAGCACCGTAGGATGGTTATAAACAAATCAGCTTTGCAGGTCCCTTAGCGGTCTTCATAACTGAGTTGCGTGAAGCAATTTCATCATCATGCCTCATAAATATGCTACCTTAGATATAGGCACCTATAGAGAAAATTAATGCAAATTCATAAAATATCAAGACTTCATTAGATCCTTTGATTTAAGTATAACGACACTAAAGTTGATACCAACCAAATGAGAAGCAATGGGATATACTAAAACACTTACCTATTTTTCACTAGCCATCAATAGATAACAAAAGTTATGATAAACTACATTTCGCAAAGACATAATTTCTTTGGAATCACGTCCCTCGTTCTCCTCTTACCACTCTGTTATTTTAAATCTCTTCTCCATCATGGCTGTCTAGTTGTAAAATCATAAGCCTCTCCTGTTCTTCACTGACAAATCGCCATAAATCAATAATTGTCTCTCAAATTTTTTGAAGTAAAATATAGATGTGTATAGTTTGGTGGTCTACATGCTCGCAAGCTCGCATCTCAAAAATCCTTAACATCAAGTAGTCAAACCCGTAGTAAAAATTCAGATTAGTTGGACATAATTATAGGACAGCATGATGCGTACTCGCAAGCTCGCAACTCAACAATAAAAATAACTCTTAAATCAATCCTTTTAGTAAAATACAGATTAGTTGGACAAATAGATTAAAAACGGACGGTAGACCTACGGTTCTACAGCCAGATCATTTAATAATGTATAATTTTACACATTATTAGTTCATTATGGTTACTTAGCAATATTAGTTTATAACTGAGCGTAATACATCAGCTTTCATTGACACTACAGAGGCTTAGGGATTAAGAGATGCTGTGATAAAATGAGAGCATTCCAAAAAGTGGCTAACGATTTTCAATAGAAAACCCCACCGTGACGTGACGCTCGTGACGTGACGAAAACAAATGGAAACGTCCTGTTAATCATTATTAAATGATAAAATTACGTTTAAAAATATGTTTGGGGGGTTGAATCGAACCCGGAACCTTCAACTCGGTATCACGCAAAGCTAACCATTGGACCATGACATACCTTATTCTTTATTGAACAATAACTGTACTTAGTAGGGAATGCTTTTGAGGGAAGCCGCTAGAGCGCTCTGAAATTATTCACAGCCGCAGTAAGGAGAACGCCACCGTCCGGCACTACTCGACGGTGAGATTTTACGAAAAAGGCCTATCTGTCCTTAAATTGGTTTTTTTATTATTCTGCAGCGTTTCTCCTCAGAAAATTAAATTTAAGATTGTTGAAAGCTAAATTAGAAATTGTTAAAAGTGTTTAAATGTTTTGGAAAGTCTTGTTGTAATTTGAACTTTCCAAACAAAGAAACCTTGCAGAGGGTACTCCTTAAAGGACTATTTCTGCAATTCAGGGGAGGGAAAATCATAGTGGTTGTGCCTGGGTAAACCGTGATTTAGATCTGAAAGTCAAAATTCGGTTCGGTTCGTGGAAAGTTCGTCGGTTTATGTTTATGAGTGTACAGAATTGATAAATGACACTTTCACGCTTCTCCTGTAAGCGCAAATAGTACTCTTGTGCACGCTACCTTTGCGCATGAACATCACTTTTTCATCAAAGTAGGTAAGTATTACTTTCATTGATTTGAATGGGGAACTTTCAAATGTTGAAATATCAGAGTTTTTATATCAGATTTGAATACAGCGCACTTGAAAACCCCCCACTACCAATTTTCGGCTAAAAGACCATTTAGTTTGGCCAATAAACGCATTTAAGAAGATTACGCGTGACGTAGTAGGTACTGCAAGGGTGCTGAGGGTTCCCCCCAGTCGGGCGGGGGTCGTGACCTCATCATACAAATGAATTTCAAGGCCCGTGTTTTTGGTCAGATACCTATCATATAGAACCTTTTTGGAAAGCACTCGTTCAGATCTTCCTATCGAGCAAATAAAAAATAATCTTGAAAATTCTACATTATGAGTTGAATTTAAATAGAAACCCATCTTATTTTGCTAGCTTTTTTTACACTGCGCGCAACATGTTTTTCAACGTGTAAGTGAGCTTCTTTTGGATCCATTTGTTATCTTCAGTACCTATGCACCGAAACCAGCTAGCTTTTGACCGAACTTATTGGTTGTAGTACTTACACAAAATGTTGCTACAACCCTATAAACTATATCGTTCACATGTCGAGAATTATCTGCTAATAAATGTACTTAGAGACAGGGTTTGCAAATGAAATTTGAGATTCAAAATCTTGGGGATAATTGAAAATAAAATCTTCGGTCGCTAACGGTATTGAGTCTATAGGATCCCCAAGGTAATATTCAGTGAGGGGATTTTTACCGAATACCGCCTAATACATTACAAAAATCTCACTGCGAGTCAGGAGAACGAGTTTTCAAATACTACTAAAATTCAATGTAGTGGAATGCTGCCATGGGAAAAATGTTCTAACTTACCTCGTAATCTCTGGAAATGCAGATGAAAATATTTCGAAGTTGATATTAAACGTTTCGCACAGTTTCCAATGGAATATATAATCAAAGCTGTCATAAAAACACCTTTCTTCGATTGTTTGAAAACGTCATGTTAGAACACGTGTTATGACCTCCCCGAACAATGCATGCGATCCGGATTCCAATTTCCATCATCTGTAAGTAGGTAATTTCGCAAACATCTTTCAAGAACCCGACGGTGTTTTAAGACTTCCATTCTTTCAATATCTTTTCCGTAAATAAACTGTGCGTCGTAGCGTCGTATGAATTTGATGGTTTACGTTTCAAGATGCGTAGAATGCAAAATCAAATTTGAAAAAGGTCCGTCCGTCCGCGACCGCCGCACAGTGGGACGAAATGCGATTCTGGCTGGACAAAAATATTTTATTGGCTATTCTTATAGGAAATTTCACGCTGATTCCGAATATACCATGTGTTCCTATACCTAAAATAGCTCTTTAATGGATGTTTCTTGACAAAAACCACGAAAAAACACGTTTTTCGAAATATTTTCCCATTTTTCATCCTTAAGATGTACTGGAAACGTTTTTTGCTCAATGCAAAAGTTATAGAGAATTAAATTTTGCGTCGATTTGTCACCAAGGAAAGTAAAAATCTTGGTAAAATACGGAAGTTATCGAATTTCAACGTTTTCCAGGACCGGAAAATACCACTTATTGCCGTATTAGAAGTGAAACTTGATATTTAATCGACTTTCACAAAAAAAAAAAAAGTTGTAAACCATCAAATTCTGCAGCGATTGACTACCAATTTTTTCGAAAAACACCAATAATTAAGAGAGTTATGATGTTATAAAGTTTTTGACAACTTCTATTTTCCACTTTTTCACTGTGCTGATTCCCAGGAACCTATCATCACCTCACCATTCCTTCATATATGCGTTCAACAACTATTATGGTACACTGTGAAACCAATTCCAGCTGCAAATATTTGCAAGTAATCAAGATACCCTCGTAAACGTTGTAAAAGTGTACCAAAACTCTGGTATAATTGCTTCAAAGTCATAGGAACCCACCCGTAAATTTATTGCATCTTGAAAGTGAAATCAATTTTGAGAGCAAGGAATATCACTGTGAAGTCTGGCCTGGCCCAACAGTTAACGTATATAACGATAAACAGATTTTTTGGGTGGAAAAACCTTCTTCAATGTATGAGGAACCTTAGAATTACGAATGACCAACTAGGTATATGAACGATTTACAATACATGATTTAATTTATTATTCAGTATTTACAAGGACAATTCACTGAGTGCCAAATCATCGTCACTGGTGGAAATATCATCGTCACTGGTGGCAAGATTTTCATTGTTAGTGTCTTGATGATTTTTCAGAAGAGAAGACACTTCGTCCCTGAAAGGCTTCTGATTTTTTAATGGAGCGGCTTGGAGTGGATCAGAAGAAATTAGTAATTTGTTTAAAACATCACTGTTTGAATCTACTCTATAGAATTTCCTAGAAAAATGCTCTCTAATTTTTTTGAACCCTTTATGTCGTATCTCCTGGACATCTTCCGACAATTGGCCAATGGATATGGAAAAATTCTTTACTAGTTTATGCCCGTTTATCAGGATTTTGTGTACTGTTACAGGCATAGGATACCAGCTGTATAGATTCACGTACAAATCCGCTGTTTCGCTTGAGTATTTTTCAAATTTCTCCACTTCAATTTCATGGCCTGAAGCTAATACTTTCAATACTACGCTGCATCGTTTTATAAGTTGTTCACTAACGCTAGTAATTGAAGAAGAAACCTCCGCGTCACGGAAAAACCTCCTCGCGCTATTCCCATCATTTGTGTCTCCTCCTCCTTGCTTGGGGGTATACAGAAGTAGACCTGCTTCTGATCTAAACCTAGCTATGATCTCCTGTTTTCGATTTTTCAATAGCTCCTTTTCTTCTTCGATATGGGACATCCATTGTCAATCCTTTCTGTTTGTATCGATTTAGACTGCCACATCCGTCACACCCCCACTTAAAAGTTATAACATATTCATTTGTTGAACCGTCCACAAAGATACCTTTTTCAATCATAAAAAATCGTTTTATCGTTAGGTCAACAATTTATTGCAATTTTACTTCCGCCATTGTATCAGAAACAACTATATCATAGGCTGGAGGGTAGCAAGAAACTTTCGCAACAGCAATTTTGAGGTACGAAGGGTATAAATGCACCCCTTTATTCAGTGCTCCTTGTCGCAACAGCAAATACTGGTGTTTGGACAGCTTAGATGAAATCAGCCATAGATAAAGCTTCCTCAGGAGAGTATGGTGACGGTTTTTTCGAATTCCTAGCTGCCCAAATTCTCTTGACGTTCGTGGCACGTTTTGGTGACACAATAATATCCCTTTCCAGGTCCGCAGCATCCCTCTTCCCCGTTCTTCTCAGCTTCCGCTCTGTCGCTAAACCAAGTTCCGGTAAAGAATGCTGCTCAACCTATCCTCTCCACCTTTCTTTTTTTCCATTTTTCGCTACAGCTGTTGAAGTTTTTTGACGGTCGCCCTTTTTCCACTCCACTGCTACTGCTAGGAGCGAGTTCTTCACTACTGGTATGTTCGTCGATGTTTGAGACAAAAATCTCAATCGAACCACCTACCCAGTCAGCATGTGAAACGCAAAGGAAATTTAAATTTCGCTTGCATTGAATCCAATATCGTTTTAGGATTTTGAAAAAACTAGACAACTTTCTCTTGATGTCTTCCTCTGTTTGCTGAGAGCAGTTTATTAGGTTGTTATGAACTTTCACATACCCATTAGCATATTAACGCCCTCAGTGCAATTCGGCAGGGTTTCAAGTGTACCCATGTTACTTAATAGGTCGTTTCTTGAAACCAAGATGTTTCGACCTTGAGAGAAAATCAAGAAAGAAAAAAACATGTAAGCTGCTGTTATTAAAAAACTCCTACCAACTTGAGGGGTCAGTATAGTTTCCTCGCATACTTAATACGAACATATAATATATTATATGTTCATATAACATATAATATTACCATATTATGGCAACATGGATGTACATAGTTGATTGGTTCACCTCTTCTGGACTTGTTTAGCAGTTTTGACCTCAGACAGACAGTTAGTTTTGACTGGCAATAGACAGTCAGACACGAAACGAAATTTGTTCAGAAAGCGTTGCAACTCAAAATGTGAGTGGAAATTTTGATTTTAAAGGACAAAATTTTGCTTCCAAGTCTACCAAGGTAGCGGAAGCATTGTTTTCACTTTTTAGGGATGAAAAAATGTCCTCCAAAATCAAAATTTCCACTCGCATTTCACGTTTTGGACCTTCCTGAACATTTTTGGTTCCGTGTCTGTCTGTCTGTGTCCGCAAATCCTTGTAACGCACGAAAATCCGAATCTATTGGACATATTTTTATGAAATTTATAGGAGGTACGTAGGTAGGCATAGGTAAATACGAATATAGGCATATGTTTTATACATTACAACATATCTATACATAGTAGGTACGTATTGGATACGAGGAAGCTATTACCCACACCCACTTGGCAGACGTATTTTCATGCATGAATAAGAAGCTTTGCTATCTTTGGTAGCAAAATTATGGAATAAATTGTACACACTAGCAGTAGACAAGGGAAAAGTAAGATTCATCTATTAAATAATAAATAATTTACCTGTTTCTGATGAGTTCATGATGGCGAGTTCTCGGAAAATGCGTCCAAGAGACAAGAGCAGCATATAACGACTAGCACGAGAAAGGAACTAGATGCCGAAGAGGATTGTTTACTACTCAATCTGTTTAGTCGCCTCGTAAATAAGGTCAAACTCCTCGTCTAGCTGCTCGGTTTCATATTTTGCATCTACTGGTTCCCATTATCCTCACTTTCACAACGTTGACGAGAGTCCTAATAACTGAAGGTCATGGTTCGAAGTGTTCGAGGATGAGGAACATAATAATAGCGCTAGAAAGGAGGTTTTTCCACCCAAAAAATCTGTTTATCGTTATATAAGTTAACTGTTGGGCCAGGCCAGACTTCACAGTGATATTCCTTGCTCTCGAAATTGATTTCATCGTGCAATAAATTTACGGTTGGGTTCCAAGACTTTGAGGCAATTATACCAGAGTTTTGGCACACTTTCACAACGTTGACGAGGGTATCGTGATTACTTGCAAATATTTGCAGCTGGAATTGGTTTCACAGTTTACCATAATAGTTGTTGAACGCATATATGAAGAAATGGTGAGGTGATGATAGGTTCCTGGGAATCAGCACAGTGAAAAAGTGGAAATTAGAAGTTGTCAAAAACTTTATAACATCATAACTCTCTTAATTATTGGAGTTTTTCAAAAAAAATTGGTAGTCAATCGCTGCAGAATTTGATGGTTTACAACTTTTCTTCTTTGTGAAAGTTGATTGAATATCAAGTTTCACCTCTAATACGGCAATAAATGGTATTTTCCAGCCTTGGAAAACGTTGAAATTCGATAACTTCCTTATTTTATCAAAAGTTTCACTTTCCTTGGTGACGAGTCGACGCAGAATTTAATTCTCTATAACTTTTCCATTGAGCAAAAAACGTTTCCAGTACATCTTAAGGATGAAAAATGGGAAAATATTTCAAAAAACGTGTTTTTTCGAGGTTTTTTCAAGAAACATCCATTAAAGAGCTATTTTAGGTATAGGAACATATGGTCTATTCGGAATCAGCGTGAAATTTCCTATAAGAACAGCCAATAAAATAGTTTTGTCCAGCCAGAATCGCATTTCGTCCCACTGTGGCGCCGTCTAGAGCTTTTCCCGAAACTACTGATGGATCCACCCTAAACGATAGAATTTATCGGCTGAACTATTCGAAAATCAAGATCCCGAAAACTTTCAACGTACTAGTAAGTTTTTTTGCAAGCAGCGCATGATTTATCTATGGTCTCGCGCTTAGATATCCGAAGGTGTCTTATTGAAGTTCAAGCCCTTAGGGAAAGCAAACCGTTCAACGTTCAGCGTTGCGGATGGTTTTAATTGATTCTTTGAGATTATATTCATCATTGACAAGTAAAAAATCATTACTGTTATCTTGAAAGTTTTCGAGATCTCGATTTTCGAATGTTTAGACCTTCAATACTACCCTTTAGGGTAGATAAAAATTGATGCCAAACTTCTAGGATCATCTCGACTTGAAATGTGATTTTTAACCCAAGCTTTATAAATTTTGGTGTGATGTAAACACCAGACCGGTGGAGTTTGGTAAATGTAAACCTTGTCTGGTAGTGGGGCCCAATAAATCATTCCATCGAAGTCAAGCAGACTTCTCATTCTTCTCATTTACCTACATCCTGAGAAGTCACATTTGGTCTTGGAGTTTTCGAGAAAAGCGGACGGACGGATTTATTTTATTTTATTTATTTTTTATCCTACGCATCTTGAAACGTAAACCAACAACTTTTCAGGGGTGGGGGGGGGGGGGTTAAAATGTGTCTTTCTTGTCGATTACAAAGCTTCATTATTGAGAATTATAAACCGAAATCCAAACATTTTTCATATAGTAGAATATTATTCCGTAAAAGATTTTTTCATACAAGTATTAATAATTTCTGTGCACACAAAGTGGTCAAATTCCAAAACTAATTAACATACCTACCCAAATATAGCTCGAAAATTCACGACAATTAGCTCAAGAGGCTATATAAATTTTGAAACTCAAACCACTTTAAACCACGCTAGATGGTAACATAAAGTTAACCTAATGACTTAAGCAATAAACTAACGTAACACACTTCACATTAGCTGTACATCTTTTTAGTGATGAGGAATTATCGAAACAAGCATGAGTAAAGCACTCGATCACAAAGGATTCATCTCCCATATTTTTACCGTCCATTCATTCAAAATTTCATCAATTAAAAGCAGTTTTGAGTTTTTCCGTTCATATAATGTTGTCGTTTTCTCATATGAGACTTTTCACATTATGACAATTTTGCCTGGGTGTTTTATCGAAAGAAGATGAAACAACGTTTATGGGACTGTTCATGCAACTTTGAACTGTTTCAATCTCTTGTTTCCGTTTGCCATAAAAAATTATTTACTACTTGAAAATTATCTTTCGTGGACCAACTTCTGAATTACGACTATTGCACGATCTTCGGCCAGTTCCAAAGTTCATTGTTTATCGATTATGAGTGACAATTTTTTTACATCACTTTAAATCTTCGGCAGTTACAGATTTCACTCAATATAATTAAAATTTAGAGCTCTTTCGTCATAGGATTAGAAGATGATTTAAAGTGCCATCCTTCGCTTATTTTTGAAAAATGGATTGAGGCACAAGGATCAAAGATGTGGAGTCTCTTTCAGTAAGTTAATAAGTTTCCAAGCATATTAAACTTCATTCGGGAAACTGACTTTTGAGATAACCCACGTATATTGCTTGTCAGTATCCAATACCGCATTCCCAGAAAGTTAAGTGGTTATAGAAAATCGGTGATAATCGATCCTTTGTGCAATAAAAAGAAAACATCATCATATTCTAATATTGAAGGATTTAGCATAGCATTCAGTCGATAGTAGCGATCGTTCAGAAAAATACATAAATACACTACATATTACGCAAAGGTTTATTATTTGTGTAAAAGATGGCACTTTTGGGCTGATCTCTGGTCTATAATATGAAGGGTGGAATTTGAGATGATTTCCAAGCGTCAATTTTCAAATTTTACAGCGTCTGAACAAAGCGTCTGAGGCGTCATTTTTATTGGTTGGTTTAGGTTCCAATACATGTTTTGGACTTCACCAATAAGATTTTAATTGATTTATATTCGAAAAAATAAATTAATATTCATTCCTATAAAGCTCATTTTCAGTTATCTGAGATTTGAAAACGTCACATCTGTCAATTTTCATGAGCAAGCGGAACATTTTTGCACTGCAATTGGCGTCACACACATGTGTAAACGAAATATTTTAGCACTTACTTACGTACTATACAATGTCAGGAATGAAACTTCCTTAAACTACTTATAATCATACCCCCCACTCCATCTGATGGCCCATCCACGTTAAACATTAATTTGACTGGGAAGTGTAATAAGAGAAGTAAGGTAAGAGGGAACCTACCTGTTGGGTTAATTTTATGAATGTGAAGGAATCGCGTTTCCAAATTTCCAACAGAAAAGTTCTTCATAATAAAATTAGATCTTGAAACATTATTAAAATGAATCCAAACTTAATTAGCAACAGACATAGAGAGAGACGTGATTTGATACTGCACACATCTCTGAATCAAAATATTTATAACAAAAATAACATTTACAGAATTAAAAACTCGTATCAACATCAGATACCGTTGGGCAATTCTGAATTTCAAAAATAGCTTTTTGATTAGAGAATAATAAGGATATTTTTCTATCTCCCTACATCAAAATCATAGGTTCAGATATGCAAAATAATGTTTAATAGGTGCTTAGACAAATAAGTTGTAGCCTACAGCTTTTAGGTTGGTATCTATTCCAAAATATCAGATGGAATGTTTTTACATTCTTCGAAGTTTTGATGCTTAGTTTCTGATTTCGGTTTATCATTTTCAATACTGAACCTTCGAAATCGATCAAGAAAAATATTGTTATCCCCTCCCCCTTCCTGCCTCAAAATGTGATAGTTTACGTTTCAATGTACGTCGACTCGAAATCTCGAATATTAAAAATCCGACCGTCCGGAGCTTTTTTATCCGAAAATACTGGACTAAACTTTATAAAATTTGGCTCTAAGGGCTGAAATGCTGAGATTACATGTATACATTTTTAGGTTCATCTATATCTGATTTATATAAATATAAGCTTCGTTTAATAACTCTACCACTAAATTTAGGAGTGGTCTTGCATCCGACCAAATTCGATGGAGTTGTGGCCTTATTACTGAAAAAAGGTCGACAAAAACTAAAAAATCTTAAAAGTGGAATGACTCAAGAAGTTCCAGTCATGCAGTATGATCGTATGAGCGAATTTTGTAAATTATTGTACTAGCTATAATGTTATGTTACATTGTTTTGATTTTTGAGCAATTCGAGCACAAAGAAATATAAATCTTCGATCTTAGTGAAGTAAAAAATAAACTGTTTCATCGTCATATATAGCATAAGTAACTTGAGTGGTGGATTCTATTTCCAAAATGTTTTTACTCTATTTATGAAGGTAATTGATCTAAGGTAATCTGAAACTTTGTTTATATTTAACAGGTTCTCTCTCGTATTTCAAGGTTAGTAAAATTCGTCGATCAAACTGTCCATTTTGTGATGATGTACCAACTTATGTCTGAAAGCTAACAGTCGTGATGTTAATACTATAGGTATTTCTTGGTTAGTTGTTGTGTTTCTCATCCCAGAGGTTCCGGATGAGACGAAGAGAGCTCTGGAACAGGGTCACGAGGTGTAGCTTCAGTGGGTTGTTCAGACGGTAAGTTAGGTACTCGTAGTTTGTTACTATTGCTCCAACATTATCAAATTCAGAGTTTTTTCATTGAAATATGACATTTTGAAATGACTCATAGAGTTTGACACGTTTTGATAGGATCAACTATACAGAATGTCCCAAACCTAATTGTACAAACTTCAAGGGTCTATTTTAGAGCTAACTTCGGGTCGAAAGTTCCCCTTGAAAATTTTTTTAGACGCTTTGTTTCCGAGTAATTTAATTTTTATGATTTTTTCTCTCTTTTTTTTCCACCAAAACAATAAGTTTTCCACCTCCGTTAACACGGCTTTAGAGTCAAAGTAATGTCAAAAATGAGGACACGGTTGGGAAGCGAGGTATTTTTACTATACCTTTTTTTAGAGAGATTATCTCTATAGAGAGATTTGTTATGAGAGCTATTTTTCTCATGCCCTCTCCCTTCAATAAACTCTTGAATTGCAAGTATCTTTACGCGGGTTCCTATAAAAATGATGTTGAAATGGGTGATTAAGGTCTTTCTATAAGTTTCGTAGCTGCAACGAACGTTAGGATGTAACGGCATGCATCTTTTCAATATCCAGTTCTTTGGGAAGGTATTATTTCCGTGACTTTTTAAGACTATAATGACTGAGCGATTCATGAGGACGATTGCCGACCTCTTTCTACGTGAACATCTTGTTTTCATCATGTTTCTTTTGATATTTTCAATGCGCCTTTCGGTGACACCATGCATTGAAATAAACGCTATCTTGCATACACCGATCTCTACAGCTTGACACTTACGCATTACTCCAACTTTGGATATGAACGTTGCGTTCGCCATTTCGTTTTTAGGCGTACTTGACGAATTGCTTAAACAGGAGCGAAACATCAATTCATCATTTTCTATTCATAAATACGTCAGATATTGTATTTTTTGTCATCAGCAGTGGTTGAATGAAAACAACGAAATCGCATGCACATGCAGTAATCACCTGTTTCGTGAGACTAAACCGGATATTTCTTGGCTACGTTGTGTGATTTTCTTCCTTTTCTTTGAAGAAGCTGTTCTCCCTTTTCCGACGAAAAATCGTCATCCATTTTTCCACAAAACACATTCAACAACGCACAAAACAATGAGTCCACAAGAAAACTACAGAAATCCGCAAAATTAAAATAGTAAGGATTGATGATTCGTATGCATCATGAAAGAAAGCTGTGAATCACAGGGTCGGTGGAGAAATTGAATGAAGAGAATGGTTCAAATGTAGGGGAGTGCGAGGTGACTGGCGTTAAACCGTTCTTCCCCCAACCACTCAGAGAGTTCCGTTTTTTCCCGGTACACATTTTATTCACCAGCCAATTTTCAACCACTTGCGGACTCGCTATTATTCTGCCATCTGAAAATTTATAAGGAACCAACATTACCTACATTTCGCAATCTAATTTCATCGATCCTGCCCAGGCCACAATTCTCAACCTATTTTCGAAATTCTTACTTTGTTCGATACCAAATTTACTCTACTTGTGCAACGAACCTCGAAGATTTTGAATTGTATCACGGAAGGTTTAAAATAAGAGGGATGAATCCGAAAAAGGTTCTAGTAATCCAGCATGATCAAATGAGCGAATTTTCGTAAATTATCGTACCTATATTATGTCATGTGGCATGAGGTATGGCAGGGTGAGATCACTGGTCTGCCATCACTGGTATCCTTCAAGATTTCAGCCCGGTAGGCCCATCATAACCTAGCTTTCAAGGAGGGACCGAATATTTGTCAACCAGGTTGCCACTGGCAATACCCGTCTTACTCACAGACACCTACTTAGAAGCTAGAGATTTCGTGTGTGGGTGGTCTGGGAGTGATCTCCAGCATCGGCCCCCTCAGTGGGTTGACGTTTTATCTGGACCAGACAATGTCCAGTCCCTGTTGTCGTACCTGAGAGCCGCTGAGCTCTACTACGACCTGTAATATCTGATCTGTGATATATTTATATTTATGTACAATCTAGACATAGTTTCATTTAACTTTGTTGGTTATATATAGTATCATGTATTTATTTATTAGTCTACTCTTGATCTGTTCTTAGTTGTATTATTTTATTTTTGGGTGTTTTATCCGCATTAGGGGTTAAAAAGTTGTCATTCTAGTTTTCTAACTCATAGGTCACTGGAGATAGAATACATACTGCTTAATTAGCACTTTATCATTCACGGCGAAAGTTTTTCCTTGGTGTTTTTTGTAATAATATTTTTTCTTGACGTTGCATTGCGCGGTTAATGTTACGACATGCGGTTTGATAAAGCTATGCCCGGGGATGGGGGAGGTTCATTGTCGGCTGGTATATTCCCTGCCAATTCTATGGGGTATTAAATTCTCTCTTGAGGAATAGTTTACACTCTTTAGAGACGTGTATAGCCTGTTGTGGAATGCTGTACTGCACTTAGTCCTAACTGTATGTATTCTAAGTTTGTATTCCATTCGTTATGGTTTTCCGCGTGGAAGGTTGTAAGTGTGATTTTAATGTTTTTATCAGGTGTTCCGTGGAGTTCGGGGCGAGGCGGTGTAGTTTTGCACCTTTTTTTAATTTTATCTCGAGAGTGACGAGATTGGTGCATCCTAATTCTTGAGTCGGGGTTTGGGGGAAGTCTCGTTGCAATCATTATAGAATTGTGTATTTGTTTGTAGAATTGTGAGGCTGGGTGTGCTTTTTGGGGCTGGGGTGCTTGATACTATTTCACCGGTACGTTCCAAGGGGAATTAAACGATCTGGGGGAGTTGAAGACTTGATGTTCTTTTGAAAAAATGGCGAGGAACAGTTCCTTCGACCCGACCGGGACTGTTCCACGCAACCTGTTGGCTCCGATCGGGACCTGTATGGGATCGGGGGATATATATATATATATATAAATATATATATATAGGTATATATATATATATATATATATATATATATATATATATATATATATATATATATATATATATATATATATATATATACTCGGCCCTTCGGGCCTCGCACGGGGCTCCGCCCCTTGACCCCGCCAGGGGGGCTTCGCCCCCCTGGACCCCCCTAATCTATACTCGGCGCTTCGCGCCTCGCCGGATCTTTTCTCTTTTCTACTGCGTAGAAAACGAGTATAATTTGCTATGCAATTCGTCTCACGAGAAAAAAAAAAAAAAAAATGTTCAAGACTGGCTGGATTCGAACCCACAACCTTCGTCTCACGAAAAAAAAAAAAAAGTGGACATTTAAAAAAAATTATTGGGGGTCGGCCTAAGAATTGCATAGCAATTAATATATATATATATACATATGGATCGGCCTGGTGCAGCGTTGCCGAGTCAAGTGACCCTCTGAAAATGTCAAGTCTCATCAACTAACGGCATGAGATTTATACGACCTATATTGGTGATTCTTTTTGGTTTATTATTTCCAATAATAAGCCTATGTGATCGTGTAGCAAAAAATTTTTATAACCCCCCCTCAAACTTTGTCACTTTACGTTTCAAGGTGCGTAGAATCCAAATTTGAAATGTCCGTCCGCCGTTCGCCGTCCGCCGTTCGCCGTCCGCCGTTCGCCGTCCGGGCCATAAAAGGCCTAAGAATTGACTTAAAAAACCCGTTCTTTCGCACATAGGCTCCATTTGGGGTCTAGTTGGTCCTAACGTTTAATCATCCCGATCGCTTTACTCGCATAGATGCTATGGGCCAAAAACGGGCAAAAAAGTGTATTTTTCGACGCGCGCACGCCTGGCACGCTTGGCAGGGGGTCACGGTGGGTGGAGAGGGGGGTGAGCGGGGGGATGGAGTGAGAGGAGGCGCCGGCGCCGCGGCTTGTGGTGGGTACGGCGCCGGCGTTCGTTCGAGGCATGAATATGTTTCTTTCAAGGTAATTTTTGTGTGTTAATACCAAAGCTTTTCCTACGCATATTTAATAACATAGCCTCTCGACTTTTCGTACGTACTTAGATAATGATATTATTAAGGCAATAACTATTTGAATAGATAGGAGCTCAAATCGAGAAATGTAAACATGCATATATAATTATAGAAGTATAGGTTGTGGCAACTCGAAGTAGGACACGCCGAGGAGTCTGGACGGGCCTTATGACGTACGCTAGCCAACTAAAACTACGATCATACTCAATTGAAAAAATAATAAACCTTTGTGAAATGATTTGCAGCGTTTTTTTTATTTATCATTCTAACCATTCTGCTTGAAGAATTCAATTTCTATTAACAACCATTCTCAGTCCTTTGAAATTCATATGTAGGGGGGAGGGGGGGCATTACCGATAAATCGTGATATCTTCTACCAATTTTCAAAAGCAGTTTGTGTTTCTAAATATTCGTATGAGGTTATAATGGAGGGAGTAAGTACTTCCAGTAATATCACGACCTATTCTCACCACACCGTAAAAAACCACACGAAAGCATTACAAAAGAAAACAGAAAAAAAAAAACAACCAAACGTTACGTCCCTGTAACGCGTACATTACTTACCACTATGTTTCCTGCATACAGTTATCCACTTACACTATTTCCACAAGGGATCTGGTTGTCCATGTCCGAGCATTGTTCTTTTGGCGAGACCAACGATCTCTTAATTTGAAGAATGGTATTATGGAGAGCTGTCCAGAAATTTATCAGATAATCCAAATCAACCACCTCTCACTGATGAACATATCGTTCTCTAAGTTTTAGCGTGGAACATACTTTTACCGGGACCTAACTAGTGAAAAATGTTACGAAAAAACGAGACTGAAGTAGCGGAGGATCTAATTTCTTTGCCATTCAATCCATGAAG